>OZ038442.1:22158472-22280959 GCA_964036265.1 Daptonema setosum
TTTCACCATCGTGAATATACATTGTTTTTACACTTTTAACGTTCGTTTTAAGTTTTTCACACGCACACACGCACAAAAGCACTGTATAGCTTTATACCACTAACAGTATCTGTACATGGAGCTTCATTTGTAGAAACCGGCATTTCGGAAATAATTGACTTTGCTATCTTTATTTCTTCACTGAAAGTAATTTTTATAAAACGACTGACTGAAAAGAATGATTTCGCAATAAGGCTAAGCATTTTCAGTAATTATTGTCAATCAACCGGTTTATATCCTGTTCCCATTGTAAATGTAAATATATCCCGTTCGAAAATCCGACGGATTTTTTTACTTTACTAAATGAACCTGTACGCGAAGTCCATAATGCCATACATTTATGACCTGTTTCTTCGAGTCCATTTATTCTGGCAACACCATCCCGATGTTGCACCCGCCAAAATCCTGAATGTGATATAAATTTTTGTTTACCAACATTTTGGTTTCTCACGCTCAGAAAAAAAATTTGGTTTTGAAAAATCGCTAACTTTTTGGAGAAACCAAACGTGTTGCTTGTTATCTGTTATCATCTGGTCAGGTTCGATTCGAATGTGTTTTTGTTGCAATACAGTTTATTCAATCACTCATTTAGTCATTTATTACATTCGGTGGCAACTGTTATTCCAGTTTTTTCATTCAAATAAAAACTGTATGCTAAATTAGGAAATTACCAATACGTAGAAACTTGATTAACCTGGTTATCTACTTGAATAATTGCCACCCACAACTGTTGTTTCTGTTTATCAACACATTACATTAAAAAGTACCATAACCGTACACACACGCCTCAAACATTGCTAAGGCATATGATTTACTATTGACCACGTTATTTTACATACTTGCTGATATGCACAACCTGATCACACATACATAAAGTCGTCACTCATCAATCACTCTACAGTCAAAATGCTGCTAAGTTTTTCTGCATACCTACATATGTAAGTTAAAGAATAGTTGGGTACACTGGCAAAAAGATATGGACTGGATACAAAATTAGCACCAGGATGTTTGGCTGCATGTAAAACCTGAGTTCAACTAAATTGAAATACCATTGTCACTTTTTTGGTACACAGGAAGAAGTTTAAAATTTTTTTGGTTCGCATTGATTGGTGTACGATTATAATTTATGTGTATTTGATTGTGTCTGCATTGCTCAATACTACGTAATCATGGTCATCCAATTCGTTATACACTGTAATAAAATAATGACTGTGATCAATTGATCTGTTGTTTTTTTTGGTTCTTCGGCATTCAGTATTTATACTAGGAAAATATTTAGAATGTTGAATGTTTCAAATCACTATAAAACACATTAACTGAATGGATACAAGCACAGTTACACCTGAACTGAAGATTCTGCGGTAGACTATTGTCCACATAATCGACGGTTGTCTGCTTGAGAAAATATCACGGCATTCTAGGTTGTTTTCACAAACGGATAAAATTTATTTATAAAAAACTCAACCACCATTTACCGTGTTTTATTTTTCCTATTCAAACCGAAGATATTATTATAGCCATCAGCTTATTACATGCAAAAGTTTATCACATAAACTTTGTTAAGTCCTAGAAACATGTACTTTATTTCAAATTAAGTGATTCAAGTCAACTGATTGATTTGACAATATCTACAAAGTGTGAACTAGTGATAATATCTACAATATGGCATATCGTATGGTTATTCAGTTTCTTGTTTAAAAACCTTGTGCTGTAAACCTTTTTCCAATCAACACGGTTTGAAAACTAATTTAAAAAAGTTCCAGCGTTTCATACTGCATATGAATAACATTTCTTATACTCGTTTCTTGTAGAAAATGGTTTATAGATATAAAAAGTCTAATTCAGGAGCAGGGCTTTCTTCCTGCGTTACTCGGTTCAACAGGGCCGGTTTGGTAACCATCAACTTATCGGTATCGTGGCACTGGATGATCGATAACACGTGGTGGCCAACATCACTTAAACCCCGATAAATTAGAAAACAACTACCAAGAAATCATAGTAACAAGAAACAATGGTTTTAACTATTCCGATTTCAATTATAATTATCAAATTTAATTAGCTATACTTCAGTGTTCAGCACTTCGTACGCTGTAGAAGGCCGTGGCGTTGGAGTCACGTGACGGCGAGTAGACGGAGACAAAGTCATGGCACCGGCATTGATCACGGTACAAACCAACAGGGCACATCTAAGTTTAGGGCACAATTCATTATATAGGACGAGGAACCCCCGCTTTTGTCACTGCGTGACTGGAATTCGGCAAAAAATAATGGATAAAAAATATAAGATGGTTTTATCAGTTTTAGAATTTTATGGACTTTAAAATATTAATGTTTCACCGTTTCACTGTTTCACCGAAACAAAAAATATGACAATTTCCAAGTATTCAAGACAACTGGAGAGTGCCTGACTGGACGGTGATCAATGCACGTGCTTGGGTGAATCGATACTGACCGAATCTGATAGATTGGGTGATGATGAAGGTGGGTGCTTGCGGGGTGGAGCTGGCGTTAATTGTTGTTGTTGTTGTTGTTGTTTTGGTTGTGAGTTTGGAGTTGATTGTTGTTCTATTAAATTTTCTTGGTCTTCTCGAAATTCAGTTGGTTGCTTTAAAGTTGTTTGTTGTTTTGTCGGTGATTTTAGAGGTAGTTCTTTAAGTGGTATTAAGTAATCTTTTGATGACGTTGATGGCATGTCATGTTGAAAATCTTGATGACGTGGACTTCGCTGTTGTTGTTGTTGTTGTTGTTGTTGTTGTTGTTGTTGTTGTTGTTGTTGTTGTTGTTGTTGTTGTTGTTGTTGTTGAGTACGTGAAGGAGAAGTGCAATCCATTGTAGGTCCTTCAATCCCACTAATAAACGTCTGTTTCTTCAACAGATTCATGCACATTGGTGATGTGTTCGACGATGAATCAGGTGATGGAAGCATCGCATTTAAAGTTGGACGTCCTTTGAGGGTGTCAACGATACTTCGATACTGGTCGACCTGACGTTCTATCCTGTCCAGACGTTCGGTTAACTGATGATTAGACTGCAGGTGTTTGTTGAGCAGTGCTGAAAAGAGTGAATAAGTGATTGGGTGAGTGAGTGAGTGAGTGAGTGAGTGAGTGAGTGAGTGAGTGAGTGAGTGAGTGAGTGAGTGAGTGAGTGAGTGAGTGAGTGAGTGAGTGAGTGAGTGAGTGAGTGAGTGAGTGAGTGAGTGAGTGAGTGAGTGAGTGAGTGAGTGAGTGAGTGAGTGAGTGAGTGAGTGAGTGAGTGAGGTAGTGATCGATTTAACTAACTTGATAATTTTGCCGCCAACTGCATTATCTCTTGATCACCCGTGTTTTCGTATTCATTGTCACTGTCGTTTTCATCACTTTTACCGTTGTTGTTATTAGTGTTGTTGTTGTCGCTATAGTTGTTGTTGTAGTTGCCGGTTCCAGTTTCAAAACTCGGACTGTTATGTAGGTATGTTTGGTTTGTATACGATCGTGCCCGATGTACCTGACTCACTGATCGTCGGGCCGGAAGATGAGGCGAGTTGGCTTCCTCTAGCAGATTGTCCTTTTTCAAGATTTCCCTACCCTGAAAAGAATATTTTACTCAAACCGAGCCAAATTCAGAAAACTCAGGCCAAGTATTTGGGCAATAATAAAAAAAATAGTGAGTTCAGGTAATGAAATAACCTTTTTTATGAGGGTGTTCCTGGCATTGGGGTATTCATCCAACGCACGCCACAGGTCGTCTTTACTCAAAGCAAACAGATCGCTGTAACCCTCTGACCGTACGCTCGCTGTACGTCTGTTGCCCACGATGTTCAGCAACGACAGCTCACCGAATGCGGCACCTGCAATGTGTTAGTTAACTTTGCCCAATTCATTTCGTTTTGTTCCACGAACTCTGTTTTCCAAAGTTTTTCATTTCACTTGGATTAAAAGTTCTGTAGATTCAAGTGAAAAATTCAATAGAGGTTTCTGTCGGCGAGTTAGCAAATAGCAAGGTACATAACTGTAAAATACGCGAGTTATCACGATCTAAATTTTTGCACTATAATCATTTTTTTGTAAGTAGGTAACCCTGTTCGAGCGTGGCGATAACAGTTTTGCCATCAGGACCCATCACGGCCAGTCGACCACTCTTGACGATGTACATGGCACGTCCGATGTCACCTTTACGGCAAATGTAGTCACCCGGACTAAATACCTATCAACAAAATAATCACTTACTTTATGAAATATGCAAATTGGTAGGATTTCAACATTTTATCTAAGAGGTCCGTGATATATACGTACAGTAAAATAATCAAGAATGAGCAACCTCCAACTTGAGTTTGAGCACGAGTTCGGTTAGCAGCCCCGACTCGCAGCCTCTGAAAATGTTCACTTTGCGTAAGGTATCAAAGTGCACGTGCAGCGCGATCTCGGTCTGGAACAAAAACTTTTGTCATCAAGTTATCGAACTTCAATACTCAACTCACTCCCTCACTCACTCACTCACTCACTCACTCACTCACTCACTCACTCACTCACTCACTCACTCACTCACTCACTCACTCACTCACTCACTCACTCACTCACTCACTCACTCACTCACTCACTCACTCACTCACTCACTCACTCACTCACTCACTCAACCGAAGGTATAATATACCTGTAGTTTATGTGGTAGTGATTCAAGTACGGCATCAGACCCAAGGGTGTGTCGACTGTTAGCCAGGTAGTCGTACCACTGAATCACCCGTTTCTCCAGTTGGCTGTCCACATTTCTCAGTTTCATGTACTGTTTAATGGCATCCACCTGGTTCTGTAGCTCGGTGCGTTGCGAATTCGTGTTCGATATCATGCTGAATGGGGAACATGATCATGGGCTATCGTGATTTTAGGTTGTCACATGTTAGTACATTGGACATACTTGTAGTTAATATGCTGATTTTTACAGGGCATATTTTAAGCTTCACGGCATTATACAGGGTGTCCCATCCTTAACCGCCGATGTTGACGGCTTGTCGTTTGAGTTGTAATAAGTCTATATAACTGAAAATTCGTATTCTAATAAACAAGTCTTTGGCAATTTGTTTGACTTCTACCAGAACCTAATTGGACGTTTGTAGCTAAATTAACAAGCAATAAAAAAATGCCCATTTTGGGCTTCATTTCTTCCTTGTGTGCTGAATTTTTGTCAAAAAAGTTAATAAATAAAGGCACTAAAAAAGCGAAGCATCACAGAAAATATAACAACACATAATGGAACAGAAAAAGCAAGTTGACCCGCTCAACTTTCGACTTGGGTACCTCCTAGATCCTAACATCGTACCCAACAACCGGGAGAGTTCTCATTGGGCCAATCTCGGGGGTGACGCTGGCACAACGTGCTGCAGAACCATCCTAGCAAAAACTTCTGTTGCTTCGACTAATTTCTGTTGCTTCGACTAAATTTATGAAGGTGACTCGTTGTTGCAACAGTACGGTGCAACGGCTCATTATGCCAGTATCACCCGAGATTGGCCCAATGAGACCTTTCCCGGTTCCTTTATCGGCAGAGAAGGACAACTTATGTGGGCTGCCAGGTCGCCAGACCTGATTCTTCTGAACTCCTGGCTCTAGGGTGATTTGAAAGAACACGTATGTATAACTGGGGAGCTCTGAGAATACGAACCAGTCACGTCTTTTTATCCTTCAAGAGAAGGGTGCAAAAGGCATGGACACAGGTTATGAAATCGTGCCTTGTTGTTGGGAACGATGTTAGGATCTTAGAGGTACCCAAGTCAAAAGTTGAGCGGGTCAGTTTCCGTTTTACTGTTCTATTATGTGTTGTTATATTTTCTGTGATGCTTCGCTCTTTTAGTGCCTTTTTTAATTAACTTTTTTGAAAAAAATTTTAGCACACAAGGAAGAAAACTAACCCGAAAATGGGCATTTTTTCAATTGCTTGTAAAATTAGTTACAAACGTTCAATTAGCTTCTGGTAGGCGTCAAACAAATTGCCAAAGACTTGTTTATTTGAAAACGAAATTTCAATTATATAGACTCAGTACAACTCAAACGCCAAGCCGTCAACATCGGCGGTTAAGGATGGGACACTCTGTATAGTTCATTCTTCATATCGGTTCAATGATAGTAGGAGGCGGGGTGGAATTTTTTCCTCAGTGAAGTTAGAAAATGGAAGAGAATCTAAACTTTTTCAAGCTATTTTTGGTAGCGCAAGCTTGGGTTTCATTTAAAAGGGAGCTTGGTTTCATATATTTCAGCAAAGAATGATAAGTAAAAAATTTAAAAAAAATTAATAAACGTTTTACTTTTGCTGTTGGACCCGACACATATATTTGCATCTTCGTAATTTTAGGAACTTGTACAGTATGCTGAAGAAAAGAAACTATAAATCTTATAAGCAAAGAATAAACCTTATATCAGTCTTTTTATGAAAATCTTCACTGTGTTCGTTTTATAGTCTGAAATATAGAATGAAGTTTATACTATAACAAAGTATTTTTTCTACTTATACCAAGTACGCAAAAAGTAAATCATGAGAGTTAAATATATCAAAAATAATAACAATTAAAATTAACGAACCTGCCGACATTACCAACGATAGTAGCAAAGATGAGTACGCCGACCAGAAAGTCAACGACAACAAATAGAAGTTCGAAATTGGTGGCCGGAATCGGGGTTTCGCCGATCGTGGTCAACGTGAGCATAGACCAGTAAACGCTGTACATGTATCGACGACCCAATGTGTCGTCAGACATACTAAAATATACAACAACAACAACAACAACAACAACAACAACAACAACAACAACAACAACAACAACAACAACAACAACAACAACAACAACAACAACAACAACAACAACAACAACAACAACAACAACAACAACAACAACAACAACAACAACAACAACAACAACAACAACAACAACAAGAAAACCAGGCTTACTTTTGCAAGGCCTGCTCGTTCTTGATACCGTATACCCATCTATCGGTATGTAATCCAATAAAAGTGCTGATCGTAAAATAGCAGCAAGCGTTCCAGTGGATTAGTATCAGAATATAGATCACCACGCATAACACTCTGCAATATAAGAATAATAATAATAAATAAACGAAAACAACAAAAACAATAATGTAAAAAGAATAAATTTCAGCTACAAACATGAATATACCAATCAGCGATTGTAGTTTGGCTTTCTAGAACGGCCGTTACGAGTTTCAGTTAAAATAAGTTACTTTACCGATGTTGAAAGAAAATGCTTGCGACTTTTTTTTATGTATTCATTGTTTGGCAGTTAATAAGGCAGACCTGAATGCATTGGGCCATCGGCTACGCGTTTCCGTCCGATTCACGAACTCTTGGGCACGATGGAAGCGTAACATCCTGAAATGTAACAAACAATAAGAATTACTTATAGTGATAATGCAGATGATTACGGGTAACAAGTTCTCTTTTGAAGTCTGTTGTATTTAATATGTAGTAACCGATTGATTCTGACGATCGGTTTGAATCGAAGTCGAGGTAGCACATAGAAGATATCAGTGGGCAGAACACTGATGGTGTCGATGGTGAACTGCCACGATTTGAAGTAGACTTGTCGCAGTCGAGTCACATCCCTCACGATTAGACCGTTCTCTAGGAAACCTGAGACAACCATAACGTTGCGCATATGTAGTACATTAACAACAAGAACGCTTACCTGTTTTTATTCGCACAAATATATCAAAAATATAGATTAAATCGCACGCATAGTCACCGATGAACCAGAAGTATATATTATCATCGGTCTGAAATGAAAAGTGAGTGAGTGAGTGAGTGAGTGAGTGAGTGAGTGAGTGAGTGAGTGAGTGAGTGAGTGAGTGAGTGAGTGAGTGAGTGAGTGAGTGAGTGAGTGAGTGAGTGAGTGAGTGAGTGAGTGAGTGAGTGAGTGAGTGAGTGAGTGAGTGAGTGAGTGAGTGAGTGAGTGAGTGAGTGAGTGAGTGAGTGAGTGAGTGAGTGAGTGAGTGAGTGATTGAGTGAGTGAGTGAGTGAGTGAGTGAGTGAGTGAGTGAGTGAGTGAGTGAGTGAGTGAGTGAGTGAGTGAGTGAGTGAGTGAGTGAGTGAGTGAGTGAGTGAGTGAGTGAGTGAGTGAGTGAGTGAGTGAGTGAGTGAGTGAGTGAGTGAGTGAGTGAGTGAGTGAGTGAGTGAGTGAGTGAGTGAGTGAGTGAGTGAGTGAGTGAGGATGCGCTTTTGTCACCGATTGCGCGTACTGTACCAGTAAGTCACGGTCATTGAATCTATGAATCAAGCAGTTACATGTTGACTCAGCGTTTCAGATAGTGAACCTGCATCTCGTAGTGCGTGCCACGACCACTACCACATTATAAACGAATGCCATGGTTACGGTAGCAGTCCAGACGTAATGCAGGTTGGACGACGGCTCGATCACCAGACTGTCCATTCGGCCCAGTACTTTGCACAGTCTGAAACAACGCATATTGTGATTACAAGGTGAAACTTCAGGTGTAGTTACCTTAACCATTCTATGTTCGTGACCAGGTAAAAACAGTTATGTCCACCTCTAAATGCTATGGAATGAATCAAATAACAGCAAAAAAACTGTGATTCCACGAAAATGACCATGCGAAATCGTCATGTAAAATGATCAATTCAGTTAGAGTTACCTCTGATTGATTCTTTTTCATTTTTGTACAACCGTAAATTGCAATGGTACATGTACATACAGTACATTTATGTACGTTTTAGTGCCATACAATCCACGTTTCAATCTCGACAGTATAGGCACACCATATGTGATATCCCAATAAATCTGATCTTGATACTGGCCGGCAAAACATCGAAAAAAACAAAATGAAAATGGAAATAAAAAAATATTTTTGAAGTTATCACCAAAGTTTATCGCTCAAATATCAAAGTTCAAACATCAAAAAGTCAACCTGTTTACCCAAAAACTCACCTATTGGAACGTAACATCAGATTACTGGCCTTCGGGCCACTGAAAGTCTAATAAACTGCAGTTGTTGGCATACATATAAGAGGAAACGGGTCGCCGGGAGACACAAGTGTGACCCATGTACAGTAATACATTTATGTATGTCTGTACATACATTTGTACAGTATGTACGTGCAACATGCATTACAAATGCAAACAACTAGCCGCTCATTCTCTAAGCTCTACTGTTTTATTGCGGTACATATATGTACATACTTTTATTCCCAGGGTATTCTAAACGATTATGCGTTCAACATGTTTTCTGGTAATGAAAATGTATTTCTGTTCATAAAACTATGTTTCTATATACTGAACATGTTATTTTTCATTGTAACATAAAAGAGCGATGTGGGTCTAAAATAACAACTTTTGTGGTAACACAACCAACGTAAATCAAGATTTCCAAATGAACTATATCATTTAAACAAATCAATATTTTATTATCTGTGTGTTTTAGCAGACATCAGCCTGTATCGCCATGGTATATGTACCCAACACCAAACAGGGTCACACGGTTAATGACTTCGTGGCCCGTTTTATGTGGGCCAAACAACCAACACGGGTGTGCCATGAAGATAATGCCAAGCAGACAACTGACTGATTCAGCTGAATCCAGCCTTCCTTTGCTGAGTGAACAGCTGAATTGATCACAACGAAAGATTATGGGGAAGATGTGAAAACTGGTGCACGGTTGGTAAGGTTGAGAATACGGTTGAGTACACGAATTTGTATTCACATACATACCAATGCATTATTATACATATGTACATACGTAAACTTCAGTCACATTTCATAGGTCACCAGCAAGCTTAAAATTCAATTTCATGCCGCCGCAAGTTGGGCAAAGTAAATACAGTATTCTTCATTCAATGAGAAAGGAAATTCGTTCAACTGCATGGCGGTCTTTGGTCAGCAAAACTCTGCTGAGGAGGACACATACGTACATAAGTTATCTACTCTGAATAGGATCATCCTTTAGAGAATGGTAGACATTAAGTACTGATGTCGGATGCCTGGGACTGCCTGGAACGCCAATTCACTTCGTTCAAGCGTATGTAAGTCATGAATAAATCAATTCGTGTAATTTATTTAGCACATTTAGCCTACATAAATGGTAGGGAGGATCGGATCGGTATCGGACCACACAGATAACAATTTGATAGACGACTGCAAAACAGACTTTGACTGACAACTTACTCGGTCAAACAGAAACATGAAAAATAGACTCTGCGACACATGGGTTTTCCCATGGTGGTTTGGGCTTGTTTCGTTACAAGCCAATCAGGTTACTGTAGAAAAACGAAACGAAACAGACTGAACCGAAACAACTGACCAACAAACCAGCTGCTAACAACAGCAACAACAACAACAACAACAACAACAACAACAACAGCAACAACAACAACAACAACAACAACAACAACAACAACAACAACAACACCAACAACAACAACAACAACAACAACAACAACAACAACAACAACAACAACAACAACAACAACAACAACAACAACAACAACAACAACAACAACAACAACAACAACAACAACAACAACAACAACAACAACAACAACAACAACAACAACAACAACAACAACACCAACAACAACAACAACAACAACAACAACAACAACAACAACAACAACAACAACAACAACAACAACAACAACAACAACAACAACAACAACAACAACAACAACAACAACAACAACAACAACAACAACAACAACAACAAAAATACTAACCTGGAGTGTTTCCACGATCGGTTGTTGGTGGTTCTGGTTGACTGACGTAGTAAGGTGACACTGAGTGGCTCATCGTCCGGTTCTTCGTATGAGTGACTCATTCTTTGGCCCAATTCTGAAAAACTTATTATTATAATTATATTTAACAAAAACTTTTTTCATTACCTGTGATTGTGATAAATCATTATTTTCAAAATGGGAGGTATCGGTTGTTTACACAACCAACGCCATGATGCCCTGATAGCTGACCAGATCACAGGCAGTGCCGTCTATATAAATTTCAGCAAACGTTGCTTTGCTGTTTTTTTCCTTTTATATGGGGCTCACTTTATTTCATTGTATCAGTCGGGTCGGGTCTTTTGTAGGGTAGCACAACTGGACTAGGTATTCAACTGCATACTCCAAACTTATGACACGCTGGGGAAATGTAAAGTCACGGGCATCACTCAGTGCGTTTCGTTTAGTGCCCGAACTACCAAACATCATCAAGCACCATGAAACGCTGACAAATGCTGTCCAGCAACGTCCAACTTTATTTAATAGCCAACTATCCAGGTTCGATTACTTTAGAAACTGCATTGGAATCGACTCTCCTCTCACTCGATCGAAAGATGGTATTCCTAATATAAATGCGAAATGTTTCGCATTCATGTGAAAAGAGGGTACTGGAACAGCCATGAAATATAAAAAAAAAATACTTCGACACGTTGAAAAATAGATGCACAACAATGAAGCCTGTCATAAGCAACCAAAATGTTGATTAAGATTGAACACTGATGAGTAAGAACAGCAAAAACATACATACCTTAATTGCGTTGAAAACAATTGTTATTTTTTTAAACGCTATTCTATAATGAATGATAGGCCACTAATGATTCATACGTTTACGGTACAAAAATTGACACCCGCAATTATGGAATTCGTTGAAATACGGATGAAGCCAATTTTCGTTGCATTCAACAGGACTTTGAAGTATGTATTATAGTAAGCCCTACAGATCCGATGATTTGATTGGAGCAGACTGCAGACTGAATACCATCTGAAGTATACTTTACGAGATGAGAGAGGTTCCATTGAGTCAGACTTTAGGAATAAAAACATACGTTCTTTCATTCGTATAACATACATACATAAACATTAATATTTCAAGTAGGACTTGATGAACTTCCTCAGCAACGTTTAAGTTAGCGTATACATTGTGGTTTTTCTTTCACGAAACTGCAGTCATCAGTGAGCTTGTAATAAGTTCCATTTGAAGTTCTGAAATCAATCTATACAAAAATTTATTTCCGAGAACAGGCGACAAACATTATGCCTATTTTCAAATGAAATGTGGAATGCAACACGTGTTCATTTGATTTTTTTGTTAGCTAACGAGTAAGTTTCACAGGTATGTATGAATCGATTACGATATGGTTATGTTCTAGGTTTATTGAATTGGTAAAATAGGATACATGGCAGATAGAAACGAACATGAACGACAAAATCCTGTGGTTTAAGTTAATCCACATATTCATGTGGTTCATCCACACATTCATTCACATGTTTTTATTCAGATACAGAATAAACCGTATAAACAAATTTTCGTATTCAGCAGCAGTTTGGTCTGATTCAGCCGATTCGAAATCGAACACTACAAAAATACAATTATTTCTCAACTAGTTTGCTAAATTTCGTTGCACAATTGGGCTCGCTGCAACCAACCTATACATACAAACATATGGCTATAAATTCATGGGAATACCAATAAATGTGATTTATGTAGGAATACGATGTGGAATTTGCATTCGATGTTATTAGACTAGATGTGCATAGAACCAAGTGCTGCAAGCAATGGTCCAGAAAAGGGTTATCGAACGCTGAAATTGGTTCTCTCGGGCATGGAAGGCCTGTCTAATCACGCATCAGTCTAAACCTAAGTACATACAGTACATTCCAATATTAGCAGTCATAAAAACACAATAGCTCTATGGATAGAACAGTCCGACTATAAAAAAACAGGAAGCTTTCCAAGAAGAAAAAAGGTTTATAAAAAGTAATAGAGTCATGTAAGTCAATAAGGCATCAGTCGGAAATGGATGGACTGAGTTGACACTCACATGGAGGATAACTGAGTTTAGTCCATGAATACGTGAGACTGGAATGGCATCAAATACACGGGCCAATCAACGAGCATCCTTTTCAGACGGTGCTTGGGCATCCGCTTCGGCACAAATTGGTTCAAAGCAAACAACAGCAACAACAATAACAACTATAACAACAACAACAACAACAACAACAACAACAACAACAACAACAACAACAACAACAACAACAACAACAACAACAACAACAACAACAACAACAACAACAACAACAACAACAACAACAACAACAACAACAACAACAACAACAACAACAACAACAACAACAACAACAACAACAACAACAACAACAACAACAACAACAACAACAACAACAACAACAACAACAACAACAACAACAACAACAACAACAACAACAACAACAACAACAACAACAACAACAACAGTGAATATGAGCACATCAATGTGCTACAGTACATAACAGTACATTACATAAAAGTAGAAAATTATTATTTTCATGAATTCATGATCGGAGGAACGCAGTTTACCTCCAGAAATGTGAATTTGAAATGACAGAATAATGTGTGTCCTTATTTGATGGGGTTTACACCCGCGGTGGCTACACAATACAAAAACAATGTCATTTTGTAGTGGTGTATTTTCTGGTGCCAGTCGCAGCTATTGAAACCAAATCCATGTCTTATCTTCTAGGATTTCCGGCGAAATCATATCCGACCGATGTTAAGTACTCTTCGATAAATGTAGATTCTTTCAAATATTGTATACATGCATATTTTTATACAAATACATATGTGGTGGTAAAAAATATTTTCATGCGGGTATATCAATGTCTTTTCTAAAACGACGCATCATAAGAAGAAAAAACGATGCCACTGGTCCAATGTGGCTGGAAAGGTCAATTGGGTGGCGCAAAAGATCAATACTGTAGGTCAAGGCGTCATTTGGTTCCCACTGCATCGTGTTGGTCTTGGACAGTCCGCTATTCCAATGATGACGGTAATTAAAGTTGCCACAAATTTTTTCTCATAGTATGTATCTATAGGGTGGGCCAAAAAAAACCATACGATTTTGAACGTTAATAACTTGATCTATAAACAACCGATTCAATCGTTTTTGCTCTCATTTGAAAGCCAATATTTCAAGTTCGAAACCCTCTAGTTTTAGTTGTGTTTTATGGAGTTGCCCAGAAGTTACAGAAGAAAATTTGAAAAATCGTGTATTTTTAGCGAAAAAGTCATCGAAATGCATGGGCAATTGTGTTTTAAAAACTGTAAACGGAGTATTTAAGTTTATGAATGAATGAAATGCATCAAATAACAACTAGTTAAACTTTGTTGATCGAAGATAGATGAATGGTACACTCGATTTGACCATTTTCCTGAACCACCAAAGCTCAAGCTCAGGGTTAAATTTGTCAATGGCGGCTATGACATTCGACATGAATTTTTTTATCCAAGCACTCAAATATGGTATTCCAAAGTTTCCAAGTTAGAATTGAGCTCAGCAAACTCAATTTCCTTTATTGAACTTTTCAAATTCAGAAATTCGTTGCCCAAAAGGAACATTTTGCTAAACCACAAAATTTCGGTTTTTCTCGTCCAAAAACACGATTTTGAGGGTTTCTTCTGTAACTTGAGGACAACTCTATAAAACACGACTAAAATTGGAGGGGTTTTAAGTTAAAGTATTGGCTTTCAAATGAAAACAAGAACGACTGAATCGGTTGTTCATAGCTCGAGTTATTAACGTTCAAAATCGTATGGTTTTTTTTGGCCCACCCTGTATGTACCTAAATACATGATACATAGCTAAGACGCTTATGGTTATGCAACAAACGCACTTACATATCTTACAGCGATATGAATAATGGACAACTTGGTAGCTCTTTGTACTGCATTACTATCTTACAAGGTGACAGACGTGCAGAACTGCATACAACAACAACCACAACAACTGCATAATGACGACAAGCAAGTCAAAATGGTAAGAAACGATCTCGCCCAAACGTTCGAACTGTTTACTCCAAAAGTGCCAATCAAGTTGTATAACCCAGTCAAGGAGCATTCCACCAACTGTACTTCCTGCCAAACCATCACCATGTAGTTTAATGTAGTCGTCATTCAATGCAAGGAAAATATATGTCGCTTTTGAAACATTTGGTTGAATGTAGGCGGAAGCATGTTGGCTGCTATAATACTGTTCAAAGTCACAGGGCCTCAGAAGCAAAGTCGGTTTTGTTTACCGTTGACTAACTTCATAAACACATTAACTGTACCGCAATATGTATATCGGAAAAAATTGTTTTAAACTACACGACTTCTGCTAGTGGCATAGCTGTCGTTGAAACTTTCCTGTGGTTCAAAGCTAGTTGAATAAGACAATTTTTACCATGGCTATATTTGTACGACTGGTATTGGCAAGAACATAAGCGGTGTGACGCCATCCAAACCAGCATCATAACGGCACAAAATAACGTGCTAATATCACGAATCGTTTATGTGGCTCACATATGACTGACTATGTATGCTAAACGATACTGTAAATGGTACTTGATTTTACTACTACATATCTAACTATATATAATTGGTTATTCTGGATTATGACTGGATGCACAACATATAGCTATAGCTTGATGTTAATGCTAACATACATTTTTATTTGAAAAATAAGCACTTTTTGTTAAGTTATTAGTTGGCAGTCTGTTTCTGATGAACACCCCAATTTCTAGTATAGATGAGAAAACAAATTACAACTACAAATACATGGTATAACAAATACATGATACAATAAATTCATGATACTACAATAAATACATGATACAATAAATACTAAATAAAAACAAATGTACGATATCATATCGCTGGGTATGTACATACATATTTCTATGCAAAAAGTCGTCTGCTAATTGATCGGTTCTGTAATGAATAATTAGTGGCCGTTTGTAAAAATTAATGTGCGTTATTGATGTATAACAAATAACTTAGTGGTGTTTGGTTCATGAAAACTTACTTTTACATAATAATTATCGACAGGAGCGAATCGGTCAGAAGCGTTTGAAAATTAACTAGTATTATTTACTTGGGTACTTAATATATATCAAAACTACAAACGGGGAATTTTTGTAATGTTTCAGTCTGACATACAGGGGTACGTCGGATTAAAAAACAAACATGGCTGAAATGAACGCGTTTCATCTTCCAAGTAGCACCAAGAATACATTTGCATGATCATATTACATAAAAGTCTAACTTTTTGTGAATCGACCAGCATGTGTTCATTCATGTGCAATATAAAGATGAATATCAGTTTCACTATAGGGAAAACAATTTTTTACATAATAAATGTTTATATAAGCTCAGCAGGTTTTATTTTAATATATGTATATAGAACGGTCTAGAAACGGGAATATGCGTCATCTAAGATTCAGTGTGTGATATTACAGTTGTGATATGCGATGCCAGTCAACATGTTGTTTGTACCCTGTAAATAGTACACAGCACTGTGAGTTTGTTTCTCGCGGCGAGTTGCTAATCCTTTGCCCAATTTCTATGAAAGTGGATGTCTGTATTGACATGACTTGACATCCATCACAACAACAATCACACAGTTACGTTTGCTAAGTCTTAACACCCCCCATTTCAACTCCTGGGACCAGTTCCTAAGAACTACCATGTGGTACAGATGAAAATACATTTAACATTAAGTTTTTTACGAAGTCGGGAACGGAAAATACAACAAGTTTGCCGCGGTAATTTGTGTGATTTTTTTGGTAAAATGGTTCTCAATAGACGTGAATATTTTTAATCAACTTCACCGCCAATTTAATTTTCTACGGAGCGTGCATTTTTTTGTGCCGCTCAGTTTTAATTGAAAATACCCAAAATACCTTTACCGCTTGACGGCAATTTTAAAGAACTGGACCCGAACAAAAGGACTGCTTGAATCTGATTGCTTTTCCTGTTGTTTACGGGATGTAAATCCTGCTAATTAGAACTCCAGGTTTGTTTATTGAAAATAAACTGACTGAAGTAAACTGAAACACTGATATAAGTAAAGCAAAATAAAAGTTGGTTCATCAACTGCAGTTCCATAAAAAAACTAATCTGTGATTTGGGGAATCAATAGTTAATTTGAGCCGGCAACTAGAGTTTGCTGAGTGAAAAGCATTGGTTCATAAGAAAGCAATAAGTGCCACTTGACGTGTACATATTCGTAATTTTACAATATACATACATGATTGTACGTAATTTAATGCGCAATTTAATGTTAATTTGTAAGAATGATATTTCATCAATCCCATTCCTTCATTCATCCATGATTCACCCAATCGCAATGTCAATCATCCATATTTTCCCCATCTTTTTTCGTATGTCAGCCCTCAGCCGTTCAAACTAGAACTTCAAACTTTCAAAATTTTAGATATCGAAATCCATTTAAATTCAAAATTGAAAACACCAAAACTTAAAGTGAACCTGTGTGACAAACATAAAACATGAAAATGTTACATTCTTTAACTACTAATGCTGAATTTGCCAGTCAACTTGTATTCATTAAGCCAGTCTAATTCTGGTTCACTGATCTACAGACAAGAGACAGTCATAAAAATGCGTTATTTAGGGTAATAATAATGAGCAATCAAACTGACACTATCAGACTGCAAAGAACCCAAAAACCAGCTGAAAAACTGCTGCAAGTAGATACTTTATCACCATAAAATAACCAAACTCAAAGTGCAATTCAGGTTGTTGCAACCACAAAATACGCAACAGTCTGTGTTCCCATTGCTGCAACAGGCAAACTGGTATTCCAGATGTTGCTACTAACTGTTGTAGCTGTAGGTATAAAGAGTACATAAGCAACGGTCTCAGTTCCAATGAACAAGAATGAAAGTTCATGCCAGTGTTGAAACTTCTAGTAGTTCAACTTCAATTCAGATTCAGTGAGACCTGATTTATTTTTCAGAACTGCTTTCAAGACATAAAAACTTTTGGTCACACTTGAAATGAGTTACGGAAGTTCTAATACATTTACTGTCAACTGTTTCAATGACAACCATAGCTACCAGTAAGGTTTAGCCACTTTTACTGGCTAAACCTCCAAAATCTTTCACTTGTGCAATTACGATCTGACACTTGGTAATTCAATCCATCCTAGTTCCACAGTTCGCTTCAACGGAAAGTTTGAGTTTCATCGGTTTCTGCTACGAGCCAGTGACGTAAAAACAGTCATTTTTCAAGCTAACGCGAACAAAAGTAAATAAACTTATGCATTGTCATCATCTCTGGTTTTCAACAAAATGGTTAACAACGGTATGTTTAGTCAACCTACACAGTTCATAGAAAACGCCTGTTAAATCTCTGGTTTAGTTGATCGGCGTGAAACTGCGTAGTACGAAAGTTATTTTTTTGGGGTTTTGTTCAGTTTTTAAATGAACTATAACTCAATAAAACAGATTTCTTCGTTTTTTTACAAACAAGTCCGGACATGTTGAATTGGGTGGATGACAATTAAAAATTCATTCAAATTCGAAAAGGGTTTTATCACGACTGGTAATGGTATATCATCGTGGCATTTGTGGTTGATGAAACATGTCAGACCAGGAAACCTTGGCAAGCCCAAACAAGTACCATCACTGTGAATGTCATGACTTTTTGTTATCTGCCAAAAATGAAACGTTCCACTGCCAAAGTTGTCCATAATTTGAGAGCTGATTTTTATCGGTGATTTTTGTATCAATATCAACCTTATCAAACCTTTTTTCATCATTTATGCGCTTTTCATTCAAAAGTCGCCCACTCACCAGCATGTGTTCTGCGTCATTCCATTCCGTGAAATTGGCCGTTTACATTCTTCAAAACATGCATTTTTTATAAATAGCAGAACTGCATTGAAAGTTTTAAGACGATACATTCTTTTCATTATTTTGAAAAAATCAAGAACCCGTCTTCGATTTGGCCATTCATGTTATTCATAATTGTTTGCCCTACACATTGCAAAATAAACTTGTATTTGTTCAAATACAAATTGCGACATCGTGAAGACATACATATCTGGTTTCGTTATTTATTTCAACACTTTATTCCCTATTATTCACAGCACTAAATAGGATTGCCAAACATGTTGCTTTATAAAAGCAAGTTTCAATTTCAAACGGTTCATAAATGTACACGTGTAACACGGGATCTTTACTACCATACATCAATTAGTCATGACTTGCTTCATATCTATGAAACATATAGTAAGCCATTAGTGCACTTTCCGGTCCCTAGATACCTGTATCTTGATATTGCATTTCATGTCTAAGCCGATATAGCATTTGATAGTGTTTGAATATCACCGGTTTCATGCATGAATCAAGATAAATATAACATTAGAACAATTATAGATTTTAACTCAAACTTGTTTTGGGTGCCACTTTCAGTTAAGATGAACATATTCTATAATGTATTTGGAATATTGAGTAAATTTTTTATGTCATTTAAAAAAATTCAGTGTTTTGATCCATGTTCTGTATAATGACTAGCGACTAGTTTCACTTCATTAGTTTCAGCCACAATTTATCAATAGTATCTACACAACCAACAACATCAAATTAAAATGTCTTCCACCGCGCGAGATCCGGCCGCCGAACAGTTGAACCGGTACAAACAACAGAATCAGGTTAGCAATAAACCTCATATGTGTGACAAAAAGAATATTGTACAATAAAAAGTATGTAGGATTTGGTGGATGTAGAAGCTAGTAAAATGAGTGATAAAAGGTAATCAAGTGTTACCAGCATCTAATAATGATCACTTTTGATTTATCATAAATGCCGGCTGATAAGCTTTACGATAAAACGGATCAGCAAATAATAAAGTGTAGTATTATTCAGGTTATAAATCATGAAGTTATCTGTATTCTGTCCAATATTAGATAAACAGTTTTTGCGTTTACTGTCCATGTATCAACACATATCATGAGGCTCAAATCTTTACAGATTAAAAAGGTTTTCGTCTGTTGTACAGGGTGTCCCATTTAAAAATGAACGTTTGTAAATGCTTTAAAAACAGCAATTTTCATTCTATTTTAAAAAATTTTGCGCCAAGTTGTGAAATTTTTTTGGCTATTTTGTTTATTTTTTTTACTTTTGAAATTAGAAATAACGAATCGGTTTTTATGGCAGATTTCCCAAAGTCCCTGTTTTTAGGACAATTACAAACGTTCATTTTTAAATGGGACACTCTGTACATACTGTACTGTTGTAAGATAGAATTGTTTGTCTTTTCACAAAATATGAATTTAATGAACGTCTATTTCAGGATCGTCCCACCCTAACAACGGCTGGTGGTGCACCCGTGGGTGACAAGCTGGCTTCGATGACCGTGGGACCGAGGGGACCCATGCTGCTGCAGGACCTGGTGTTCCTCGATGAGATGGCACATTTCGACAGGGAACGCATTCCTGAACGAGTGGTACATGCAAAGGGTGCAGGTTCATTACTTTGAATGGTTATCATGGATGGTATCAGGTTCAAATATAGTATTTGTCGCCTGTCTAGTCTAAGTTCGGCACTTGATTTGAGACACAGATCCTGACGTGTTTGTCAGGGGTTTCTGCCAATGCCTGTCAGTTCAAATTTTTGGCCACTACAAACACACCACTGTGATATGTGTTTTGTGACTTCCGTACATAAAGAAAACCTAGCAAAAAATACATATTACTAAAAAGTTGGGTGGTTGGAGTAAACGAATATAGTGAGCTAATGTATGCATGCTGCAAAAAACCGAATTCAAAGAACATACATGATGACAAAAAAGTGAAGATACTCAATTATAAAACCTGCAGGTGCCCACGGATACCTGGAAGTGACGCACGACATCACCAAGTACTGCAAAGCCGCACCCTTCAGTGCAGTCGGCAAGAAAACACCGCTGTTCGTCCGATTCTCCACTGTCGGTCAGTTTGATGAGTGATTGGCTTAGTGAGTGACTGCCTTTCTCAAAACAATGGGTCAACTGGAATTATGGTCTGTAGTATAAACACTCAAATAAAATAAGCCTACCTGACAGTTCACAAATCAAATTTTTTTGAGTGGTAGACTGTCTCTATCTAGACTTGTCTTTTTCAACCACTTCACTAAATGATCATCATATTTTTTCAGGTGGTGAATCGGGTTCAGCGGACACGGCCCGCGATCCACGTGGTTTCGCACTAAAGTTCTACACGGAGGAGGGCAACTGGGATCTGGTCGGCAACAACACGCCCATCTTCTTTATCCGTGATCCAATGCATTTCCCGAATTTCATCCACACGCAAAAACGCAATCCCGTCACACATCTCAAGGTTTGCCGATTCAAACTCAAAATTTTACATGAACGTTTAGAAAGTAAAAAAAAATATAGTATCATGTTCAGATTGAGAGTTACTGCTCTTAATTTATCGACTGTTGCTACCGTTGGTAAAGGGTCGTATTGAACGAATAGTTAGAGTTAGAAAGGAAACTCCTTCGTTCACTGAACGTTGAACTTTGTAATATAATTGCCTCAATAGAGGGTACCTCTGAAAGGATATTTTATATAAACCTCAACCCAATACAACGTTAAGCCATCGTATAGGTTCAATTGGTTGCTATTTATTGCAGGACGCGGATATGATGTGGGACTTTATCACGCTACGACCC
Source organism: Daptonema setosum (assembly GCA_964036265.1). Taxonomy (NCBI): domain Eukaryota; kingdom Metazoa; phylum Nematoda; class Chromadorea; order Monhysterida; family Xyalidae; genus Daptonema; species Daptonema setosum. The sequence goes on from OZ038442.1 coordinate 22,179,986, forward strand.
GAGACCACGCACCAGGTCATGTTCCTGTTTTCCGATCGTGGCACGCCAGATGGATATCGATTCATGAACGGATATGGATCACACACATTCAAGATGGTCAATGAACAGGGTCAGGCCGTGTACTGCAAGTTCCATTTGAGGGTTCGTTACCGTGTTTAGTTTCACTTGTCTGGTTGTTTGGTAGTGAATACTAGGATACTTGCTTTGAAAAGGTAATCTAGGTCAATAAATACTAATTACAAACTGTACGAACCATGAATTGATGTAATAAATTATTTGTGCAAACTGTGATTTTATTAACCAAGATGTATTGTTACAGTGCAATCAAGGCATCAAGAACCTGAGCGCCCAGCGAGCAGAGCGTCTGGCTGGCTCCAACCCTGACTACGCTATTCAGGATCTGTATAATTCGATTGAAAAGGGCGAACATCCCAGTTGGAATCTTCAGATTCAAGTGATGACGTTTGAACAGGCCGAGGAACAACAGTTCAATCCGTTTGATTTGACTAAGGTAAGTCGATCACTCACTCACTCACTCACTCACTCACTCACTCACTCACTCACTCACTATGTTCAGGTATGGTCGCACAGTGAGTTCCCACTGATTCCCGTCGGCAAGATCGTACTCGACCGTAACCCAGCCAATTACTTTGCCGAAGTTGAGCAGGCGGCATTCAGTCCGGCACATCTGATTCCCGGCATTGAACCGTCGCCCGACAAAGTACTGCAGGGTTGGTACCATTGGCATTGAATTAGTCATTATGATATCTCAGAACGTCATTTTAGATTTATGTTGTCCGTTTCATTAGTAATTTGTTTTCTTCCGTTAGTTGATTATTTGCACGGTATAAGCATCATTCCTTTCCAAAAAGAACGAAATTACTTTTCTTGATTCACAGGTCGTCTGTTCTCGTACACGGACACACACTACCATCGACTCGGTGCCAACTACAAACAACTGGCCATTAACTGTCCGTACAAGACTAGAGTATCACACACTCAAAGGGATGGACCGATGGCACACGAAAATCTTGGTAAATATGTTCATTGTTCATATGTTCATTGTTCATATGTTCATTGTTCATATGTTGTTGTTGTTGTTGTTGTTGTTGTTGTTGTTGTTGTTGTTGTTGTTGTTGTTGTTGTTGTTGTTGTTGTTGTTGTTGTTGTTGTTGTTGTTGTTGTTGTTGTTGTTGTTGTTGTTGTTGTTCTCAGTTAATCTGTATTGCAGGTGGTGCACCGAACTACTTTCCCAACAGCTTCAATGGTGCACAAGAGCACAAGCCATCGGTGGAACACAAGCAGACGTTCGTGGGTGATGTGGCTCGGTACAACAGCGAGGATGAGGACAACTACACACAACCTGCCATATTCTGGACCAAGGTTACCTTCATACAACCACTCCAAAATGTTTCTATTAACGGAATTTTTTCCGGTAAACCGTTATATAACGCTGATTAAGACTTCCACAGTTATGTTTCATGAAACTAAATAAGTAAAATAGTTCTGACTATTCTAGAACGAATCAAATCTTGAGAATGAGGTTCTGGGCTTTGCCAGAACTCACTTCTCAATTTCACGTGTTTTCGCATTTTTAAATAAATTCTAATAATTAATTATAAGGCCAATATTTTCAGACGCTGGACGACGCGGCCCGTAAGCGTCTGGTGTGCAACCTGGCCGGCAACCTGGTCAATGCCTCCGAGTTTCTGCAGGCGCGTGCCGTGGCACAGTTTGGCAAAGTGCACGCGGACTTTGGCAGTATGCTGCAGGCCGCATTGCAGTCTGAGAAACAAGTACGACGAGATGGAAGTATCATTGAGAAGACGTTCCATATATAGCGAAATAAAATAAATTCAAAATCTGGACTTAGTTGGGAATATCCTTTCAGTGGACGGACAGTGTTCGAATACACAAAAATCTAACTCGCGTAACTTGAAGAAATGTTCACCCGGGTACACAGATTATTAGTGCCATAGAGTTTTTTGTTTTCTGAGTTCAATTTGTTATTGTTTCAGGCACAACAGGAACACAACACTGCACTGTGAGCACTCACCACATCATGTCAATGATCACCGCATCCTGTATAGCCCATAGTCACCGCATGTACGACATCTCATGTCATTGTACTTGATGTCACATATGTCATTGCACTTAATGTAACATTTGTCATTACACTTGATGTAACATTTGTCATTACACTTGATGTAACATTTCTCATTATACTTGATGAAACATACATATGTATGTCATTGTACTTGATGTCTAAAGTGGGTATCACGACGTAAACCCAGTTTAAACAGCAAGATCGTAACCTTCGTACTGTAATGTATGTACGTAAATGAATGTACACCACAGTTTTCACATATTATTTGGCATCATTGACCGCAGTGTAAACTGGATACCCATCCAATGTACTACATTTCCACATACAGTACCTATCTAATTCTTTTCACTGGTTGGCACGTATGCGACCTTTCAATTTGCACTTCATTTTCAGGTACGTCATTCTATGTAGCTCAAGTTTCCTAACTATGTATTTGCGAGGTTGCATTTGCGTCAGTCTGTTTTTTATGTCCGTCAAATGTCTTCGGTTTTCACGTTCGATGTGTTCGATGTTCACCCAACAGCCGCACTCTGTTATTAATAGCGTTCCGAGACGACAGCCAAGTTCTGACACCATAAAATGCTTAACGATTCAAAAAAATTGTGTAAAACTAAAACTTGCGTCAGACGAATTTGAATACCGGTTTCAACCAGATCTGGAGAAAACTAACTTTATTACACCGGTGTTATTGCAGTTTTGTGCCTCTAAAATAACGGCTTAGACGTCAAAATGAAAATGTACGTCAGGCCTAATGTAACTCACTATATCATTTACATATTCAGTTTATAATACGTGTAACTGTTATGTTGTAACGTGTAACAAGTGCAACGAGGTCTTGGTGGGCATTTACACACATGTATCCACGCTTTCACCACACATTTACAGCTCTCTATTCACTTACTCAGCACTGCTCAAATACACACACTCAGATCCATTCCTTCACTTAAAAAATTAAACACACAACAACTAATGTTGATAAATCTTTTATTCAGCACCAAAAACGGGGCACTAAAAGCATGAATCAAATAGCCGAACTTGACTGACAACATGGCAAAATATGGTAATAATTGAATGACACACACACACACGTTTTTGGTCCCGTCTGGGCTTGAAAATAAAGCCGATTAATTTCAGGCAATATGTACATACATTTGGGTATGTACATGGTGTACGTAAATGAATAGAAATGTAGATAAAAGCTAGTATATAACGACCGTAAACTATAGATGATAACTAAATTTAATCATCGATCGCAGCACCAACAAAAGTAACAAATAAAAAAATACAATGAAACAGAAGAATAACAAACTAATGAAAGGATAAAGTAAGCGACGTTTGGGTTATGTTCTCACAAAAACTGCCAGCCAAGCCGAAACTATTTTCTAAATCTATAGTTACTATAATATTTAATATAAAGTGAATTACTGTATCAGTCAGCATAGTCCACTTCCAGCATCACTCGGCGCTTGGGCAACGTCACTTCGGTGATTGTCTTCGCCGTCAGCACTTGTTTGCTCCTGGAGTGAGTGAGTGAGTGAGTGAGTGAGTGAGTGAGTGAGTGAGTGAGTGAGTGAGTGAGTGAGTGAGTGAGTGAGTGAGTGAGTGAGTGAGTGAGTGAGTGAGTGAGTGAGTGAGTGAGTGAGTGAGTGAGTGAGTGAGTGAGTGAGTGATTAAGTCACTACTGATTCACTAATTATGGATGACTTGAGTGACAGATACCAACTTTTAATAACAAGTTATTTGCTATTCGTATGTAGATAATATGCGGGCAATCACAGTTCTCTTATAAGGCCTCTTGAAGCTTGATATTTTGTTTAAAAATCGTCGCACGTATAGTTTTGCCGGATTGTGAGTTCACAGATTCCAAAACATACGACCGTTTGTGTTGACCAAGATTGGGTGATTATATACGGCATGGGTTCATACCGATAGAGTGTTTGGTGCGGAGTATTGCAATACGTCTATTAGCTGAAAATAAAATAAATATATAATAAAATTCCGAGTTTTTCTTATGGCAACAAATAACTTTTTCAGGACCATGTAACATCCAGGTTAATCTTAGAAGAATTATTTTCGAAGTTGAAAGCCAATAAACAAAAAACTACAAGAATAATGATGCAAGCAACGTCTGCAATGTTACACTGAAACACGTCAGGGCACAATATATGTACGATGCCAGGTACTAAAATAAAACAACAACTTTACACTCGTGCCACCATTTCACAAACCAGACTTAGCTCGGGTACAGAGTACATTTCGCATTCCGCTGTCTGCAAACGGATAACACGTGCTCAATCGTGGGAATTAAAAAAACTTTTCAATTTATCTATCATTATTGTAGCATGTTTGTGGAAAGGTATAGAATAAACGAAAGACAAACTAAAGAAAATAATAAAATGTCTGCTACGTTCAGCTAACTTTCACACACTGGTGAGCTAAACTGACGAGCTATGCGAGCAGCGCGAACAAGGATGATTGAATATCAGGAATGATTATGAACTTGTGCTTGTAGATTTTTCATCCAAACTTATTGCAACATATTTTACCTCGTTGAATAGTTATTTGTAAAACTTTGTCATTTGTTTCTAAAATTTAGAGCAAAAAATTAACCAAATCCGAACTCGAATATTGTCAGTTGAGTATTGGCCAACAAGAGTGGAGGTTGTTTGCAGAGTGAAGCTGGCCAGCTATCGCCACCACTTATATAACATAGCAGCAGGGTTACGGTAATAGTCAGTTGACAATGCCCCTCGTCGTTAAAAAGAGGGGGCTTCCGAAGAGGTGTGTCCCAAGTTTGGAACGCCGAATAATTTTTTGCCCGGTGTATACAGGGTGTCCCAGCGAGGTGTAATGATTGCATTTTTTGAATAAATTTTGCAGTGTTCTAGATAATAACCTAAAAATTTACATGGAAATAAAACAATTTTCCGCTATTACGCTGAATTTAAAAAATTTGATTTGGTTCAGTATTGCGTGTTTTACGCCGATCCGGCAACATGCCTTAAAATTACACTTTATAGCCAAGTATGTCGCATGAAACATTGAATAATTTTCTGCTAGTACAACTATATGGCTTGAAACATGCAACACTGATAGCTAATACTAAAAATCTGAAGTACTGGAAAATGTTTTCGATTTGATCAATTATTCCACCTTCTACTGGATATTGAAAACAAAATCGCAATTTCTAGCAAATGTTGGCAAAAAGTTGCGGATAAAAACATTTGAAAAAAGCAATTAATTGAATGAAAAATGTACTTTGACTTTTGAATATGACCTCTTCCTGCTATTTAACACAAATTTAAACAAAAATTCGTTCTTTTGTATCACTTTTTATTTTCGGTGAAAATCTCTAAAATGCGGTCGCGTTAAAAACATAAACAGGCATGTTGCCGGATTGGCCGTAAAACACGCAATACTGAACCAAATCAAATTTTTTTAAATTCAGCGTAATAGCGGAAAATTGTTTTATTGACATGTTAAATTTTAGGTTATTATCTAGAACACTGCAAAAGTTATTCAAAAAATTCATTCATTACACCTCGCTGGGACACCCTGTATATGCAGTGGCGAGTTTGAAATTTGGTCATAAGGAATGAAATGTGAAAACCGATAGTTGCTTATATAAATAGCAGATTATAAATCGAAAAAATGTATTTTAAACAGATTCAATGAATGAATTAGTTGTTATTCGGAGTTTGGTTACCGTTTAAACGTACTGAAATGGGCTGCAAGTTGATAGCTTTGATTGAATGACATCGTTCAAACCGTGGCATCTACCTATCTGAGCCCTAGATTGAAATAATGGATAACTTTCACATAAATAATTGATTTCAGATATCAGATTAAATCTAAGTCATAATTTTCTGCAACCTCGTATAATAGATCTAAATTGTTCTATCAAATCTAGCACTAGCAAAATAATATTCGAAATAGAGTTTTTCCAGAGTTAAGTTCTTTTAACAAGTTTTCTATGTTCCGATTTTTCACTAATCAACTAACCCCAAGGTTGGCCTTGTCTCATATTGTCAAAGAAAAATACCAATTGTTTACGGTGCACACAAATTTTTATAAGGAATTTTTCTCTGGTGAAACTAGCAATCGACTATAAGTGCATACGTGCAAAAGCCGACCCAAACTCGAACCACGTGTTCATCAGACCAGCTATGATCGTCAGTCGTATAGTCGACCAACCAGTTACTAAGCGGGTGAAAACAGCAATCAATAGAACAGAATACAACTGGATGATAATAGCATATTTATCGGAATTTTCTCAATAAAATGTATGACTAACTTAGTTTCAGTACTAAAACATGATGAAACAGTACAGGAGGTTCGTTCGTTAAACTGTGATGCGAACGCCTGTGGTCGGCGAGCACTGTTTCAGTATGTTTTATACTACGTGTTTCACTGATGCACATACGAAAGCACTGGCGGACGAGCCATTCCTACAAATGCAAGTGGAATTTTTTTCAAAGTGGGAGGATTTTGCAGTGTGAGGAAATTTACATTATATTCTTCTTTTTGGTGCTGCCAAAGAGGAGGGAATTCCACCTTTCCGTTCTTCACTCGTCCGCCAGTGTACGAGAGCGCAACAAACGACACAGCCCGAAACATCTAGACATCTAGAGTGCGGTGTTGCCACTCGTGTTACACATATTTTATGTACGTACATATGCATCCATGTGCGCAACACGTGCAGATATAACAGACATAATGAAACCGAAAAATGCTGGTTAAATAAATAGGTATAGGGTAACAACGGTGAGAAGGTAAATCTTCAACGCTTAGGTTACCCAATAGAATCCCCAAACGTGTGAAATGAATAACAGTGTGAGCAAATGATGTATGGTATGTGAAGGGTGAACAGACAACGGACCAGTTGAGTTTGTTTTGACAAATTATACAAGTAAGTTCAACTTTGTTTGACAAAAACATATTTCTAACGTCTAGCCGAACTGGACCAGACGAGCGCTTTGCATATAATTGCAAGTTCCAACTTGAACTTACAAAAAGTCCGTTCGAACAGACAGCAGGCCAGAAATGCATGCAAAAAGTCCGTTCGAACAGACAGCAGGCCAGAAATGCATGACTGGCAAGTACGGACAGAAGAATACAGTGTCAACATAACGAACAAATAATTGAAGATGTAGAAAACATTCAAATGATTCAGTGAACAAATTGGTTGCATGTATTCATCGCAATTTGTTTTGTGCTCATTTTTGTTTTGTGCTCACATTTATATAGTCATGATAGAAAGCGAGTAAAATTGATAACGATATTAACTACTAATATATTCAGTACCCATGATGCCAATGCCAAATGCCAATGAGTTTTTACCTCTTAAGTAGTCCACACATTACAGTACACAACAACATTAAGAATAACGGAATTTGTACTTGATTTTTCGTGTTGAATCACGTGAATAAAACGAACCGATGTTAAAAGTTACGCGGTCGTTATTCTATGTGGAGCAGGACGTAATAAAAAGTGTAAAGCTAGTTGTCTAGGCACTGGCGGACGAGCTAAATTACCAAAGGGAAGAGAATTTCGTCCAATTGGGGGGGGGGGGGGAATCGGCAGTTTTTAGGCTATTTTACATACACCTTAGAAACAAATTCTGCTTGTTGAAAACAACAAAGAGAGTGGAATTCCACTTTTCCCACCCCTTCTCGTCCGCTGGTGCATCTAGGTGCAGTGTTATCGGGACGACTATCGACCATGCGATCTGGATTGCAATTATACGTATAAAACGTATGAATAATGTTTGAATGGCAGACACAAGACGACACCAGATCAACACGAACGGTGAGTGTGAAATTAGTTTAGTGCGAATGCTGTAGTACGTCTGATAACATAAAGGAAGTTGTAATTGTTAGCCAACTTGGTAGATGCAGTTACCCACGAATGTTGGGCAGCTGAACTGTGAATGGGCGCACTAGCGGAAACGGGAAGGGCAGGGAAAGTAGATACCCCCTCTTTGGCGGTTTCAAGAAGTGGAGTTTATACCTTAACGTATAGGTCAAATAGCCTCAAAACAGATAATTTCACCCTCTTCGAAATTTTTTTCTCCCTTTGGAATATTGACTCGTCCGTCAGAGAAGGATCTTTTTAATCACGTGGTATTCCACCCTGGACACATAGAGCTACATATCTTAATGCTGGTATAACGTTATCTTATGTTACCTTTATGTTCCATCAGTTTGAACAAACTCCTAACTTGGTCAGACGCCCAACGATACGTGAATTAATAAAAACAACATCAATTACGAACGTTGAACCTGACCATTATCAGCAACGTTCGATGGCTACGTTAATACCCTTAAGGTGCATTGCATCATCAACTGCAAAATTATTTGATAAAACATTTTATATTTAATAGAGTACGCTGTAAATAAAAATATATTATCAAACGAACCTTGATGTTCGTCAGTAACCTACATTTACTTGATACATGAACAAAAATGAATATAAATTGATGGAAGAAGTTGGTTCCGGATTCATAACTCTACATATTTATGAAATATATAATGAATCAACATAAATTTAAAAATGTTTTTCATAAAAATTGCTGAAATAGATTATGTACGTTGTTATGTGCAGGAAGTTAATTGCCCGTGTGCTTTTTTGACTGATCGAAGTTAATATGTAAAATACTATTAACCTAAACTGTTGTGGACGAAACCAAAATAAAACCAAATTCACTTAAACATAAAAGTTTTATGGAATTTGCGTTAGCCGTAAAGCATATTTTAGTGGCATAAAGGAACTACACACAACATGATTTAACAGCAAAGTAGACTGCACTTTGTCACTGAACCAGATTGCAAAAAAAATAATACCAGAAACTACACGAAATAAATCAGAATGGCACACTTTAGTAATGATTATGTGATTTTTATGAATACATCTTTGATTCACGTGAACATCGTAAAACCGAAAACAGCTTCCACCACCCACCACAATCAGTTGTTCAACTCGTGTCAACATCCGGTTATAAGGCATTTTCAACTGGTTACGAGGCTCGAATCACATCATGTTCACTTTCATGTGATTTATTGCTGAGATAAAATATGAATGTCGAGTCTACTGGTCTCATTGCGCATGCCAAAGCCTGCAGAAGACTTACAAAAGCACAAAAAAACGACAAGCTTGTCTTTCAATTAGTTGAGGATTTATAATTTAGTAAATGCTATTTTTTTCAACGGTTCAAAAAACGACAAAATCATCCATCCGCGAAAACTGCGTATTTATCGGCAATTATTTCAAAATATTGCATCATTTCATGACACGTACACACTTTATACTGTATAAGTCACATTCTGTATACATTTTTTCAATAAGAGAACACGCAAATAAAACGTGATTGTCGTGAATACATAAAAATGAACCTGCGTCAATTGGTAATTCGAAACGAAGAACGTGACCAAAACAACTGACAAAAGCATCGGTTCGTTTGAATGATTCATTGCTACCACTGAGTTTTAACTTCAAAGTTAACTTGGAGTTTAAATTTCTGCCGTTTTTACATCACAGTTATGCATCAGGTATCGAATTCACATTATTGAGTCTGGAAACTTTCGGGTTGACTTTTCATAGTTAATTCTTAGAAAAATAATAGGGTCTTCAGGCATCTTTTCATAACTCTGATATAAAATTTTTTTAACTTCATGCAACAAATTAAAAACCCAATGACAACGACATCCGGTTAATGTGATGAAAAAAAGTGAATTTTAACGGTGCAGTCTGAACATGAGGACATCACAAAGGAGGTTGTCCAAACAAAGCTTGGTTGATTGCTGTCCAACTTGTTGTCGGTTGACGTTGTGTAAGGTCAAACATTTGGGGTGTAAGGTGGGTACGAATCTCGTCGAGATATCAGGTGCCACGTACTGTACTTATTTGATGGACGCAGCACTCAACCAACACGCAGTCCATGACCGTTATAATGTGACCATATTTAGACCGAATAAGACTAAGCGTCACTCACTCACTCACTCACTCACTCACTCACTCACTCACTCACTCACTCACTCACTCACTCACTCACTCACTCACTCACTCACTCACTCACTCACTCACTCACTCTTTCACTCACTCACTCACTCACTCACTCACTCACTCACTGCCTCACTCACTCACTTAAGCAAACACTCGTGCTTGATCACGTGATTCCGAGTAGAATGCCGATATTTATATAGCATAGTTTTCTGCGCATTAAAAAGCTATCCCACCCGGATTAGCCTAGCCCATCACAGGATTCAGAGCAAAATATAATTCAAATACTGAATTCGAACAAAATTTTGGGTTTATCTTACCATGGCACAACTTACCTCGTCGAACAAACCAGTTCGGTTGAATTCAAAACAGCAAATTCAACAGAAACCACTTAATTTCACCAGTACCAGTACGAAAATGTCGCATTCACATCAAACTTTAAAAAAAATAGTTTGCTTCATTCAATTAACTCAAACCTACCGTACTTGAAAAAGCAATCATGACGCTCCCCAGCAATGTTTTTTTGTTTCATGTTGTAAATGACAATTAAAACTAAAAAAACGGAATGTTAAACAAAGCAATTTATCTTCAAAATTATCAAATCTGTATATCTAATGTCAAAAACATCTCTTATCATTATTATCTAAAATCAAGGTTTGTATTTGTGTGCTTGTGCCATCACTCACACCTGCACGCTGCACATTACTGGCCCATCAAACCAGTTAATTCGGCCAAACGGTTTGTTCGGCATCAGCCAACAACCACAAATCGCGTAAAGTATGTACCATCAACATTGGGGTGGGGAATGGTGATCGGCAACTGGTTTACAGTGGTATTTACCTACGTACAATGATTGGAAGCGAAAGTATACCTGCCGATATGTTGTTTATCAAGTACTTATTGACGCAAAGCATTCAGTGTAAGATTTTTATAAATGCCCACGCTTTTCTCTGTTCCACTGGCAATCACCCGTGTGGTGAATCTACTGGCGGACGAGGGAAGAACGAAACCGTGGAATTCCCGCTCTTTGGCAGTTATAAAAAGTCGAATTAGTATCTCAAGGTGTACGTAAAATGGCTTCAAAACGGCTTATACCCCCTTATTAAAACAAACACCCCTCTTTGTGGAGGATCGGCTCGTCCGCCAGTGTTCCACAGTAAATTGACCGATGAATCTGTGAAACGGTGATTGTCAGTGTTGCTGGTCACGAACGTGCGAAACGCCCTTTCTCACCACTCGGTCAAAGTCTGAAACCGGATCGGATCCGAGGATAAATGTTACAAAGGTTCTTTATTAGGCTTTTTGAAACCGGTAAATGGTAATAGACGATAAAAACATAGAGAAGATGTAGCAACGGTTCTGCATTAGACAAGGGTGATCCGTTCAGTTCACTGGTCTATTTATCAGGCTGAGGCTCAAATGGAAATTACTGTATTATCTCACTCAGATTAACTTAATCTGGTATATCGCTGTTTACTTCCAGTTCCGTGTGGCGCTATTTAATTTATCTTTTTTCTGCACAGAAATCTGTTAAACGATTGATAATTTTTGTGAGTGAGTGAGTGAGTGAGTGAGTGAGTGAGTGAGTGAGTGAGTGAGTGAGTGAGTGAGTGAGTGAGTGAGTGAGTGAGTGAGTGAGTGAGTGAGTGAGTGAGTGAGTGAGTGAGTGAGTGAGTGAGTGAGTGAGTGAGTGAGTGAGTGAGTGAGTGAGTGAGTGAGTGAGTGAGTGAGTGAGTGAGTGAGTGAGTGAGTGAGTGAGTGAGTGAGTGAGTGAGTGAGTGAGTGAGTGAGTGAGTGAGTGAGTGAGTGAGTGAGTGAGTGAGTGAGTGAGAGTTAGTGAGTGTGCAGAAATATTTTTATAGTGGCGTAACAACTGAAAACAGAGGTGGTATGGAAGTTAAAACTTCATGAAAAACTGAAGATGCTAATTTTACTTTTTTTAAATCAGCTTTTCTTATCCGCTGTTAACAAATGATGGGTTCCATAATGTGTTGTAGTGATCGGAAATGGATGACGTGGTATGGTCATGCCTTATTACCCCGAATTGCATGAGACCCACCCACCTGTCTTCTAATCATGCTGCTATCAGTTTGGCCTTGAATCAACACATCACTCGTTACATACACATTGCGCGCCACAAATATGCATTGTTTTATCTGACCAGTATCTGGTTATTATTACCCACAAATCCTGTTGCTCATTTTGCGCTCCATTTGTTAATCCTTTTAATCTAAAACTCTTCATAAAAAATTAATTTTCAAGTTGCAAAACAGCTGAGCTGTGATTCTGTCAGATCTGCATTGCACATTTAATTCTGTTTGATAGGCTGCTTACTGTTTAGGCTAAATTTTATTTTATACTTTTAATGAGTTCTGTAAAAACACGAGGAATAAAGCTTGATCATGGTATTTCACTATCAAAATTTATTTTTGAGACCCCGTTGGCTAGGCTCACACCTACATATATGAATTAAGTTGTCCGTTGTCCGAACGCATGTGGAAAATCTCGAAAGTTTGAACGCCCGCCGAACGCAGAGTTGAATTCAAACTGCGCGCCAAACAACTTTCTGAGAAACCCTAGACGGGCCCACAACACATTTCGCAGTGTTGTAATTTTATCGGTCAATACTGGTGTTTAGGTGTTATAATAGAGACTAACTGCACTGCACCTAACATTTCAGTACAGATACACAAATTGCCACACGACGTTGCTTATTGTTGGACTATCGGAAACACACCGGAAATAAAAAGTGTGAACACAATCACTTTCGATATGACATTGTTTGTTTAGTGTAGTGCTCTTCTGCACCTTTGACTGTCCATATATTCGCATTATAACGTACAACACAAACAATACCGTGTATGTTGCACTAGCGGACGAGGCAAGAACGGGAAATTTCAATTCCTCTTTCTTAGGCACTTACAAAACGTATAATTTGTTCCTTGGCGTGTAGATAAAATTACATGAAAATGCTGATTCCACAGTCTATGGAAAAGTTACCCTCCTTTTAGAGGGTTGACTCGGCCGCCAGCCAATGGTATGTTGAGTACGTTATCAGTGAACACAACACTATTCACAAACTAAAGCGAGTGAAACTCATTCCAAACAAACCGTGTTTTTTTCAACAATTTTTTTCAAACTATGATCGGAAAATGCCGATTCCAATAAATTTCGAGGTTCTTTAGATAACTTCAGAATTACCTTACTGACCATTTTTGCCGTTAGTGATCCACACCACGCACACCCGAGGGCCCGGGGAAACAATATGAGTATTAACACTCGAGCAATTTTTATAGTGTTGTATTCTGTGTACACGTTTGGGTTGGCAAATACGCTTATGTATATTTTGACGGGCATACAAAAATAAACATATTGTAAATGGTGTGTGGCCACTCAGTGTCTGTCATTCAATCACATACCAGCCAATAGACCATTGACGGCGTCAGTCAGTCAGTCAGTCAGTCAGTCACTATGCCAAATTGCCCGGCCACTCGATTCTTGGCACGTCAGCATTTGCTTGAGCACAAAACGACCGTAAATTAGATCAGACCTATTTTGATAGTGTCGAGTACAAATGGGCTACGATTCACTGAGGTCATGAACTCGTCTCCTTACCATTTCCTTTTTTAGGTTAGATAAACATTTTCTGTTTCTGTTTTTCTGTAATTTTTTCGAATTTATGTTTGTCACTTGTCGCAATAACACAAAAACCTGAAATAACAATTTTTTATGTTATTACTCCGCGTAGGAGTGGCATGCAATAGACCTTTCAGCGGAATTCAAAAGAAAAATATAACCGTATAACTTTTCACGAGGATTTGTTAGACAGTATAAAAAATAAATTATCTTTTTGACCAAGCATGCTCATCATCGTGGCATTATTCAATCCTGAATTCGTTCTTCACTCATTATTTATCATGTATCATTAATCGTCCACTTTCTCGATGCTCATAAACCTTGGTCGAATCCTCAAGCACGCCCATCAAGCCCTCGGCCATTTAACCAATTAAGTAAGATGTTTATTCATCAATGATTTACGAGCGTTTGCGTCATCTTCGCCTGTGCAGAGAAAATTTGTAGGAACGAATGACTAACGATTCATGGTTGATTGCCAGAATGCCTGACAGTTCTTGATTGTTTCCATGATATCTTAATCACATTAGAAGAAGAAGGATCAGGAAAATGGTTGACTTTTTTATTTCATGTTTCTGTTCAACGGAAATGGCAGTATTTTTGTCACCAGAACGTTTGTTTGTCTCAGATGTGATGTGCATGAACGAACAGTCATAAATCAGCCATTCGTCCATCCATTTAGGCACTAGCGGACCAAGAAGAGGAAAACGTGAACTCCCCCTTCTTTGAAGGTTTCAATGCGTAGAGTTTGTTCGTTAAGGTATATGTAAAATCGCTTAACTTCTGGTGATCCCCCACTCTTTGGGAAGATTCCCATCCGTTCAGAGGTTTGGCTCGCCCGCCAGTACCTCTGGGATCAGTGTCACCATCTTTGCCTTTCTTTCCACCGTATGCATGATCAGCAACATCTGCTTCCGCCTGAAATCGATGCTGTTATCATTGATGTTGTTGTTGTTGTTTTTGTTGTTGTTGTTGTTGTTGTTGTTGTTGTTGTTGTTGTTGTTGTTTTTGTTGTTGTTGTTGTTGTTGTTGTTGTTGTTGTTGTTGTTGTTGTTGTTGTTGTTGTTGTTGTTGTTGTTGTTGTTGTTGTTGTTGTTGTTGTTGTTGTTACTTCTCAGTTTTGTGTACTAATGAATTATCCACTTCAGATTAGTAAGTGATTAAATGTACAAATAAATGGAGTGATGAATCTTTGTAAAATGAATCCTCAAGATGTCGGCACTCAGCCCCGCACAATTCAGCTGAGTCGTAATTCGTGCCAGGACAGCTATGGATTCACGCTCAGGCATTTGCTCATGTATCCGCCAAATCCGGTACTACACATTATATTTTATTCATTTTAACATGTGTTTTTGACATAAACAAGAAAACTCCATCATGGTATCTTACATAATTCAATCCAAATAATGTTTACTGAATTGAATTCCGGTTTCAGCTGTCTTTTGTTCAAGGTAACGAACATGAGTAAACGCACAAGCTTCGTACACACAGTTGATTTAATGGCGCTAATTTAGAAGCACATAATGATGTTTATGGTAGTATTATTTATTTCGCCAAGCAAAAAATTCACTGATTTCTAATAGGAATCGGTTTTCAGCGCAACACGACGACATCGGTTATGGATTTTGTGGATGATCTAATGGACTCTGATTCGGACAGTGGTTGGTCGGGTTGGGTGAATCACTCGATTATTGTGAATACATTTTTATGATTTATTATTCAGGATATTTTTATAATGCAAGTAAACATACGCTCACTTTCGAAACCGGTGTTCTGCTATGTTTACAGAAAAATATTTTGTATATTTACATGTACACGTTATCAGTCAGCAATGTTATCTCAGTGCAGCACAGAGTATGTAACATTTTATATATGTGGGAAAGTTGTACTAAGTTTATTTAGTTAATTAACTGAATTAGACAACCTGAACACCAACACTGCTATGCTCATGATCAAATTTCGAAGTACTGGCGGAAAAGAAAATGTTGTAAGGGAAAATATTTTATAAAAATATGATAGGCACCGTGAGTTTAAATCATTATCGCAGACATTTCATCAGGATTTTTAAACAAAAAAATAGGATACTTATCACGACCACCGCTGTAGCCTGTAACCATGATCACCTTGATCAGGCAATTCATCCGGTGGTGCCGATGCGATCCAGGTGGTCGAGGCACATCGGGTAGTGCCGGGTAGTGCTGCCCAACAAGCTGGTCTAGCTGACGGCACCAGGATTTTGGAGATTAATCAACAATCGTTGACACAACTGCTTTACGATCAGATTGTGGATCTAGTAAAACACAGGTCGGTTTCGGGTTAAGTATTTTTTTCTTTTTCTAGATTTTTATTTTATTTTTCATAAGCCTGTTTTTTGCTGTAATACAACTCGTTTACCATATGTACTTTTATTGTACTACGTTTATTGCATTCCCAACTTTTTTTCTCTTTCTGTCACACTCACTTGACGTACTGAGAAGAATGCAAGAATGCTGCGGTCGTGAGAACCAATATCATAGTGATGTTTGCTGATCATAAGTTTGTGCTGGCATTGCACCAGCTGTCTCAGCGTGACAACGTGACACGGATCTGACTTTCATGCCGTTTTAATGAACGTACTGTCACTCACCGCATTACTCACATCCTACAAATTGGGCTAATATGCTTACTGTTAAAGGCTTGGTTGAACTAGAATTATTTTTTTCATGTCTCATTTTTTGTTCACAAAAACTTGTTACGTGTCAAAATATATTGATATTGAGCATTTAGCCTTTAATTTGTAGATAGAGTGCATTCTGTAATAAACACCCAACCAATGCTGTACGCACCCAATACCAGTATAGATACGAGTGTAGTATTCCCAACGTACGTGTTATTTGTTCCGATCATCGCATCCACCGGTATAAAAGTATATAAACCGAAACCCGTTGCACTCCAGCCAGTCAGTCTTCCCATTCCAACCGTAAGTCAGTGAGTACGTAAGTTTGTCAGATATGCGCAACCGTTTCGCTCCACTTTCAGTTGGGCTACCAGAGACTGACTGACTGACTGACTGACTGGTCTGGTGTTTGTTGGTATCTGAGCGCAGTTCTAAGACGATATCAGAAAGTTGTTCTCATCCCAGTCGCACATAGTTTTGTTGTTTTTGTTGTTCATAATCCTTTATGTAGATGACTCACAGTGCTTACCGTTGGCATTTCACTTCAATCAACCACACAAAGCAAAAATGCAACCCTTCCTACATACATACATACCTAATGGATAATTTATGAGCGCTGCATCGTTAACGTGTTACTCGGATTACCAGCAAATCTGGTAGCGGATAAAAAACAGTGGAGGCTTATTCCAGAATCCAGCCTCTTTGCCATTCAGAGCTACATAAAAACATTAGTAAGTTACAATCCTAAAAATTTTCTCTCATAAAATTATTTTTTAAAGGTAATAGTTGAGAGACGGTTTGGATTGTCAACCAGTTGCATACCCGTAAAACTGACTGCTTTTTTGTCTGTCAAACCCGGCCATCGGACGAGAACGACCGGACTGTATTTATAATAATAATAAGCATTGTTGTGGAGTGAGTGACTGAGTCGGTGACTGAATCAACATTGACGTGTTTGTGTACAGTCCATCATCATCATCACTACACCCTCCTTATATCCGTCAGATATCCGTTACTCCTGCCCACCAATATATCGCATTTATCGCCCCCGTCCGAGTCCCATAACTCGTGAAATTCTATATCACTGTCAGTCAGTCAGTCGGTCAGTATGTAAATCAGCTGTTTCATTGACTAGTCATTCTTTCAGTAAGTTTGTCAGTCACTGGTACAGTCAGTCAGTCAGTCAGTCAGACAGACAGTCAGCCAGTCAGTCAGTCAGTCAGTCAGTCAGTCAGTCAGTCAGTCAGTCAGTCAGTCAAACAGTCAGTCAGTCAGTCAGTCAGTCAGTCAGTCAGTCAGTCAGTCAATCAGCTGTTTCATTAAACAGACGTTCTTTCAGTCAGTTTGTGAGTCATTGGTACAGTCAAGTCATAAGGCAGTATGGCTCAGTGCATGCCTGCATATGAAAGTGTTTGGCACTACCATCCAAAATGTGGCACACTTATGGTTTATACAAATTGGTGTATTCATTGATGGCCAGTTGACAGTTGCGTATGTACAGACTACTGTACATACTGTACATACGTGATATGAGTCACCACTGTATGAATGGCTGTATGAGCTGATGTAACTCTCAACTGCCAACCAGTAGGAGATGCACCCTCTGAACCTGCGAGGAAGTTTGAGTGAGTTATAGAACGGACTTCAAATTTAAGTGCGCATAAAGATGGCCGTTTTGATATGAAGTAGGTTGAAAACATATACAGGGTGGGCCAAAAAAAACTCCGCGATTTTGTGAGACCACAACTTTTGCAGTCGACGATGAATTTCTTTGAAATTTGCAGGTTATTTCAATAACATATTAACTTAATTTTGTCTGAAATTTCAATGAGATATCTAACACACACCGGCCAAACCATCAGGATACATGAAAATTTCAGTTTTTCCTTTAAACCGAGTCATTGTTTTGAGGAGAAATCATGTGTATAAATTAGTTTTAGGTATTAATCTATTATTGAATTGAATGAGTGAACTAACTAGTAATACAAGGATTAAAAGAAACTTGTTTAAAAAGCGATTCGGTCTAAATTTACTTCTAATGTTATTGGAAAACTCTTACAGTAGGATGCTTGCTTCTTGTTCCCTTGTCTGATGTACGTACGGCATTACCTTAGAGTTGGTTTTTATTGATGAATTTGAATGAAATTCTCAGAATATCTTATTGATTTAATACTTTTTTATCGTCTTGAAATTTCAAAGACATGCATTGCATGTAAGCATGAAACTTGCGAAATAAACAACCGCGGTAGGTATAAAACTCCACATTTGCCATAACCAGCTTTCACAAGCTTGAACCGCGCCGACTAACGTTCCCCAAAAAATATTGACGTATGAACAGAACGAGCATGTTTTTCATAAATCTTGGACTTTTATTTATTGAACTTGAAGTTTTGAAAAAAAATTAACGTATTTGAAACGAAAATTTCGCTGAGGAGGAACGCAACAGCCGGTAACAGACATGAAAAACAGTTTAGCCACCGGAACTATCGCGTTATAGGAAGAAAGATTTAGAAATAAAACTTTTTTTACTAATTGATCAATTAACTTTTATTTCTTAAACCATTATTTAAATCACTCGCTCAATCCATAAACAAATTGATGCTTATAAGTTACGTATACACATGATTTCTCTTTAAAACAACGACGCGGTTTAAAGGAAAAATTGAAATTGTCATGTATCCTGATGGTGTGGCCGGTGCGTGTTAGATATCGCATTGAAAATTTAGAGAAAATTAAGTTAATATGTTATTGAAGTAACCTGCAAATTTCAAGGAAATTCATGGTCCACTGCAAAAGTTATGGTCTCACAAAATCGCAGAGTTTTTTTTGGCCCACCCTGTATATGTGGGTGTAAAGTGAATGAAGATCGTTCATAGTAATATAGTATATCATGATCAGAATAGGCCCACATTGTTATTTGTATAAACTTAAAACGTTTTTTGTCTGGTTCAGCAGTATCCAAGTAAACCTATTTTGCGCTATACATGATTGCTTGAGAAAATCATTGAAGATACAGATAGCCTAAACACGGCTAAATCAGTTGTGGCTAAATAAGTTAAGGATACCAAGTTAAGTAAGAAAAATAACGCGAAATCTGGTCTGACTCATTTTTTATTCAGCTGTATTTACTCGACTGAAATATGTGTGCGACGGTGTGCAATGTGCAATGCAAATGGCATGTTCCACTGGATGTGTACCCCATACATGGTGGAAGTGCCCTCCTGCCCGGGTACACGTCCCCTATCGTGTTCTATAGACGTCAAACCACTAAACTACCACTCGTTCAATTCCACTTTTAAAATTGTCTGTGTGTACGTACTGTTCAGAAAAAAGTCCCATGATTCGAAAATCTGCGAGATTTCGCATATCGGAACGGTCAAACAGTTCATGTGGAACGTTTTTGCGAAACCGCAATCAAATAACGCAGGTTGTGAGATTTATAGTTTCACAATATTGTCGAATGCGCGCAGTGATTGTTTCATGTGTTAAGTTTAAAAAATTATGTTTTCATTCTGTTTCGTTGTGATATTATGTTTATGTAATAAGAACGATCACGATAAGGTACACAAATCAAAGTTTTTAGAAATTCGTTTAATCTCAGCAGCACATTTTTTTCAATCGAAAGAATCTGCACCAAATCAAGATTACATTTTCTTTAATTTAAGTCTTTATAAACAGATCTAAATGACTATCGGGATTTATTTAGATTGGATGGTCATAACCTTAACCATCACGTACATTCAATCGACACCCACAAACCCAATCTCGTTTGATTGCACCCATACTTCTTAACCCACCGTTTCTTAATTCATATTCATACATACGAACAGTACTTTAACTTTTTGACTGCGTCATTTATGATAATATAATAATAATCAAACGTCTTGGATAAATCGTTAACTATAAACATATGAATTTGTTAACCACAACTTGAAAATTTTATTTTTATGCAGTTATTCACTATAGTTTATCACAACTTGCCATTGACCCATACTTGAGAATTTCTTTATAATCGCGCTTAACTGAGGCCTCATGCAGTACATGACTGAATGTGCTTTCAACAGTTGAGACACATGTTGCTTCAATGCTGAATGCAAGTGAAGAAACTGATGGTAATTAGGCCAACTTGTTTCTACAGTCTACTCAACATTTTTGTCAGAGACGGCGGATGAAATATTTAGCAACGTTGCAGTTTAATAAATTTATAATGAAAAAATTCTCAGTTGATTGTTTTGCATTCTCGTTACGTTTTTAAAGAAACTACTGTAGTTTTGTGTAATGCGTTGCCCAATTAACCGCTTTTCTCCATATACACCTTGTAGACACAGTAGTCTTGTGGGCGGCTAGTTACGGCTTTATTACGGCACTTGCCTCAACCCACTCACCCACTTCCACACAAATTCAACATCATCATCAGTTTTATTCATCTCAAGACCTTCATATCTTTGACCGTTTGGCATTTCTCACTCAACTTATCTAAAATGGCGTTTGCATCCCAGTTCTCTGGTTCACCGACGACATTTCAAGTCTTTTAGACTCTAGAGCCACTGAGCTTAAAAAAGTAGATACTTTAGAGTTTGAATGGTTGTTTGTGGGATTTGTGGTGCATGCAAGTATACCATTGTGGTGTTTGGTATTGTATTGTGGTGTTTGGTATACCATTGCGGTGTTTGGTGTGGTGCCCGATAAGCCAATTGCCGTGCTTTGTTGTGTTTGACCAGGATGTTGTTTCCCGACTCTGACTGCCCCCACGAGCAATTCGGCTGTCCACTTTTGGCCATTCAACAGCCGAAAAGTAGACGCACAAGTGGGCGGATTCCAGATATTCTTTGCTCAATCTACTCTCTGGTAGCGCCGGCCGGCCCGAGAAAAGCCAATATTGCCTATTACATGTTTATATGTCGGATGTTTTGATTGCCATATGTTCCTGATTTGTGCACTATTCGGCCGATCACTGCCTGCATTTGGGCGCAAAACAAGACAAACGTCCCAAATTTGTGGCCATTTGTGTGTCGTCCTTCAATAAATGGACTCTGGTAGAGTCGCCCGATCCGACTCGTACCGATCACTGGCGGACGAGCAAAACCTCCAACAGGCAGGGGAATAGTTTCGAAGAGGGGGAATTCACAGAATTTAGGCCACTTTACCAACACCATAAGAAACAAACAATACTTTTTGAAACCGCCAAGGAAGGGGAAATTCCTTTTTCCCTACCCTTTTCGTCTGATCCGACTGGTACCGGCATGTCGGGGCACGTTTTTGACGAACCAACGTTTGGGTGTTTGATGTTTGGCAGAGTGGATAACCAACTGTACATATGTATGTACTTGTTCATGGATGGATTTGGCTGTATGACAACGCCAAATATGTATGTCAACCACTGTAAATGTCATGTTCCTTAGACTGTGACACGAACTTGAACTTTAGATGTCTGTACAAGTCTAGTTATTTTAAGATCACTGTATTCTTCAGTGACGCATTTCTTAGCCACCATAGACTTTTCGTCGCATGGACTGTATCATCTCAGTGTTCTTTAACTTTTATTTGTATAATACAAAGATGATAATATGGATAATCTTACCGTTTTGAAACAGCAAACAAAACCTTCAGTGCAGTGGTACTTACATAATATTTTGTTGGGCATTCTGCACACTCAAAACGTCGGCCTCCCACGGTGGTTTTTGTTGATCGAACGTCCGATTTGTCCAATCGATCATAACACCGTTCGCAACCCGGCCACACTTCCGGTTTTGCCCAACCGACCGTTTGAACCCTCTTCAGTACATTAAATGCAAATTTTTGAATAATTTTGTCAAAAATATATTAATCATATCAAATCTGAAGTTACATCATAAAATTAAGTTATTCCAATATAACGTATCTATGTTCGGCACATTTTAAAATACCATGAATGCCCACTTTTGATTTATTTTGTTAATAAAAAAGAACATTAATCTTCTCAAAATCGTATATTGCGTGATTCAGTTCAAACAAATATATCATATATGAAATTTCGAGCCAAACATAAACATAATGATAATGTATCATGTTTTTGGCGACACCTCTTGCATCAATCAAAACACGGTTCAATACAGCCGACACTTCCGGTTTTGCGGCACAGCCGTAGGTTTTTTATAAGTTGCCTGTTTACCGTTCCCATGGGAGGGACACTTTAAAGTTTACATTAGTACTTTCATGTTTTCTTTTTTAGTTTAACAAATTGAATATTTTTATATGAAAGTAATAACTGTAATAATCACAACCAGTTTTTTATTATAATCTGTGCTGTTTCATCGTCGGTCAAGCATAAATCACTTGTGTTCCGAAGTTTATTTCTTCCTGATAATAAAGGAAAAAATATCAGAGTCTTATATCCAATTGTTTTATTTGAATTAAACCCCAAATTTTAATGATAGGTAATTTAGCAGTTCTATGCTTCATGATGGGTGCAGCCAGGGAGCAATTTTCGGCAATTTCGGTCGGAAATCCAGTGATTGCTTTCCTGTAGAAATATTTTTCGAAAATAATATTACCTGAATATCTATTGTTCGTTATTCTTCATTGTGCATTACTGAATATCCTTCCTTGTTGAAATTTTTTTGTAATAAAGCAGCAAAAAGTTTCGAAGTTCAAAACATGTTCGAATACAACATTTTCCAGCCGTAAAGCAGTTTTAGTATACTAGTTTTATTGTGTTATGTGTATGGTGGTAATAAACTATGCGAACCATAAAGTGAGGTGATGGCACCATTATATTTATCCATAGTTCATCCATGCATGTCTTTACTGGTTTATAAATGTTTTCGATGCCTCACTCACTCACTCACTCACTCACTCACTCACTCACTCACTCACTCACTCACTCACTCACTCACTCACTCACTCACTCACTCACTCACTCACTCACTCACTCACTCACTCACTCACTCACTCACTCACTCACTCACTCACTCACTCACTCACTCACTCACTCACTCACTCACTCACTCACTCACTCACTCACTCACTCACTCACTCACTCACTCACTCACTCACTCACTCACTCACTCACTCACTCACTCACTCACTCACTCACTCACTCACTCACTCACTCACTCACTCACTCACTCACTCACTCACTCACTCACTCACTCACTCACTCACTCACTCACTCACTCATTCACCCACTCACTCACTCACTCACTCACTCACTTTCAGCGGTACACACCTCTCACTAGTGGTTGCTAGCAGCCCGCTAGTCATGCCGGGCAGCAGTGCTATCGTCGAACACACCGTTAGGGTGCCGAAACTCAACACTTACACTTCCAAAAACAACAACAACAACAACAGCAACAACAACATTACCAACAACATTAAAAACAACATTAACAACAAAATTACCAACACCATTAACAACAACAACCACAACACAAACAACACTGATATTGTGCCAACTACCAGCAACAACTTCAAAAATATGAACAACAATGTAATGAATAATTACACAAACCTCAAAACAAAAAACATGGCAGCTAAAAGCAACAACAAACAAATTGACAACAATGGTAACAACAACATCAACAACAACATCAACAACAACAACAACATTAACAACAACATCAACAACAAAATTACCAACAACAACAACAACAGCAACAACAACAACAACAACAACAGACCTGCGTCCGTGAGTCATGCACACAAACACCAGGTTCGCTCACCAAGCATCACCCCATTATAATCCATGTTTGATTATTGCGTTCAATTTCCGTCGATTCAGTTTGTGAATCGGGCGTGTTGTTCTACGAGTACCTACTACCTAGTTATCGGACATTATGTCATCCATAAACACACACATTGGCTGGTGAACTTTGAATTGTGATCATCAAGTCAC
This sequence comes from Daptonema setosum, assembly GCA_964036265.1. Lineage (NCBI taxonomy): Eukaryota > Metazoa > Nematoda > Chromadorea > Monhysterida > Xyalidae > Daptonema > Daptonema setosum. The sequence goes on from OZ038442.1 coordinate 22,204,253, forward strand.
TGAAACTAACGTAAACTTTGAATGTTTGTCATTGGATTAGGAATAACTCACAAACTCGACGACAACCCGCTGAGTTTGCCAATGATTCCGATACATTGACCGCGTTTGCGTTGTAATTGCGATCTGATTTCTTTACACTTGCGGTTCAGCAGATCCGATGACAACGAGTTGCGCTGAGCTGGTGAATTGGTGATAACTGGATGACGGCTCGCTTTTTTTACTCAGCAGTCTCGGCGGTTGAATGTGAAATGTAAATATTATTGTCAACATTTTTTATTTATTTCGGTCTGTTTTAAAGTAATGTTTCAGCGAGCGACATACCCGACTACATCAACGATGGTGATGGACTCGGACCAGCTGGACACCTTGACCCCACTCAGCCAGCCCCATCTCAGGCACAGCTATGCTGCTTCACCCAGACAATGGTCACAGCACGGTAAGTACGTCAAATAATTAATTATGATCAAATATAGTTCAGATTATAAGCGTGGATTTTGCAATTAACTTTACTTTGTTGCAATGTTTATTGTTATCTGTTATCGTCTTGTTTTTGTTATAAATGTATTCATGCAATCAATCACGTTAACTTATCAGCATTGTTGCTTTCAATGGGGAATGGGGATCATCTAAATTTCGAAACCGATTGAGAGCTACCCAATAACTCATGAAATCATGAACGAATCAGAATGGCATGAGTCATAGATAATGCGGCGAATATGAACTTGTTGTCACAGCTGGCGGTTGTCTGCGCCTACTATTATTCCACTATACAAGCTCTAGTACACTAGCGGACGGAGGAAGAACAAAAGAATGGAATTCCCCTCTCTTTGGCAGTTCCAAAACAGTGAATTTGTTTTTTAAGGTGTAGGTAAAATGGTATCAAAACTGATAATTCACCTCTATTCGATAAAACAATCTCCTTCCTTTCAAAGATTGGCTACTCCGTTAGTGCTGCGGTACATCAAATAGCATATATCCAGTGGTCACGGATGATACTACAACAATACATGCCGATTCATACATAACAAGTATAATCATCCATTACGCTTGCCGTTCGGATATGCCCGTTTGAAAGATAACAAAATTTGGTACTTATTCTCATGTAATGTATTCGAGATTTGTTGACACATTTAACTGAATCTGCTGAAATTCGTTTCTTTGAAAACTTGAACAACCTAAATTTATGAGGAATATGAGTCAGTGACAATTTTTCTATGTCTGACTCTTTTGTATGATAAAACAAAAGAAGTGACTCGCAGCAATTTTCATTCACAAAAGGCGATTGCTTTTTCAAGGTTGCAAGATAACAATAAATTTTAGTTTTCGTGATCTGAATTGTTGAATATTATGTATTTGTTCATTTAACTATTCAACTTGAGTTGTGTTCATAATGTTCCAGCAATGAACAGTCCAGTGTTGTCATCGGACAGCGGGTATCCGTCAGCCGATGTGTTGACGGCCTCTACCTCATCCACGAGCACCACCGATTACGATAACACTCACCGAATCAGGGACTTACTGCACGAGATGAATCTGAGAAGAAATCAGGCATACACCACGTTCAGGTGAGACAGGACTTTTATTGATACTGTTGTTGTTATAAATCGCTAATGGAAAACATCGCAGCCACCATTTTATTCCTATTGTATGTACTGTACATACATACGTATCCTACATTATCAAAGCGGTGTCGTGTAGGACATTGTATTCCGATCGGAGACATGCCCTCTGAGCTTTTCGATTCTGGCGACTGAGAAACCAGCGGAACGAAAAAAACTATGCTATCGAGGAACAAATAATCTGATTGATCATGTAAATCCCTTCAAACAAATATGAAACTACATATGCATCACGAGAATGGTTAAACTTGCACCATGTTTGGTGTTAATCCGCCGAAGAGCCCAAGATGTGGCACAAGATTAATGGTGTGTGCCACGATCGCATGTACCACAAACAATACTTACATATACCACAAACATGTCGTATCCTCGGATTCTGTCCGTCACGTGTCATCTTCTTAATACAATCTCTTGAATCGTAGCCAAGTTTACAAATAAAATAATCGGAAACCTCGGTTCTGATTAACCATGTTCCGAGTTACAAGCAACATTGATTTTGGTCATACCATACTTTCGTACTTTCTGGATTAGGTTTCGGTAATAAAACAATCTCAATAAATCTACCCATCGATATAACCTCAATTATACCCAAAGAAACGTGATTGCAGGATGCCGGCTTCGAGTGCGGGCATAGCCCAGACAGTGCCGAGAGTCGGTGCCGTAGCCGATCGACGCGAAATGCCCATGTCAATGACCAATGCCGATATGGTTGCAGGTATGATTCATTTGACCTAATACATTTTATATTAAAAATTTATTTATGATTTTACTTCACATTTTATAAATATTTAATGAATTTAATCGGTTGTTGCAGGCATACCACTGATGCGACAGGCGCATTCCTTCGACAACATCCGACCGTTGCCCAAGTACTACCCCACCAGGAATAGCATGCGACCCGCGTCTCAAGGTTGCACATACTTCTTTCAAATTTAATTAGATTCTAAGACACATTTACTACTATTAGTTACATAACTTTAACTATTCAATCCAAGTCCTTAACCTATAATTTCAGCGGCCCGTCCGTCGCAGCACTCGCCGGGCACACCATCGGATACGGAAGGCGTTAGTGCCATTGTTGTCGGAGTGCCATAAGGCCACATTATACCACATAACATAACATAACATACTGGTTGATTACAGCCGTACTTGCACAGTGCCACGTACGCACGATGTCTGTTTGTGGTAATACATACATGTCGTACTCCAATGTTTACATGTCGTACTGTAATACATGTCGAACTGTAATGTTTAGAATAGATGTCGAACTGTAATACATGTCGTACTATAGTATACTACATGTATTGTAATACATGTCGTACTTTTACGTTCAGCACAGGTTCAGATGTACTCTGTAAAGATGGTATAAAATCATCATATCTGATTGGTTGATGCACAAATCAATGTAACTGCTTTCGGTTCAACAGTTCATGAACATCAATACTAAGTGCATCTTGACCAGATTTATCGTCATTGTCTAGGCCGTTGATTCTGGTATCGTATTGTGCTTGCGTGTGTTTTCAGTACTTTTTCCCTTTATGTGTAGTTTCCGAGATTCATATGATTCACTTTACGATCTACGTTCATTTAGTTGCCATGCTATAGTTCATATCTTGCAGCATATTTTGGGTTAATGATATTTGGCAGTTTATAAGTTTGTTTATTCTACAGCAGCTGTCTATAACTTGGCAAACCTCTCAATGACACGCGCTTTTTCATTCTCCGTGCAAATACAGAAAAATACAGTTCATGGAATAAAAAAATAATTAGTATTTAACGAGTTTTCATCTTCCTGTTTGTTGTGTGATGTGTTATGTTAAACCAAACCGATAGAACTACCAATAACCAACCGTACATCAAACATGTTTTTAACTTTTCTTGGCAACGTTGCTCGACTTTCTCTACAGATTTCAAAGTCTGATAGTCGGTGGAATGGATTTCGTGGTTTGCATGATTTCAATACTTCTACTTGTAGAATACTCGTACTTGTAGAATACTTGTACTTGTACACGTACTTGGTGGCTTATAATAACTTGTATTTAGGTGAGTCGTTCGCCGAGTCTATCGGTTGTTTCCTCCACAATCCCAGTCCGACCGGCAGCTCCACCCTCGTACCAGACATTCGTGGAACGAAGACGATCACAGACGCAGGCCAATCAACACATCAGCATCGATGTTTACTCGGGTTTGTAATTATTGTTTACTATTTTTATTGTATTTTTTTTCTATTCTTACCATTATTTTGATTTCATTGTATTGCTGATGAATTTCTTTTCATTTGGCTTGATTGAAAAACAATGATATTATATTCCGACAGCTGATCAACTGACTTACATACATAGACAGTTTTGATCAACGTTGATGATGTGGTTGTGGATCAGCTGATTGGCTATCAATCAGTAATACTGGTTATTGTTTATCAGGGTTACTCTTTTCATACGGACGAGGTAAAAAAACCGCCGCAGTCAATGTTTACTTATAGGAAAAAAGAACTGAGCGGCTTAATAAGCGCAATAATGCATACAATAGTTGAATGGTTATGGGCTGTATGTGTTCTGATTCTGAAAAATATCATACTGGTTGGCTGAAAATTTCTATCTTGCTTTTCATAAACTTGGTTCAATTGATGATGCTACCATCCTCATGTTTGAGAAATGATTACATTTTCATTCAAACCATTATTTGCCACATGTGTCAAATCAGCCGGCATGTTAGTTTGAAGTGGGTTTGGACATAACGGACTCCAAAAATTCATCGACATCCATTGAGTTGGTATTCAAATAATAGCTGAATAAAAGCTATCATAAATCATCTTTTCAGCATTTGGTACATCGAATGCACGTATGTACATATTCTAACTGATCCTATCCTAACTGTAATGCCGTTTAGTTGGTTATTGATGCTAGTCCACCATATTGCCAGTTTATAGATTCGCCTTTTCCTAACTTCATAATAATCAGTACTTGACTTAGTTAGACAAAAAAGATTGATTCAATTAATTGATATTCATTGAATAATCGGTATTTATAAAGCATCATAGTGAATAAATTGTGAAACCTTCATTACTTATGCAAATTTCCGGTTGTTTCGGTAACAATGAGAACAGTTCTGTATCGGCTGCCAAGTAGTCTGGGTCGACAAAAGTAGTCGGCCTTACCAACTTACCATCTTGATTTGTATCGTGTAAATATACTAATTACGTACGAGCCATAGCGGTAGAGCAAAGATTGCTTTTTATTTAATTTTTAATGTCCTGGCCTGAAAATGCTAAAAAGTTTAGTTTGTTTTGAAAAAGTATTCATTGGTCAGAAACTTTTTACGCGCTTGTTTGATTGGCAACGCGGTTGTGTTCACATAATGTAAAAGTGATTCACCACAAGTGTTGAGAGCAGTAGCGAGTGGTGTACAAGTTGAACATACACCAGTTGTGACAAACAAGCTTGACTTTATTTATCTCAAAAAATTTTCAGTTAAGCTGTTGAAGTTCAGACTTTCTATTTGTAGAAAATTTGTGGTGAATCCTATGATTATGACTGATTTATACTCATCATCCGCGATTGGTTGAGCGTACTTATGCGTGCAGAGCGTACTTATGAAGTAGCGAGTACGCGCAACAATCATGATACACCGGCGTGATGGCAGTATACACTTATTTCAAACACGTCTAGAATTTGATTTATTTAGTACTTATTCGTAGACTCACGTTTTTATAACTATTTAGCACAAAATTGAAGTGTGAGTAAGTAATGTTTATTCCGTTCCATTCTTTGTTGAAAATAACTCAACTTTATCAATAAGATTGCAACTTTTAAAATTGTATAGAAAATACGTATTAAACTATTGGGAGAAAATACGTATCAACCATGTTGTACCATTATTTTTAGACATTCCATATAGGAGTTGGGGACGTTGGGGTATCTTCTTCTATACCAGTATAAAAATATCATTTGCACTCTCGTCCTAACAACCTTGAACATGCAAGTTTATTATTGGTGGCATTACATGAGTGAGCGGTGTCGGGGTTAGATAGAGCAAGTGGTGCTGGTGTGTACTCTTTGAGCATGCACGGCTCTTCTAACTTACTCTACCACTATTGTTAAGCTTTATAGGTTGATATATACTGAGGAACACACATGTTACAACAAATTTTGATATTAGAAAAACGAGAGTAAATAGTTGTAAGTTTTTTTTATTTAAAGAGACTTAATTTGCAGGCTGGCCCCCGAGTAGTACATCATCATCATCCCACCATACCACCACACCCGTCAGTCCACCTGCGTCCGCAAGGAGGCATATTGCTGATGTGATACCCGCCTATTGTCAGTCACTCACTCACTCACTCACTCACACACTCACTCACTCACTCACTCACTCACTCACTCACTCACTCACTCACTCACTCACTCACTCACTCACTCACTCACTCACTCACTCACTCACTCACTCACTCACTCACTCACTCACTCACTCACTCACTCACTCACTCACTCACTCACTCACTCACTCACTCACTCACTCACTCACTCACTCACTCACTCACTCACTCACTCACTCACTCACTCACTCACTCACTCACTCACTCACTCACTCACTCACTCACTCACTCACTCACTCACTCACTCACTCACTCACTCACTCACTCACTCACTCACTCACTCACTCACTCACTCACTCACTCACTCACTCACTCACTCACTCACTCACTCACTCACTCACTCTACAGCACCACCGACGCACTCGTCGTCATCGCTGCCCGTCCACGTGCGCGACCGTCAGCCATCGCCTTCACCCTGGTCTGGCTCGCGGGCCCACTCGGCCAGTCACCCACGTCAACGCATAATGATATCGCCCGGTGTGCACGCGACCACATCCAGTGGCAGTTCGACCATCGTGGACACGGAGAGTGAACAGGTTCGCTGACAGAAACTATACACTGAAATTGATGATGGATTTTATTTTTTTTTCGCTATTTTACGTTAGTTTAACCATGAGTTTCTAAACAATAATCATTGTTTTACAGTACCTGGATGAGCCCGTACCACCGATCGTCCACTACCGTAATAGTCCCCGTAAACCCCGCACCACGGACGCCACCAAACATCTGGAAGTGTCTCCCGGAATGGCTGTCAAACGGTCAGTTTGATTTGATTTAATCTTCCTAATTAATTGTATCAAACCTTTTATTTTTCTAGATTTGCCTGTGGTGAGTGGAATCTGGATTTCTCTGCCGTGGCACCGACCAAAGCGGATGGCGATGACGGGTTCGTGGTGAAGCACGAGAGGAGCAGGTCGTTCATGAAGGCGTTGGATCCAGGTGGGTTGATTGATTGATTGATAGACAGTTCGTCACCAGAATAGCTGAAAAAATTCAGCTTCCTGGTGGGACTCGAACCCACGACCTTCAGCTCTAGCTGCTGACTGACTGATTGATTGATTGACTGACTGATTGACTGACTGACTGACTGACTGATTGACTGACTGACTGACTAATTGACTGACTGACTGACTGATTGACTGACTGACCGACTATGCTTGCAGGATCAGAGTCTCCCGAGCCAGCAGAAGATATTGAACCAACACCCTCGACCACAATCAGTCTACCCACGTTTGTTGACGTCACAGAATCCGCAGTATTGGAATTCCATGCCCGACCCAACCAAGTGCAGCGGCGAACGTCTTCAGGTTCTTCCGGCAAGCATCGAAAGTATAATAGATACAGTAAATCCATTGAAGAGGTTGTTTTACTCACTCACTCACTCACTCACTCACTCACTCACTCACTCACTCACTCACTCACTCACTCACTCACTCACTCACTCACTCACTCACTCACTCACTCACTCACTCACTCACTCACTTGCTTGCTCACTCACTCATCAGTCACTCACTCACTCACTCACTCACTCACTCACTCACTCACTCACTCACTCACTCACTCACTCACTCACTCACTCACTCACTCACTCACTCACTCACTCACTCACTCACTCACTCACTCACTCACTCACTCACTCACTCACTCACTCACTCACTCACTCACTCACTCACTCACTCACTCACTCACTCAATCACTCACTCACTCACTCACTCACTCACTCACTCACTCACTCACTCACTCACTCATTCTCAGAGACCGGAGCCCTCATCAATCATGGTGCCTAACCAAACCGTCCCACCGGTTGCACCATCGACCTCTCAAGTGAAACGAGTTCGTATCTCACAATCAACGAGTGTCGATGCCTTGCTTAACAACATCGATAAAGGTACGTAATGAATTTGATGCTTTATTTTTAAGCGTGCTTTTATTTTGCGGAAACTTCATTAATGTTGATTTGTGTTTTTATTTCAATTTATTTATGTTCTGTTATAGTTATATTTATAACATCTGCATTAGTTGAGTATAAATAGCGATGACATATGGCTGTGGCATATACAGTACATAAGGTACATACTAGGTACATACAGTAGCACTGAATCATTGCCTGCTGCATGGCATTCCATTTGCCAGCACATCGAATTAGTATAAACAGTGCGTAATAATGCGACGTGTCTGGCTGAGCTGCCTGATAAGCCAATGTACAGTATTTACATATAGCCAAGTGTACATAGGTAGTACAAACTTATTAATCTAATAAAGTGTCACACTTGTCGTACTCTATCCCAATGTTGGTCCAATGTATATATAGCCTTGTCGACAATTTTACATCAGCATTTCGACCCTACTCTCACTCAATGTCACTTCTTCAAGTCCAATCGTTCGGTTTTTCTGAAGAACCATTGCGAATATCAATGTCCGAAAACCACTGAATTCAACATCTCACATTCAGTGATATCACATTGGTCTCCAAAATTTGCCTTCGAAAAGTTTCACCCATTGTTCGCTTTTGTTATGTAGTGTTGCATAATATACAGGGTTTATGTACAACGTTGTAGGATACATGGACATGTGCCTGTGGCATTCAAGTGTGTTTTGGGGGTACGACAGTAGTGAGCCACACGACAAACATGGGGCGCCAACGGTTACGGCACTTAGCACAGTATATCTACACTTTACTGTACTTGTGTCGTGCCTTGTTCGAGTTAGGCTGCTGTCTTGCCTTCACCTGAGTGCACACCAAATCTACCTAATTTCTTTCATTTCCGTACATAAATGTTCAAACGACTATTTGTTAGTAATTATAACTTTGAGCAGCTAACTTTACTCGGATTTGTTGGGAGTACTTGCCATGTAGATACGCTAATCGCTAGTTGGCAATGTCTACCGGTGGGCCTTTGGTGCCGTCACGGTTGAGATATAAACAAGAGTTGTTGCTATGTGCGTTGTGCGTATGTACGGCTAAAAGACATTAGGATATTTATGTATGCGCATATGTATGTAGATTAAATGTTTGTAAAATGTTGCAGTACCATATGCATGTACGTATACCGTAAATGTCACTTTTTGTCATTATTGCAGACCTGTTTTTCTCTGCAACAGCTTGTTTTTATAACTGTACTTTATCAGCTCTACTTGTTCCATAACATTCAATTGAATGATGTTTATAAATCGTCCAACACACCGTATGTTTATAGAGTTGCTGGCTAGCTACAAATCTTTGTGTGTTGTCGTGACTACTCTAAATATAGAGACACATGTATTCATGCAGTATAGAGGCCACAAGATCACATGTTTTTTAATCGGCTCTAATGGACGACTCGACAAGGTACATGTGCCATATGTACAGGGTGTCCCACTTAAAAGTCCGGTTTTGTTTTTGGTCTAACTTTTGCAAAGTTCAACGGAATTCAAATTTTTCTGCGTCATTCGAAAGACAATTCTTGAAAATTTTGTTTGCTGCAAACGAAACTGAATTCGGAAATTTCTTTCCTTATTTATGCAAGTTATACGAAAGCACCCCGTTTTAGCGAAAAATGAGGTTTTTTCCTCTACTTTTTCTTAAGATTTGATATATTAAATAAACTTATAATGTCTTTCTGCATGTCAAACTATTCATATTCGGTAAGAAGATCAAAAATAATCATTTAATATTTTTATAAAACTTAATAAACTCTTTTCAAACCAAATGAAAGCACTTTTTGACTGTTTGCACCAAAATTCAGCGATTTTGCGCAAATGCAAGAAAATTCGAAAAATATTAGCGAACAACAATAATTCATATTCTTCGGTGTACAATCAGAAAAAAAGAAGCAGATAAAATTGGATTTGAAAACATTTCAAGCTAAAAGATAAATTTTAATTTTTGGGAAAAAACTGTTTTTTTTTAATGTCAAAAATTGGTGTCTTCGTAAAAATAACGTTACTACCGGAAAAAATTTCCAAATTCAATTTTGTTTTCAACAAACGAAATTTTCAAAAATGAACTTTCGAATGATTCTTAAATTTTTGAAATCCGTTGACCACTGCACAAGTTATACCGAAAACAAAACCGGACTTTTAAGTGGGACACCCTGTAGATGTTTGGTGCCTTGGAACGCATGTGCCAATGGCTCTCGTCATGCCCATCCGCTGGTGGAACACTAAAAAAATTAGCTAAGTAAAGCATGTTTTTTTTACCGGTTCATGATTAACTCTCTTCCAAGCATACTAGAGAAAAAAATGTAATGCTGATCCGCCGAACAGTGGGCCATCATCTTTATTAGTTTGGATTGGCCGTGCGTTCAATGTGCCAATTACCAGACTAATGCATCCACATACTTGGCATGGTACACTACCGACTTGTGCCACAATCATGTACATCATCATAACATGTTACCACTTCCGGTCTGGGCATTGATTCGCATCATGTGATTATTGAATTACTCCAAGTTGCCGTATATGAGACGACTATGAGGCACCATATGCCATGACGTAATCATCTGTTGAATCATGTTCGATCACATACCAGTATGTTAAACCCTCAGTACTGTGACGTCGTTTGCTATAATTCGATGACTCTATATCTTTATATGTTTTTATCTTTATCTCATTGCTTATTATTGCTCACCATACTCAGTACTCTTAGCTTATTCTACTTATAAATGCCATCATATTTCACGGTTATCGGAACGGCATAGTATGTCATCTTGATTGGTCCAATTTAGCCCTGAGCACTACTGGCTTCCGTCTGAATCGTCAGGCCGACCAGCCGAGTGGCGCCATGGCGGACGAGCCAAATATCCAAAGGGAGGGGAATCTTTCCAAAGAGGGAGGAATTCGCAGAAATTAGGCCATTTTACCTACACCTTAAGGAACAAACTAAAATTTTTGAAACCGCCAAAGAGGGTGAATTTCAAGTTTCCCTCCCCTTCTCGTCCACTAGTGGAGTGGCGCACGGGTTATTTGTTCGCAGAGTCTTGAGGTGCCCCATCACTATGTACAGTACATTGGTACATTGTATTGGCACATGCTCAGATTGTGACTCCGGTCCTGGCCGACAAATACAAACCAACCAACATTGCCACACAAGTTTGGCATCGTTAGCCGTCTGGCTGAGTTGGGTTGCCGACTTCAGTCAACCGTGAATCCAGTTGCACGAACACTTGGTTAATCGTGAGTCAACTGTCAAAACCAACTTATCAAACCAACTTTCACTTATGTGCGGTAGTCTTCGATGAAATAGTTTTGCATGTTTTTGTATTTTTGTCTGGAGGGTTCGGCATACAATATATGTAGTTGTGCAATTCGTCCCAATTGTTGATCCATAGAGATCATTGGCCACGATGGATGTTCCACCAAGTTGGATCAAGTTGGATCAGACGTGGCTGCCGTCAAAGTACCGTTTTGCGTTGGGCTATTATCGGGAGTGGCACACGCGTTCCCATTGTTTCAGTGGGTGTACGCCCCGGGTATGTGTGCCACTCAATCACTACCAAGGGCACACTCCATTCTAAGTTTCCGGGATTATGAAACTACGCGGAAGTATGAATTCCGATCGCCATTCATTCATCCATGAAATATTTTATTGCCTTTTATGTGTATGTAGCGGTCCGAGTAGAGCAAGAATGCGCTCTTTGCAGTAGTCATTTCCCGCTCGATATGTACCTATTACTAGTTGTGATAGTTCCAATATCAATACCAATGATTGGTGGTATGTACTTGCTCCACATGGGTGTTGCAATAACGTTCTCAGCCCGATGTTCGTGAGGAGCCTCCTCGGGCGTCAATCATCCTCTGCCGTACCAATTCAAATACTGTAGGGAAAGGAACAGTAGCCAGTTCAGACAGCTTGATGGCCGGAATTGTCCCATAAATTAGGTGAGTGTGTAAATCCTAAATCACAAATCCCGGTGAGTACGAAAGAATTATGTACTGTCGGGTGTTTTACTGGAGGCCGTAAATACATACATGAAATACAGGGAACAGCACATGTGTTTGTATGTTGGTTGAGTGTGCTGCTGACTGTCCGTTGTTATAACCATGCACAACCGTGAACGAACATACAAACACGCTGCTTTCGGTTGTGCCGGTGGCGGATCAATACTTGAATAGGTCTGATATCCGCCACTGGCTTCTACTATTCAATCAAACATTCAGATACGGTTAGGCTGGCAACTTGAGTTTTTCGAACGGATTTGAAAGGCAAAGTAGGATCGTTGAATTAGCGCTTAGTGGTCTACATTGTTGTGGTTATATACGCTGATTGTAGGCAAACAGAAGTTGATGCTTACTTACATCGGTTGTTGGCTGTTACTACCTGTGCAGTACTCGCACTGCCTCATTCCGCTCTCAAACCCAAACACAACAATCTAGTTTACATGCTTGTTAAACCGGAGATGCTGGAAAACATTGTGGTTTGTTCATTGGTTTGTTTTTCGTAACCAGTTCGTGTTCGAACTCAATTCAAAGTGTGTAGAAGTTGATGTAACATGCTGGAAATCACTTTTTGAACTCATGGTCAACTTCAGCGGTGTTCCTCAGACCAGCATGTTCACATGCATATTTACCTGGGTGACCGGTGCTATTCACATCGCTTATCGATATTGCCGATCGCTGTTATGTTCTTGAATACCTGCATTTTGTAAACTACCTGAAGCTACCAAAAAGTAGGCACGCCTTTATTATAGCCGACATTGAATAGGTTATGTACACATACACATTTTTGACAGATACCCATACATTTTTCAGATCACATTTGATCTGTTCTTGCATATTTCCCATCGTTATGTGGAACTGCATACATATGTTGGTTAAGTTTGGCATTTTATCGGCTGTGTTTTTTTGTCAGACCAGTCAAACTTGCATATACATATGTACAAGTGGCGCTCAAAAGTTTAGATACAGCTTTCATTTTTTGTTCTTGAGGAATATCTGATGGTTCCATGAACATTTTTCTTTGAAACTTTCACAGAATGTTTATAATAACTAACCTAAACAATATAACTCTTAACTTTCATTAACCTAGGTGTTTATCCCATGTCCGGTGGGGAAAACCACCCATCCATCGGTCTATGTGCGCGTGCTAAATTGCATGCGCCATCGATGTTTGTAAGTTTCTAAGTCTTTTGATTGACATTAAATTGTTATGGAATTAACTTGACTATCACAATATGACGTAAGACATCCATCAGAATTATTATTTTTGCAGTCTGTGCTTCATAGGACCCCTTAACTGCGATTGCATAATGTGTGCGATTGGTCGGTTTGTACAGAGATTCGCTTGACCTTGGAGTATTATGGATAAAAGATGTCAACCATTCTAATAACATCCGAACATGTTTATATGAAACAGTTCTTGTGTCTGATTACGTTAAATTACAGTTTTATTACTAAAACGAGTTAATTTAGAGCACTAGAAATATGTTAGTGGGAAGCTTCGTTACTTGTGTGCTCGATATCTCTTTACTGTCGGCTGATAAATATGAGCACAAAGTTGAAACTAACATCACTCATAGAAGAAACACTTTTAAATAAGTGTTATCAGTTTGAGGCCAATCCCTAGAAGTTTTCTCGAGTAACAGCCTTTCAAACATCGATGGCGCGTGCATTTCGCATGCGCACAACGACTGATGTATGGGTGGTTTTCCCCACCGGAAATGTGGTTAACACTAAATTTGATATAAGTTAAGGGTCATATTGTTTAGGTTAGGTATTATGATCATTCTGTGAAATTTTCAAGGGAAAATGTTCATGGAACCATTAGATATTTCTCAAAAACGAAAAAATTGAAGCTGTATCTAAACTTTTGAGCGCCACTGTATGTACTAAGGAACACATAAATTTGTTGAATAGAATCGACTGGCTTTGAATTTGTAGTTTGAGAAGTTCAGATTTTTATCCAATTCAATGTTTATGGTTGTCTGAGTGTCAACCTTTTGGATAACCAACCATTCCTTCCACCCAGCAGCTATCAATGCTTGGATGAGTGAATTATTTGCAATCACTGGCGGACGAGCTTATCCTTCGAAGTGAGGGAAATTGCGTCAAAGAGGGAATTGGGTTATCCTTTTAAAGGTCATTTTACCAACACCTTACGGAACAAATTTAACTCTTTGAAATCCTGAAAGAGGAGGGATATGCACTTATCCCATTTCTTCTGGTCCGTTAATGTTTACAATGTATGTATGTATGTAGGATGGCACGTATCGTTGGCCTTAACCACTTTGTCCAACAACCAGTACTTATTTGGAATTGTACTTTTTTGTGAAACGCCAGGAATTCGTCGTTCGCACTGTCATTTGGTACGGTGCTCGTCCAGCTACAGCTATCATTCTGTTCCAGTTCCACTATATTCCCAATAAACCGGGACCACATTCGAATCCAGCCAGTCTGCTGTACATTACAGGCATGAGTAACCCATTATGAATCATAAATCCAGTGCTGTGCTCAACCATCATCGTAAATATATAATTTATACGGCCAATAATGGCAGATAACCATAAACTACTCAACCTGTTTTATGTCTTGCACTTTACCCGTCTAACAGAGCCAACAGTAAAGTATATCAAAAATAGTTTATTCTATCTAAAATAATTTTGCGTTGGTTCAGTGCACCACAGTATGAAGCCATCATGATTTTACTGCTCAACCCGTTGTTTTCTCGTATACGCACTGTTTTTATTACTATCCAACAATAATAATAATAATAAAGCACGCGTAAACCAATATCCAATCCGGAAAACGAGTTTCAACGTAACATCAGAGCTCCAATTCAATTTCAATAATGTTATGCATCTGCTGCAATAATGTTACATTTTATAAATATCCGTCGATTCCTTAACATGGACTCAATTAGAATTGTGTTTCAACGCAGTTCTAGCCGGCTGTTTTTCTGCTTGCTCGTTCTTTTGCTAACTAGCCAATTAGCAACATGTACAATGTACGAGCTACATACATACATAGTTTCAAGATCAAATACATACTTTCTATTTACTTCAAATTCTCTAATTTACTGAAAACAGTCTAGTCGTTTCATGTTGCGCTACCGTGGGTTGGCTATCCGACCTGTTGAGCACTTATGCCTCAGGTGTGAACAAGTGATCACAGAACTGCGACAATCTATTGTGGACACTCGACAATCGTGTTGCACTGTCGCCACCCACTTTACACCGTAACAACATTTTGTAACAGATTTAACCGTAACGCTGTTGCACTCAGTTGCAACGTCGTCACTTCACTCTTGTCGCACCGCACACCCCATTGTGTTTTGCAATATTTGTTCAGGATGCCGATGAGAGCGAACTCTGGGCGGCAGCCGTTACAACCGTTTTTGTACAACAATAAAGTTGAGATGAACTAATTGAATACTTTTACGGTAAAAGTCATCTTTAATGTATTTTTTTATTTCCTATTATTATGATTTTTCTTGTCGCTCTACCTAGTATCGTTACCAGGTACAAAACACAATACAATTCAATATGTAAAATACCTGATAATGCATCATTTACCACGGTGCCTCCCATGGAGGAGCATCGATCGGTAGGAGGAAGACTACCAATGCCAATACATGCATCAACAAAGGCATCACTTGTTTACTCAGCGTGATTCAAGTTCACAACAAACAGTAACTTCACTTATTTACATCACTTATGCTACCGTCGTCACCACATCATGTGCTATCACCACTTATGTATCATCACCATAACATCCCTATGTCGCGCATAAAACACCAGTCGGCTTCACCGTTCCATGACTTTACCAACGAACTTCACCGTTCACCACATGACATTACCAAATAGCATCACCGCATCACCTTATATGACATCACCAGTTTGCATCACTGTATCACCATTTTGTGTTGGTTAACGTCACCAGAATGGACTGTAACTACGACGATTGCTTCCCACTGGCACTGACCCGTACCTCGTCAATGGATCGGATATCGCCTACATGGAGGGCCAGATACAACCTGCTGTGTTGTGGATGCTACTGTTGCTGGTCAACTGAATCACTCAAACTTAAACTCAGCCAGACCAATATTATTGCCGGTTAATTATTGACTTGTGAATTGATGATCTTGAAGTCTAGACTTATGTAGTGTGATGATATTAGAAACCAGATTTGTTGGAATCCTATCAAGCTTTTTTTACATATGTTTCGGGTGATCACATCATTGGGCATGGGCAATGATGGACATTGATGAGCAATGATTCGGTGTGTTGGAATGTGGGATCGATATTGACATGCTACATGCCATATGTTTATCATCCTGGCACAAGAGTGGATGAGTTCAACTCTGATTCGTAGAGTTCTTTCATTTCTGTTGTTTTGAAAAACGGTATCTGGGTTTGAAATTAAAAATAAAATAAAATAATAACTGCTAAATCTTATCCTTTTTGCAAAATTTCCCAGGTTGAACAGTTTACTTTGCGCCACAAGCCGGTGTTTATTGAAGTTGAATGTGCCTGAATCCATGTGTGTTGTTGTTGACGCCATCCAGGGTTTCTTGTAATTCACAAACTTTTTCGTGCGCGTGATTCGAATTCAAACCGATTTTGAGGCGCATTCAAAAAGTCGAGATTTTTTTTAATGATACTCGTACAACAGGCAATGAATGCGCCTAATTCATTGCAAACGTGGCAACGAGTCAATAAAATTGTATTTTGATAACAAGAAACCCTGACCAAACTATATTTCAGATGATGCCGACTCGTTGCCCGAAACAGCCGGCTACTTTGCCAGTCGCACTCAGCCGATGCACCGAGTCAACCAATTCGGTGAACCATTAGATAAAGGTTGATTCACTTATATTTATTCGTTTTACATTTTATTCATTTTAAAATTTTTTATCTTCCTTTGTGAGAATCATCAGATAAAGGTTGATTCACATTAGTTTTTTCCTTTATTTTATTAGCTGGTTGTTATTTGAGTGTTTATGATTGAATTAGGGATATTTGAGTTGGCCTAATTCAGTGGGAATGGATAAAGTTGGTTCAATTATCAGTAATCAAATGCGATTACCTAATGATGCATGATAAATTAAGAAATAAATAATTGACATTATTCGATCGATTTTGTTTGGATAATTTGGATAAGCTCTTGGCGTCATCGCTTTTATCACATTAGAAAAATACGACATGAGAAAATTCTCAACTGTCTTTCTTATCCTAATACTCGATTGTTAAAATAAACATCGATTCATCAAGAATGTATACGGCATTTATGTAGATCATCAAAGTCGGTTCTTATTAAATGGGACTCCATATTGAACAATGCATTTCCATATAATAAAACGAGCGCGTGTATTATGTGTTTTCAATTATGTATGTCCGACTGCATCATCCAAAGAGTAATAATTTACGCGAGTATTATTATTGTAGAAGATAATGCCTCTCCGTCGGGGAAAGGACTCGGGTTTCTGCTACCATTGTTATAAATACTCGGCGTTACGTATTATGAGTTTCGGCATCCACGTTACCGGTCGCTG
The DNA here is from genome assembly GCA_964036265.1 of Daptonema setosum. Classification (NCBI taxonomy): domain Eukaryota; kingdom Metazoa; phylum Nematoda; class Chromadorea; order Monhysterida; family Xyalidae; genus Daptonema; species Daptonema setosum. The sequence goes on from OZ038442.1 coordinate 22,221,714, forward strand.
CGGGTGGTGAAACTCGGTTGCGAATAGCGTCATTTTTAAGCTAAAGTCGCATTCTTAAATTATAACATACTATATGTATATATAAATAAAAATATATAAAATACATTCATCTTTCCTGGAAGGTTAAAACTTGACAATGGTTTCTCCGGTTTATAGTTGCTTCCTCATTCGCTTAATATAGCCCGCTGTCCGATTTCGTGTTGCGTGACCTCGACTCGAAATAAGCGCGACGCGCGGCGGCATGAAAACGCTTTGTTTCACGCCTTTTTGTTGCGGTCGTTGCGGTTTCGGTTGTTGTTGTTGATATTGTTGTTATTGTTGTTGTTGTTGTTGTTCAACCAATCAACATCCGATGAATGATCGACGACATCGTATGCCCCGCAATGACATCTGTGTTTGTTTTACCTGATTTATGTTTGTTTGTGCAGCGCAGATAATCGTCATTTCGTCATGACTCTTCATTGGCGTGTTCTTTCTGTTTGTTCAGATCGTTTGGTTGTCATTTCATTGGAAACATTCAGCAGATTTGGGGTTTCGGTTTCTGTTTGCCTGGTTCGGTCTTGGTGGTCACCGGATATGAATACTTGTTATCAGTTTCACCTATTCAAGGTCCGACTGACCTGTCTTTCAGCTACTTCAGCATGGTGATAATGTATCTTAGAAATTCATATGGTTGATCGTTTGAATTTTGGACTCACCAAACTCAGGTGCGACTGCGGGATATAATTGTTGTCAAGAATACTGTACTCGATAATCATGAGTGGCTCGCTATTTCGTTTCGATGACCTCAACGAAGCAATTGTGAATGAGCATGATGAATGTGTTGGATGATGATCTAACGTACATACATACATATTACGTGTTGGTCATGGGAATGTGTGTGACTCGTTCTCTCAGCCGGAAATCAATTGCACTACTGATCCCCATTATTGGACGTCAAACACTGCCATATTCATCACATATTTTACATATTTGTGTCCATTGTTCAGTCGGATGTCCATGTTCCAGGATGTATGTTTCAGGATCGGTCAAACATAAAACATGTTCAATCTTACTTTCGATCTAGAACTTATCTCAGTGGTCATGAAAACGTGAATTATGTTCGTTTACTTCTGTTTCCATATTTTTTGTAATCGTTTCCTATATACCATATTTATGAACTAAGTTTAATGGATCAAGTCTGTAAGTAATCCTATGTAGCCTTTGTCGTCTCCCTAATAACTTTCTAATAAAAATCTCTAACTAAATGTCAATTTTATATACGTTAACCATCGCCCAATACGAGTTTTACTACTGTGCCACCAGCACTAAACGCCAGATAAATTGTCCGGCGATGATTTTTGGCGGTAAATATATAAAAGAGTGCGGGTGCATCGACGGTGTTTTAACGATGCGAGCACGTGTGTTTGTTGGGTGGCATGTACTGGCGGACGAGCTCATCCTTCAAATGGAGGGGAATCTTTTCAAAGAGGGGAGAATTAGCAGTGAATTGACAGCTTAAGGAACAATTTGTACTTTTTGGAATCGCCAAAGTAGAGTAAATCCATTTTTGCGTTGTTGCCTCGTCCGCTACTGAACCGGAGTGTCGTCCAGCCACCGGCTCCGGCATCCAACCATCTGTCCATCACATTCCACATATCCACTCAACGGCGGATCGCTAATTGGAGAACAAAAACTTTTACAAATAAAGACTTTACAAAAACGTATTGTCATGGATACTCTCTACTGGAAGGCCAGATACACATTTCAAATGGGAAAATGTGTTGATCACAAATGATTCCTGTTTGCCGGGCCATGGTTCAACGGACTCATTATACCGAACAACAAAACACACAACCCCATATGCCATCAACCTCATATCGAGTGGCTGTCAGTTGTAGGATTGATTGGATATTGGTATACATTCATGCGCTTATGGGGTGACGATGATTAGAGGTTCCATTATTTGTTTGCTTTTGGCATATAGAGGCTTATTACAGCGTTATGGGATTGATTAAGGTTTTGCTGAACCAAATTAGCCAAGATGTTATTTAGAATTTGCGAGATACGGTTACTCCGGAAGAGTTCGTGGTATAATTGTCACGAAGCATTCTTGTCTGATGACATAAATGGCCCACCTACTTAGGGTTCTAGAGACCCAATCAGACTTCTTTGCACAGTTGTTGTATCTTTGTTGCGATGATCATACCATACTCACTCAAAAAAAACGAGTGCAACAGTTCTATACAAAGCTGTTGTTGTTGTAGAGAAAATCAGCCATAATTCTATAAAAAGTTCGTGCCCCCGTGAAAATCATTTTGGCATTAGTCCGTGGCACTAGTGTATTAAAAGAGCGTTTTATTGCCCAAAAATCTGGTATCGGCATTTACGGTATCGTTTATGCGTATCATTTATTATTGCCAGCATTTTAGTATCCGACCTTGATAATATGATTTTATATATTCTAATTTACTTTTTAGCAGAATCTGGATTTCTGGCAATATAAATTCATTCATATGTGTGCCGTTAAAATGTCACGATGAATTTTGAACGTTCAAAAATCGTCTCTATTTCTCCGAAAATCTGTTATTTATTTGTTGCTATCAGTCATTCCTCCGATTCGAATCAATTCCAAGTGAGCAATCAAACGAAATGCGTAAATGCTTGCAAATCTAATTATTTTTACCTGTTAACGGTTAATGCGATATTTCATTATTGGCCACCCAGCCCTCTATCATATAAGAAATGGGTTCAATGATGCTGTCAATTCAATATATTGACCAATGTCTGTACCCCAACCGCACCTGTCGTCTAGAATGTGTGGGAAGATATCCCCAGTCTTTACCACTGGTTGGATACGTTTTCGTTCAGATCGTATGCATGCCACAAAGCATGCACTATGTAGAAAAGCTAGCCATTTATAATTTCTTTCGGAAACTCGTAATTTTTGCGTTGCAATCGGCGCTTTCTCTTCTGAATGCAATGGCACAACGTCTGAGTCAGCCATCCAGCTTCAGATTCATTCAGGTATGTATGTACTCCCCCACCCAACCGGATCCGTACCACCAATACCATCCCATACTATATCATCTCGCTTCCAAGTCTGTTCTCGAGAAGTCTGACGCCAGTTTCATCAGCAACGTTTATTGTTGTTGCGCTGGGCAAGAGCATCCAACATCAGCAGCACAGTCGTATGTTGCATCGGTGTTGCAGACAAACTCATTCATTTATCTGACGCAGATTCCGTTTCGGGTGTCATAAGAGCAACAGTTACTGTAAATTAATGATATTCTTATCGTTGTCACGATATCAGGTAAATTTTGTTTGATCGGAACATCTGAAATGAATGAAAACCGTTTCAATTATTGCTCCACGTCTCTCATCCGCAAGTGTGACTGCATTCGCAGATTCACAGCCCGCGAGACAGGCTGCAGCGGGCCGTTGGGACAGTGCGACAGTGCCCCTGCAACACTGCAACTTGTGTACATAACAAAAACAGACGGTGCTTCGGTTGGATTCGACGTGCAACAATGCCCAATGCAACGATCAGTTTGTCAGTGCCCGCGAGCAGTGCGGCGCACTCGGTTTGTTGGTGTGCCGCAGCACGCAACCAACCATTATCTCATTGATGCAACCGGTGCAACGTAAACATACTCTTAACCACATATTTCATATACTGCAAGTTATTCAAAAAAACTGTAAATAAACTGAATTCCAGCATTTTCATTAACAAAAGACTCCTATGGTCAGTTCACGCGCTTTGTGAGAGCTCCGTTGCATTTTGACTGGTATTTTTTTTGTAATTACTACACGTACGGATATGCCGAATTTAATTTGGAAAAATTTCAAAGAATTTCTGTAACAAATTTCAAGTTTGACTCTCATCATTGTTCGTATTCAGACCTTAGGCCATGACTCATTTTTATTTTTAGATATGTACATCAAACGCCAACAATTAGAGCTAGATGTGCTGGGAATAGATTAGTATTCTGCTACTGTGATGTATGTATTCCATGAAAACAGAAAATTATCGGCTAGCTGTCAAACTGAATTTATTATTGACCGTACATCGTTCTCAGCCATCACCATTTCGTGAATAACTTGAATGCGCGACAACACCGTGTTGTAATTTTTATGTTGTGTCCACCACAATCGCTAATCGAAACCAGCAGGTAACGGAAGGCTGTTCGGCTGACCGATTCAACGTTGTCATTTGAGTTTGCTTGAAGACAGAAAAGTTTCGTTTATACTTCAAATTTATATCGAAGAAAAGAAGTTTTCGTCTAAAACGAGGCGAAATCCCCAGTTCAGCTCAACCCATCCATTAGTGTTACATGTCATGTTGTTGTTGCGGTTGTTGTTATTGTTGTTGCTAGGTGGTTTTACGCGTAACATGCCTCACATCATGACATTACGAGGCGAGAATGCATCATCATTCTCATAATAGTAATGCAACATGTACATAACAACCGCAACGTCAGCCTTCATCTCATTTAGTCATTAAAATATTTTTCATAAATTGTGAGCGTTATTTAGTCATAACATTACTCATTCAGGTACTTTTGTTTGTGTTTATCTGACACTTGAGTACGTTTTGTCTTAGGTCATCCACCCTCTGTTTGCCCTTCAATTCAAGACACTTCAATTTCTGAATCATCACATCATATTAATCTTTTTATAACAGTTTCATCAACATTTGCACGACTAGAAACAACTGTTATTAAATCTCATAGTTTCAATCAAAAGAGCTATCCCAGTTGTTGTTGCAGAAATTTAACAAGAAATTCCTCGAATCATCACCGACGTGTAACATGACTTTATCGAAACAGCACATTTATCGGATGGCAGCAGTGTAACTCACCAAGGACGCTCGTTGATCGACCATTGGTTTACACCTGAATGCAACATCATTAACGTATGTAAATGAAACATCATGTCGTTGATGCCAGCCGTATACTCGGATGTGATGACGTCGACGACTCGTCCACATACTCGATCCAAGTCAGCCCATCCCACCTACCACCTCACCCAACATGTTACCACGTTCACTCGAAGTCGCATTCAGAAGATCGATTCCACCGATTGGCCGGCTGCATTGGAAGTACCAACCAACAGCAACACAACTTTTGTTAACAACAACAACAACATCAATAATAACAACAGTGTCAACAACAGCTACAGCAACGGCAACATCAGCAACGTCGTCCACAACAACAACAACAATGTAAATCTTAACAACATTGGATATAACAGCAGTAATGGTATTCCCAGTTATCTAGTCCACAGCAACAACTACAACCATGGCAAAAACATCCACAGCAGCAACATTAATGATAATAACACCACCGCCGCCACCACCACCACTACCACCACCACCACCACCAACAACAACAACAACAACAACAACAACAACAACAACAACAACAACAACAACAACAACAACAACAACTTAGATGTTTCACGACTTAGACGCCTTAAGTCGGACAATGCCAGGGTCGGGATCTGGTATCCGACCCCGGCCCCTCCACCAATCAACGTTGTAATGAGAACCAACAGCACCAAACATCAACGCGCTAAATCACTGGAAGCTTCAAAATCCATGGAACGACTCAATGGTTCATATTTTGGGCTTTTCTTTTTCTCTACCTCCGTTTCGAAAACCTTTTTATAAAGATAACATTTCTGAGATATTTTGAAGTCAGATCAAGTTTCACTAGTTCGTGCCATTTTCGTCTCGATATCTCGTTAGATGTCTGATTATGTCTCGACGTCCCGTCCCACCTACATATCCATTTATACCTGTTCCCGAAAAATGCTGATTCGCGCCAATCAAGCCATGCTGTTGCAATGTCCCATTCAAAATCGCGCAGTCTCCAACCCGACCGCAACAACAACAACAAAATTGATGTTTGAACACGGGGCGCACCTGCTGTCAATCATGCCCGTGTGCTACAGGGTGCTCCAATATTGCAGTCCTATTTAACGCTGTAATTAGCGGGTTTATGAGCACACGTTTTGCAATGGCGTCAGAGGTTTCCAAAATTTAGAGGAACTGGAAATTTTATAGAAAACCTTGAACATGTAGTTAAAATTTTTCTAGCGCACATCTAAAAAATATAGACTCTAATTAGCCAAATAAGATTCTGAACTGAGGAATTACCTCCAGTGCTCAACCGCTGCACGGACCACCCGAAATTCGACTAGACCCGTGAGCTCATAAATATACGTCGGTATTGTGCTATTAGAATATATTGTATTGGGCCAGTAGCCGGCGGGCTTTGTTTACGTGGTATTGATTGGAGCACGTGGCACATGGTTGGCAGCATCCTCCATTCACAAAAATACTCGTTTTACATGGCACACGTGTCGTGTGAATGAACTTGTTTAGTGATGAACTTTTGGACCAGTGTTTTTAGGGAAGGACAGAAAAGTGGCCTTTCTCCCTCTTTGGCCATAGGTAACTTCCTAGAAACTGCTAATTCCCTCTATTAAAAAAACACCCATCTCTTTGGAGGATCGTTTGGTCCGTCAGAGTTTTGTTCTTTTCTTTTCATCTTGATATACTCAATATTTATTTGGTGACTGAAGTGTATTTATAATTATTATTGATGATCCGTTATATATATGCTATTCAGTAAGTTTCATACGGCTGAACACAACTTGATTTATATTCAAACATAGCGATGGTGATTCTATATTGAGTACGACTGTATATTACGTTATTTGAACGGTAGGCAGAGATCGGACCCGCAAACATGTCAAGTGGTATGCCAGACTACAACTCAGTGAAACGGGCATTCCCATGGCAGCGTGTTGGATTTCAAGGTCCTTCCAATGGATGATGAAAATCATAGTTGACAGACATTGTACAAGTGCATTCCAAGTAATCCGTGGATCGTTCGTTTGTGGATAAAAGTCAGACATAATCTAAAATTCTACAGATATGTTGTCATGTAAACTTTTGAAAAAGTTTTGAACCTGAGTAGCCAATAATAAGAAACGAACGTCTCAAACCACTAGAGGACGAGAAGGGAGAGAAAAGTGGAATTCCCCCTCTTTGGCCGTTTCAAAAAGTGGACTTTGCACTTCAAGGTGTATGTAAATAACCTACAGTCTTCTGTTTTCCCTCTCTCTAAAAAATTCCCCTCCTTTTGGAAGTTGGGCTCGTTTGCCAGTGCCCGAAACCACCCGGCCAATCGGCGCAAGTCGAGTGTTTGATTTCATTGTGTAAGAGGATGGACATTATGCGATGTTGTAAGTGGCATGTCTTGCCAGTGGTGTGTCAGTATTTATGTGTCACATGAATGTGCCACCCATTAATAACGGTTCACATCACTCTTATACATCGGTTGGTTCGATTGCCTTTTAGATTGGCGTTAGTAGCGGTTGAGTAAATGTACCAAAGCCAATCAAATTTCTTAAAATAACGGAAATTTGCTATTCTGAGGGTACAACATTGCGGATTATATTCTTGCTGAGTTCTCAGTAAACATCGCTCAAGTTAAGAGTAGAAGTTATTTTGGTTTTGCTGGCTTTACTTATCCAACGCTAATGATTGACACTTCATGATTTGGGCACATTCACTGCACTGATACATGCAGATATGCCATTTTGTGATTGACACTTCATACCATTAGCACCAGGCCAATACGTCACATTTTCAATGAGTGTATAATGCAAGTTTTATGCATATATTTACTTTGGTTCTTTGAAAGAAAAACTCTTAGATAAGTCCCAAACTAAGTTTCAGAGAGAGTTCTAACTACCGAACTTATCAGTTTACCTCAAAGTGTTTTACAGCAATCGGAAACATAAAATTGTCAACCATGTATCATTTATTCAAACTTCCATCGAGAGTAATGCACAACTTGAAACTTTAAAATACTCGGCTGCACAGTCAATTTGGGCGCGAACATTCAGCGTCGACACCTGTACTTGTATGTAAATGTCTATATAGATGTATTTACATGTCAAGTACTGGCAACCGTGAATCAGATTGACACCTTACTTGTGTACACATCCACACAATGTCCGATCACCCCGACACAAGGCCAACTCACTACCCCGATACTTTTATTCTTCTACGTTGAGCACTTAATCCTGCTTGGTTGCGGATGAACCAACTTTGAATAAGTCAAATTTTTACTAAGATCATCAGTTTTGTCATCAATGTTATATCCGTGTTGGAAGGAATTTTTTTACGATGGTTTCTATTCTGACCAGGGAAAATCTCCAGATACTGACTGACCTCTATAGTCCGTGCGTTTCAGCGTTTCACCATTTGCATAATCGATAGACTTCGCGTTGTGTTCGCAAACTGTGGCTGTTCGGAATGTTCAGACTGACTGACTGTGGCTTGGAAAACACGTTTTACTGGTGGTCAACACTAATCCCATTCTGATTGTGGTTGTGGTTTATGCACTGATGTAATCCACATCCGTTACGGTCTGTTGGAGACCTGTTATATGCCCTTATTACTGACGTTCGATGTTTGACGCTTTGTCTGTTTCGTTTTTATTTCTTACTATTATTCAGCGATATCATGACAGAATTTTTTTAATCAGCGCTTCTCTATTTTTCTATCTTTTTATAAACTCAGACCAAACATTCCATGAATATTACTGGAATGTTATCTCGTATATACAAAACAGCGTTGTAATTTTATTAAATTTTATGATTCTGAAATGGTTTAGACGAAATTTGTTAGGTAAAATGATATTTTAAGTAAGCTATAGATGAGTAAAGGTGCAAACATAACTACAGCGTTTAATATTCTATCGAAGTATGACATTTCGACCCGTGTGCTTCTCTGAAATGCATAGACAGCCTTAAAGTCCAAAATGGAGACCACCTAGGTAACTGATATTAGGTGCCATGCTAATAAAAGCATGTAGTGAAGTGAATGACCCATGCATACGATATTTACCGTAATCTTTATGATCACCTGTTCAGACCGGCAAGTTTATCGGTGTGAAAATGGAATAGGGTGTGAAAGAAATACATACTCTTGGTTACATACGTACGGCGAGTAGTTGTATATTTTTAGACAACTACATAAAGCGAATTAATCTGTTAATCATGTTTAAAAAGCACTCGGAGTCACATGAAGATTCGTGAACCACTTGAAAAAAATGTCATGTTCCAGTAATCATTCTCACTGGAAATTAGTTATGCCAGTCACGCGTGGTGATATAAATACCATACCACCCTGGTAAAACCATCATCTGATAACCTGAACCAGTTAATTTGTTTTTATGAGTCAGATTGTGAATTTCATGTCTCATTAATTATAGTAAGGAATTTCAGTGTGATTTCAAATAAAACTAGTTTCCTCACCGAGCGTTGGTCTGATTCTGCACAGAAATACACTATGCTGATTCATATTAAAACCAATTCAAATTTCAAAATGATAATTTTCAAAAGTGATATCTATTTTCTTCAACGTGCCAATCTGATTTGCAGATGCGTTGCTCAACAACCCCGACTCCAAGCCGCCACTCGACTCGTCCAAGTCCGCCTCAGCAGCCAAGCCATCGTCAGTGATCGGCACCAAGATCGCTAATCGTCGTAAGAACAAGAGACCGTCATCGTACGCAATGACTGCATCGGCCGATATCTCCAGTGCCAATGGAAGTGCCAGACAGAGCAGGGCCGGGTACGTTATGCTTTGATATTTTTATTTACATTTTTTTTCAAAAACTTGAAATCAAAAAACTATTTGCTTTCCAACAATTTCCAGCAGTGAAGTGAAATCACGTGACGCGCCAAAACGCCGATCGGGATCGCATGCGGGTATTCATCGATTCATCAAATTATTCCAGTCCTCTTCGGCACAATCGGTGAGGGAGTGATTGACTGACTGACTGACTGACTGACTGACTGACTGACTGACTGACTGACTGACTGACTGACTGACTGACTGACTGACTGACTGACTGATTGACTGGCTGACTGACTGACTGACTGACTGACTGACTGACTGACTGACTGACTGACTGACTGACTGACTGACTGACTGACTGACTGACTGACTGACTGACCTGACTGACCGACTGACTGGCTGACTGACTGACTGACTGACTGACTGACTGACTGACTGACTGACTGACTGACTGACTGACTGACTGACTGACTGACTGACTGAGTGACTGACTGAATGACTGACGGACTGACTGACTGACTGACTGACTGACTGACTGACTGATTGACTGACTATAATTTCAGCCGGAAAAGCAGCTAATCAAAGACGAGGACAGCAGCGTGAACGGAGTGTTGCTGGCCAACAACGGCGATGTGAACCAGAATGTGATAACGAGCGTTGTATCGGGTTGTGTCAGGCAGGGATGGCTACATCATAAACAGGTACATAAGTAGAAACTGTAGCTTGGTCAGGGGATCTCGTTACCAAAATTTTTCCTGTAAAACCCTTTTACTGTACGATTTGTTTGGGCTTGTAGATTAGTATGTTTTCCACATTGGTTTCGTTTGAACGCGCGCCGAAAATTGAATGCACGTCAAACTGATTACGGTAAAAAATGTGTAACGATAAACTGACTTTATAAGTTCGTGTCTATATTAAAAAAACCTACTAACAAAAATGCCAGCCGATTATTGCATACAATAAATGACACATAAAGTATGTATATAAGTGCTTTCTGTAAAATGTGAGAACACATGCTGGATTATTGGATCAACAAGCTCGGTGCATGCAGCACATGGTATTGCCATAGACATGGTGTCATGAATCGCGCACACCAGCACCATGTATTCATACAGCTTTAGAGAAACAATCGTAAAAAGGCAGGTACCACCATAGTTTTATGTATCATAGCAGCGTACAGTATGTATCATAACATGATGCAGTATGTATGTATGATATGAACGTTGGCGGACGAGCTGATCCTCCAAAATGAATGGAATTGGCAGATTTCATTTTTATTTACAAACAAATTTACCAACACCTTAGGAAACAAATTATACTTTAAGAAATTGTCAAAGAGCGGGGAATTCCACTTTGCCACCCCTTCTTGTCTTCTAGTGGGTATATGTATGATATGATGCAGTATGTATGATATGTATGATATGTATCGCAGGTGTCGCTGGGATCGCACAAGCCGGCATCAGACACGACTGGTGGTCACAAGTACCGCGAGTATTATGCCGTGCTCTGTCACGACTCTACGCTACATCTGTGTCGAAAACAACCAATTGTTGGTCACATTTATTACTGGTATTTTAGAAATTTTTTGCATGTTATTCTCAGGTTAAATGTACGCCGTTTCCTCATTCAAATATTAGTAGCCAGTTTTTTTTATTTTATTTATTTTTGTTTTTGTTCTCTGTAAATCACGTCAACTTTTAGATTAACTGCAGTTAATTGTCATTATTTCGTTCGCTATCAAAATTTGGTCACATGATAGACAGAGTCTGCCCGTTTTTGTGATCTCATAGGATTTGTTTTGAGAAACCAATTAAAAACCAAACGGTTCAGTTATTTTTGTCTGTAAGCGTAACTATACAAGTTAGTCAGCTACATGTCACACAGTCCCCATGGATCTGACTTACTTCTTAACCAAATGACCTTTCAACTGTTATGGGTCGCTCATTTTTGCGGTTGCTGCAAAACACTCATGGTGTCATGACTCATTTGTAAACCTACGAAATGTAATTTCATGCTCGGTGTTTTTTTATCTATCAATCTATGACAATCAAACAGGCCCGTATGTATGGAGCTGTGACTACGGCCATGAGTCGATGTATCAAAAATGTGGCGCTGAGCTTTTTTTATCTTTAGCCATGAAAACAAACATTTATGCAGGCATCGAGATTCGAGAGGTTTGTGAGTTAAGAGTAAGAAACAGTGAAACTATCAAGGACTTTCAAGAAAATCACTCAGGGTCGCAATTTTTCATCAGTTCAAAAGCATACGTTTTTACTTACCACCCGCGATTGCAAAAATTTTACGCATTTATCGGATGAATGTGTGCACATAAACCCAAACACAAACATACGAATAACGTACGACACATGCTACAAACCAAAATGGCCAATCTCTCAACAACACCACCATTCGTGTTTTCACTTTTCGATTTTTCATTGGTCGGCATGTGTTCTCACTGACTCGGTTGCCGACTATTGTTTGGTAATAAATCTCGAAATATCCATTTTATGTATAATGTAGAATAACTTTATTTCATTGTGCTGGTTCATCCCGGTTAGAATCAATGCAAAACATGTGTACATATTCCTACTTTTATAGGGTGTAGCACTGACGTACTGAAACGAGCGTAAAGCCTGACGTTGATGGTGTTCATTCACCGGCTGACGTGTCAACGACGGCAAACCCGTCAATGCGCGCGTAGTTTCAGTTTACAATGTTTGCTTATGAAAAATATGTTTCACATTCGGGAGCCATTGGCGGATGAGCTAACTCTCCAAAGGGAGTAGCATCTTATCAAAGAAGGGGAATTAGCAGTTTTGAGGTGTTTTATACCTTTAGGGAACGAAATTTACTTTTCGAAAACTCCAAAGAGGTGAAATTTTTATTTTTCCCACTTTTTCTCGTTTGCTAGTGTTGGGAGCAACGTTTTTCGGTGGCACGTTGCGCGTTGCGCTCAATAGAACCATTGGCGGATCAATTGGCAACACGATTGGGCACTATTTATTAGAACTGGAAACAACCTCAAAACGTTACTCGTCTTTATGTGCTATAAAATTTTTTTCAAACATAAAAAATATTGTGATTTTTTGGAAATTTGAGCTTTTTGTCCTATTTTCTCATCCGTTAATGCGCCGAACCGGATCGAAACTGGGCTCGATGCCGTTGCAGTGGCGTTAAGTTACATACATCTAAAATGGATAAAATTATTTAAAAATAAAACTTTTCCATGCTACCAATATTTTCTGCCATGATTCGAAACATGGCACCTGTCGAATCGCATTCAAGTTGGGCCATTTGATCCACCCATCCGATTTGGTGAAGTTTGGCATTATAAGATGTGGCCCGGCCCATCTGGCCCATTGGCTCCGTTACACCCCTGGCCCATTGACGCAATTCGGTGACGCCGAATGATGATTCGATGCTCGGATGGTGCACATTTATCCATGTTATCGTATGGACATTCTGCTATCGTGAACATTGTCGTTAACTTATCTCACTGCCTGTTCTAATGGCAAAGTTTGGAACTTGTGGCCATAATTTTTTCGGTGACTTGTTCATTCATCTGCGATGTTTGGCAAATTATACCCATACTCATAAGCTTAATTCATAGTTTTATTACTTAAAAAATTTTACCCTTTCTTTTTCGTTTATTCCATGTAGCTCTAATGAGATCTAAAGTTTGAGATCTGAAGATATGACCCTGATACCCTTGGACTACTGATAGCTTTTATTCAAGATATGTACATATATAGGTTGAAGAATTGCCGTATTGATACTGGCAGCTTGGTTATTTCAGTTAGATCTATCTTGCCTTGTCTACCTCGGCTAATGTCCCGTAAACGCCCGATAAACTGTTATATCCGCATCAAACCAGAAACTTATGTTATATCTGTACCACAAAGGCTCAAAACTTGGTTTTTTTTATCTCATACCAAGCCGCAAATATGTAGATACTCCATTCCTATTATCAGATTTAGAATTTTTTGACTTAGTAAGTACCGACTTTGTATTCAACAAAGTTGAATCATATTGGACTGTATTTGAAGTATTATTAACCTGTTAAATGGCATATATTTCATGGAGTTGATGGTTGCACAAGCTGTTGTGCCATACTGGTTTGAGCCGATACCAGTAAGTACAGTACGTTTGTATGTGTACCAGTACATGGCAGGCCCAACCCATTCAAGAGCTTGGTCACTGCAATTACCAACAGTTTAATTGTCGTCTTGTAGCTGTACTTACCATGATATGGCTGCACGGTCAGCCGTGTGCATGAGTGAGTGAGTGAGTGAGTGAGTGAGTGAGTGAGTGAGTGAGTGAGTGAGTGAGTGAGTGAGTGAGTGAGTGAGTGAGTGAGTGAGTGAGTGAGTGAGTGAGTGAGTGAGTGAGTGAGTGAGTGAGTGAGTGAGTGAGTGAGTAAGTGAGTGAGTGAGTGAAGGAGTGAGTGAGTGAGTGAGTGAGTGAGTGAGTGAGTGAGTGAGTGAGTGAGTGAGTGAGTGAGTGAGTGAGTGAGTGAGTGAGTGAGTGAGTGAGTGAGTGAGTGAGTGAGTGAGTGAGTGAGTAAGTGAGTGAGTGAGTGAAGGAGTGAGTGAGTGAGTGAGTGAGTGAGTGAGTGAGTTAAAGAGTTAAAGAGAGAGAGGGTGATCACACTTCAATTAAGTGGTTGAAATAAAATGGTTGTCGCGCACACAAGGTCACCGGCCTAATTGCATCCCAATTTATGATGTTGTTGTGATCGTTGACGACCTTGATGCGCCTTCCTGTGCTCCCTCGTTGCTGCTGTTGCACAGGTGTTGCAATTCACGCGTTGCGTTGCATCCGTTCTTTTCATTCTTTCTGTTGTTGATTATAAGTCTACATCAAGTTCCATGATTTTTCTGTTTTTATTAATGCCGCGTTCCATATTACATGCATCTGTATTTAAACTTTTGAATTTGAAAACATGTTCTGTTTGTTCAAACCAACTTCTCATAGTGCATTAACACCATCATCATATTTATGTCATTCCCTCGTCAGAAAAAACTGCCTTTCGTTTCATTTTCTTATTACACGAACTATCTGTGTTGACGGACGTAAACTTAGTGACTGTTGCAGGTGTTATCATCGGAGAAAACGGGTACGAAATGTCGACTGCAGCTGATTGACGAAGTGCTGGCCATTGACGTAACGCAGTCCATCGTTGACATCCACTACAAGCACATTGGCAAACAGGGCAGCAGCGTGCTCAGGATAACCACTCAGCAACATACCGAACACTTGCTACAGGTAAGCATCGCATTTTATTAATTAATTACTATTCTGATTTACTTTCTTATTTGCTTTCTTATTTACTCTCCGGTTTCATGTACTCATCGCGATTCATTTTGTGCTCACTTTTATCCGGTTTGATCTTTTATTCAATAAAGTAATGATGATGACGATGATGTGGAGGATGATGATATCGATGATGATGATGCTGCCGAATGCCGATGGGCATGACTTGTCAATCATTACTCTCGTCATGCTTTTTTGTCTAGACTTTTGGTAACTGCTGAGCTGGCTGGTTAACTTTTCATACGACAATTTCGTTATAATGTGAATCATTTGGGCCACACAAACTCATGAACTCTTTTTACCAGAGAAGTGTGACTGAACTGTCTTTGTGATTGATTGACTATAACATGTGTATGTATGAAAAACATAAGTAATCCCATTATATACCGAGCCCTGTTGGTGTTGGAATGCGAAAAAACATGCTACGATCGGTGCTAAGTAATTGAAACATCTTTGCGTAACAACATGTTTTTATGACCAACAATGCGCAATGGCGGCTGAAAACGTTACACAAACGCACATTTTCTTATAGATGAAACAATTTAAGAAGTGGTTGTGGTATTTGTTTTTTAACTTATTAAAATAAGCTGAAATTAATTAAATTAACTGAAAAACAGGTAACTGTACTAAACTGGTGATTCGCTGATCGAACATGATGTCTTGTAATCAACGCAGCGTTGCATAACAACTGTGCGCAGCTTCTTTGTACTACTACAAGCCATAATTACATCAGCTTACCGAGCTAATCTCATCTGCATGTTAAGTTTCGTAGTCCTCAGTTATGTAATGAGCAGCGGATGATGATGGCCAAAAACAGCTTTTCTTGAGAGCGAATCATTCATGAGTATCGCGGCGGTAAAAACTACCAACCTGGAGAATACTTTAGATAAGAAATTAAATAATTGAATTTAAAAGAGCAGATTTAATAAAATAATATACTTATATTTAACCGTTATGTTGTTGTTGTTGTTGCGGTTGATATGTTACGTAATTACTGATTGCAGGCTGCTTCGCCCGATGACATGCTGAAATGGATCGAGCACTTACAATCTTCGTCCAAGTTTCTTGCCAACGTCGCAACTCCAATTAATACAAAAGTCGACGAAAACTCGAGCGACAACAGCCACAGTTCACCATCGCAACGAAACATCACCAATGTCATAAACTCACTGTCCGAACACGCCACCAATCCGAGCACATCGGCGGTTGGTACTGTTTGTTGTTGTTGTTGTTGTTGTTGTTGTTGTTGTTATTGTTGTTGTTGTTGTTGTTGTTGTTGTTGTTGTTGTTGTTGTTGTTGTTGTTGTTGTTGTTGTTGTTGTTGTTGTTGTTGTTGTTGTTGTTGTTGTTGTTGTTGTTGTTGTTGTTGTTGTTGTTGTTGTTGTTGTTGTTGTTGTTGTTGTTGTTGTTGTTGTTGTTGTTGTTGTTGTTGTTGTTGTTGTTGTTGTTGTTGTTGTTGTTGTTGTTGTTGTTGTTGTTGTTGTTGTTGTTGTTGTTGTTGTTGTTGTTGTTGTTGTTGTTGTTGTTGTTGTTGTTGTTGTTGTTGTTGTTGTTGTTGTTGTTGTTGCTGTTGTTGTTGTTGTTGTTGTTGTTGTTGTTGTTGTTGTTGTTGTTGTTGTTTGTTGTGACAATCGTATGTAAGTTCCTGGTGATTCAAACATTCTCTTAAGTAATTCTTACATTCTTAACATTCTTTTAGTGATTTGACATACCCTATTGGTGCAAAGAGACATCCTATTGGTGCATAGACAAATCTTATTGGTGCAAAGGTACTTTCTATTGATGTACAGTTGCATCGATGTGCCGCCAACATATAGACACATCTTATTGATGCATAAATTCTAATTGTTGGTGCATAGATGCATCAAGTGCTATACAGATGCATGCAAGTGGTGTACAGATGCATCAAGTGCTATACAGATGCATGCAAGTGCTATACAGATGCATCCTGGTGCACTGGTCCAACATCCGCGTGCTGGGCGCGCCCGGCTTTACAGCCATTTTTGTGGGTGCTCTTTTATTGGATTGGCCACAACATGATGCATGCTGCTGGCTTTCATGTTTTGACGCCATACAATACGCGTGTGATTAGCGTGCAAGCACACGCATGTCATGCCGTGTCATAAGTGCAACATGTACATGTCATGCCGTGTCATAAGTGCAACATGTACATGTCATGCCGTGACATAACTCATAAGTGCAACATGTACATGTAATGCTGTGTGATGAGTACAACATGTACATGTCATGCCGTGTCATAAGTGCAACATGTACATGTCATGCCGTGTCATAAGTGCAACATGTACATGTAATGCTGTGTGATGAGTGCAACATGTACATGTCATGCCGTGTCATAACATGTACATCTCATGCCGTGTGATGAGTGCAACATGTACATGTCATGTCGTTTCATAAGTACAGCATGTACATGTCATGCCGTGTGATGAGTGCAACATGTATGTATGTACATGTCATGCCGTGTCAGAAGTACAACATGTACATGTCGTGCCGTGTCAGAAGTGCAACATGTTCATGTCATGCCGTGTCAGAAGTACAACATGTACATGTCATGCCGTGTCATAAGTATGTCATGTTACAATGTATTCATCATAGCCCAACATTCCACAGTTCAAAATGCCACAAGTGCAACTTCGGTCAACTTCAGACAACGTCGGTTCACACACGGTTTTTAACATGTACTGTTGGACATCTTAGTTGATGTGCCACATGTGATCAGACATGTCAAGTTATGTAACATGCAGTGATGATTAGCGGATGCGATGAGCGTGTGACAGTCGGCACATGTGTGCTTGTGTGCACCGCTCGTGGCACATGCACCATACATACCATGCCCGTGTATGTACGCGTACATGTATGGCGCATGCAAAAGCAGTGCTGTGACATACATGTATATAGACGTGTATGAGTGCTGCGGTGGCCAGTAGTGCTGTACATACATACATACATATATACATACATACATGCATACATACATACATACATATAGTACATATAGTGCAGCCTGTACCATGCGTGCATGTATATCATGTTTTGTGCGCTCGTTGCTGCCGCCGCTCGCTGTTCATCTGGCCGCATCGCCAATAATGCCGCAACATGTCTGATGCCGAACACAGCCACAATGACAAGGTTAACAATCATTTATTGATGTTGTAGATGTCACATATCGATTACATGTCATGTCATCTACATGTACATGTCATTAACATGACTGCAGTACGCTGCATTCGCGCATGGCACTGATAACCATCTGATGACGCGATCATCATCACAATGACCACTGTGTTACACTTGACCGTGTTACACTTCATTGTGTTATATATACTTGGCTACACTTCGTTGTGTTATACTTGGCTTTGGCTGTGTTATACTTCGTTGTGTTGCACTACCATTCGGATCGATCCATTGTTTTTTTCAAACTCAAGTGAGTTAAAAGTGAATTTTGATTGCATTGCAGGTTAATCCAAGATTTCAAGTATCTACTAGATTTGAGAAGTACTGATAGCAGCGTCATAATCGCTATCGATCGCATTTTAGTTTCAACCCGTACACTGAATCTACACGTACACATAGAATATGTGCATGAAATGGGTACTACGCTTTCGGTCATCATAATAATCGTTGTGTCGTTTTGTGTTTGTAACCTACCGTTTTGTCATTGTAATAATTGTTATAAATTTCACCATTTTACTGCCCACTGGTTTTCGCATGCGCCATATATACATGGATTCATACAATACGTACTCATTCATGGATCAGACTGTTTGTTGCACATGGTAATACTCGGATCGTGCCTTCAATTCTTGTAGCTTGTTCATGGTATCTTGTTACTACAATTTTATTCCTATCAATTAGTCACAATGAGTATTCCACAATTGATTAGACCTTACAATTGATTACAATTGATGAGTTATTCAAGTTTACTGTGGAACAGAAAACTAGAATATTTAATTGAATGCGCGCCAAAAAATCATGCCTGAAAAAGCTGCGCTAAAAAGTTTTGTGGAACAAGAAACTCGGACCAGGCTTCGGCAAAAACTGGGTTATTTTTTAAAAACCTACCCGAAAACATACAGAAATAAAAAGAAATGTCAGCTACATTGTTGAATCAGTTTATTGGATCTCACAGGCCATCTTAACGATGCAACTTAACTTGATCGATGGTACTGTCAGTGATGCGCTGTTGCATCCAACCCACCAGTTCATTTAAGCTGCAATACCATTCCAAGGTTGTCCGTTAAGATTTTTAACTAACTTGAAAATCCATTACCGCTTGTGTATGTATTGTTATATACAACTTTGCAACTCGATGTTTATTTGCAATGCAAACTGATTCTGTTTTATGAATAAAGCTACACTATTAGACTTACATAGTTTTATCTTCAATCCAATATGCCGTAGAACGCATTAGTAACGTTGTATTTTACAGGTGCAAGAAGCATGAAGCTCGCCTAACTTTTATTTTAAATTAGGGTTACGACAATATAAGTATCTGATGTAAGGTACATAACTAATATTCTTATTAGTTCTGCGAAAGCCGTGGAAATTTGTCCATTTGCTTGGGAACTGCGTTAAAGCGTTGTTGTTATTTTTACTATTCGATGTTGTTGCACCATATATTGATAATCGTTCCATGAATTGATATATGTAGATGACTCGCGTGATCACCAAGCTTCCAAACGGTTCAATAGTTGACCTGATACTGATCAACAAGTCAAACTTATAGTGAGGAAACCAACACGTGATTTTTTATTTAGAAAGTTGCTCTCTGTCAATTGACATGATTTTTTTATAAATTAAACAGTGCTTTGATTAAACTTCTAATTTTTAGGCAGACGACACGAGCATGGCACTGATCATGAAGCGCTACGAAGCCAAACAGCAGAGTCCGTCGTCAAAGCGAAAGCCGCAGTACCCGGCCGTCAAACCCTATCAAAGTTTGTTATACACCTGCTTTTCATCGATTCGTTTTTAATTACCTGGTTTTTATTGCCGATTATTTTATCTGTTACGTATTTTGATGATTATATTGATTGAGGCATGGATGGCGATCATGGATGGCGATCATGTCTAGTGCGTAGGGCGCCAGCCTAGGAAACTGGTGGTCATAGGTTCGAAGCCTGACTTGAGACACAGATGGCGCGTTGCTCTGAGGTTTCTGCCAATTCCTGTCAGTGTATTCAACATTGAAAACACCTTTCTGAATGTAATTAGTTTACCCTGTTGGCTTCAGTCATGAAGAAGTTCTAGTAAAAAAAAGAAGTCAAAGGTGGAGCCAACGTTAATCAGACTCGCTATATCCGGCTGCAATAATGCGTGCCCTGACCAACTTGGGGTTTATACGAGTCGGACCAACACGGGTTGATTGCATGTTTTTGTGGTATGTATGTATGGTATGTATGTATATTGGCCAGATGGGCACATATGCCTTACATATGCAGTACACTCGAGTGCATCACTGTAGGCAGGATGGTTGGTTGGGTTGGTGGGTGCCGCAATTACTGCGAGACCAGTCCGCCTGTGAAACTGATTTTCGGTCTGTTGGACGTGGGATTGAGTGTGTTTTGTAGAGCCAACCTTATCTCATGTCTGTTGGTTGTTGTATTGGATATACATAATTGTGGACATGGTATGCTAAGTCTGAACCATTATTGATCAGACGGGCTATCTGCCCGGTGCACCCTCTACAACGGATGCAGGGCACTGAATATAGCCGGGCTGTGTGCCTTGTATGATGGCGTATGAGTGCGCGACAATTACTTAGTGACATGCCCACTGTGCCACTGACCCTATACAGTACACCTAGATGGCTTTGCCTTGATGTTTACTTGAGCTTAGGCTAAGCAACATCACTCACCCTATACAGTACACCTATGTAGATGATGCCTTGATGTACACTTGAGCTTAGGCTAGGCAACATCACTGATCCTATACAGTACACCTCGATGTTGCCTTGATGTATACTTGAGCTCAGGCTAAGCAACATCTAACATTAAATGCCCACTGTGCCACTGATTATATACAGTACACCTATGTACAGTAGATGTTGCCTTAGAAGTATACTTGAGCTTAGGCTAAGCAACATGCTCAATGTGCCACTGACCCTATACAGTACACCTAGAAGTTGGCTTGATGTAATCTTGAGCTTGGGCTGAGCAACATCCAACCGCATTGATGCCAAATTGTTATACCTTTTATACATGAAAGTTGTTGAAACTGACTACTGATGGTTTTTCGGATCTAGAATGCTGAACTCCCTTCTACCATCATGAGCATTCACACACTTCTACAAAAACTTTAAACATGCCACACTGTGCAACCAACCCGAGCCTTCTTCTCAGATGCTGTTGAGCCTAAGCCCTCATAACTTCACCCCAGATGCATAAGTGCCTGTTAAATACAAATGTTTAGCGTGTAAGCTAGTACGTCTGCACATGCACATACATACAGTACATGTGCACTGTATACATATGTATGTATGTATGTACATATGTATGTATGTATGTATATGTATGTAGTGTGGCACATAGCCACCCTGGCATTCTGCAGTACCGCTCAATCTTCTGACCAAAATGCGGGCGGCACGTTCAGACATGAGGGTGTGCCACACAGCGTTCATTGTTGCGTGCCTTACAGTACATGTATTACATACATACATATATGTATTTATATGTATGTATATGTATGTATATATTGAGTTGGGAAAACATATGTATGTGAGAGTAATTGTGGTGATTGAGAATATTATTCTAGTAGAATACACTGCAGAATTCAGCAAGACGAAAGCACGAAATAATCCATACAGAACACACGCTGGATACTGTAACTGTACTAGGATAGTACGTGTATGTTTGACTGGTTCTTCTGGCTGGAGAATAATCATAAATTCCCTATCGAAGTACACAACAGGTTGAAACTTCTTCTTTTTTAGAAAACTTACTTAAACCAAAATTCGGTGTTATAAACGGGGTGTGAAAAAGTGAATAACCAAGTTGCTTAGTGAATGAGTGACTGAGTGAGTGACTGAGTAAATGAGTTAATGATTGAGATGAGTGAGTGAGTGAAAGCAGCAATTACAGGCACGGACATCACGCCGAAATCAGGTCGTAAGTGGAAGATGCGGAAGAACAACTCGTGTCCCAATCAGCCGGGCACATCCGCGCAGACAATGGCGCACACGTCAAATGGTGCCGCGCTGGGGCTTAAATTGAGTGATTGTGCCACTGGAGAAGACGACGTTAGTATACCCCACTTTTATATAAATACACTGTAGACACACCATTATGGTCAATCATGCATGCCACTCGGGTTTAGTTTATATGTATGTACATAAAAGCATGAAAACCGGGCAACAGTTGGGTGTGAATGAACAGGGCATCGATGATTCACATACCGTGATAGGCTACAAACCAAATAATACACCAAATTATATCGATTAATTGCAAATATGATATACAGGAGACAACTATCAATTAAAAAAAATTCGATGAACTAATGGGTAAAATTGAGATTTTGTATGATTCTCCTACATAACCGACGCAACGAAAAAACAACGGGCACAGACCAAATTGTGCAACATCACCCTCTTGTTTTGTTACACTAAATTCCAATCACAAACAGCTCACCCTGTACTATTTTCAGCTGGTACCGTTGATCGTGCAGCTGTGCTCAAAGGTGGTCGAGGCGCATGGCATGGAGACGATCGGTGTGTACAGGGTGCCCGGTAATACGGCCGCCGTCAACGCACTGTCCGGACAGTTGGAGACTGGTTTCGAAAATGTTGGTTCAGATGTTTTTTGTGGACAACTATTTTTGTTTCTACCCTTCACTGATAATTGAAATCGATTGCATTTTATCAAATTCTGGGTTTCAATGACTTGATTATTATTTACAGGTCGATTTCACGGATCCGCGCTGGAAGGATGTGAACGTGGTGTCGTCGCTACTCAAGTCCTTCTTTCGTAAATTACCCGAACCATTACTCACCGACAAACTGTATCCGATATTCATCGATGCTAATCGCATTACACAGCACGAGAAACGCCTGACCAAGATCAGATATCTGGTTTGTTGCATCACTCACTCACTCACTCACTCACTCACTCACTCACTCACTCACTCACTCACTCACTCACTCACTCACTCACTCACTCACTCACTCACTCACTCACTCACTCACTCACTCACTCACTCACTCACTCACTCACTCACTCACTCACTCACTCACTCACTCACTCACTCACTCACTCACTCACTCACTCACTCACTCACTCACTCACTCACTCACTCACTCACTCACTCACTCACTCACTCACTCACTCACTCACTCACTCACTCACTCACTCACTCACTCACTCACTCACTCACTCACTCACTCACTCACTCACTCACTCACTCACTCACTCACTCACTCACTCACTCATTCACTCATTCACTCACTCACTTACTAATTCGTTTCAGGTGCGCAAATTGCCCAAACAGAATCTAGATACTCTGAAATACCTGTTAACACATCTTCATAAAGTCTACATGCACAGTCATATCAATAAGGTGAGTTGGTAGTGATTAGTTGATGAACTGACTGACTGACTGACTAACGGACTGACTGACTGATTGACTGACTGACTGACTGACTTATGTATGCCTTTAGATGGAAGCTCGCAATCTGGCGTTGATGTTCGGACCATCAATAGTGCGTGCCAGTGATGACAGCATGCAGACCATGGTCAACCACATGTCCGATCAGTGCAAACTTATTGAATCAATGCTTATCTATGTTAGTGAAAACACTATTAAATTATATTTTGAAAATACATTTATAATTATTATCACCAAAGTAATTTATAAACGCTCATTTACTTCCAGTGTGACTGGATCTTCTACTCTGATCTGGAAGACACGAAGCCTCCACCGGCTCCGGTGCCCGGATCGACCGAAGACTCGATGGTGCAGTCGTTCAGTGACATGACCGATTTGCTCAATCGGGTCAACCCACCAGAGGAAATCTGGTCCAGAGGAGGTATGTTGTCGTTATTATTGTGTCGGTGTTCTACAGAATATTACGGTTTTCATAATCCTTGGTCTTCTATAATCTTCTAACAATATTCCTATCCTACTTTTTTATAATGCCATCTTTTAAACTCAGAAGAAAAACGCCGTCTGTTCGCTAACCGTCGTCATAGTAAAAAGAATGGTGGTGCCGATACGAGCAAGTCGAGTAAACAAGTGGCGTCAACCCGGTCTGCATCCAACAAACCCGTCATCAGTGACCCAAAGTTTGTTTCATGTTATACTCATCTGTGTAATACGTAAATATAATACTCAATTTCTGTCTTTTTTTGTCAATAAACTTATCTTATTCTATATTAAACTTTCGTTTGTTTCAGGTCGGAGAGTCGGCGAACTCAATCTGATAAACCGGTTGTCATACACGATTCGATAAATGGACCTTATCAGGTTCGATAACGGACTACACATTTCGTGTCCATTGAATTCGCCACTCACTCACTCACTCACTCACTCACTCACTCACTCACTCACTCACTCACTCACTCACTCACTCACTCACTCACTCACTCACTCACTCACTCACTCACTCACTCACTCACTCACTCACTCACTCACTTACAGGAACGAGACATCGATGCCGAGATCGCAGCCCGAGCCAGCGATGAGCAGGTGGTGGATGAACCGGAAGTGGAAGAGGAGGAAGAAGAAGTGGCCGAAGAGGAAGACATTGATGAAGAAGAAGAGGAAGAAGCAGATGATGAACCATCACAAGTCAGCCAGGACACAACGAGTTGGTGATTTCTCCAGATTTGTGGAAATTGAACCCCGGATTTCCAAGGACTAAATTCTACAGACGTTTGAAAACCTAAACTGAAAACCTAACAAGCCTAGTGCTTACCATACCTTCAAAAGTTACACGATTTGTATTCTAGGCACTCGAAATCGATCGGAACTGGAAGCGGTCTACGCGGAGATGCGGCGAAAACGGGAGGAGAACATCTATAATGCTCGACGCGTGTTCATTGCTGGACCGGCTTTCGGATCGGGCAGGGGACAGATCGTGACCATGGCTGCGGGTTGGTGCAACATTTGGGAACTTGGTGACTTGGAACAATTGTTTCGTCGGGTATAGTACGATCATGGATAAGTAATAGTACTTATCGATGCTCATATTAGAACTGTAATAAAGTCCGTTTTGCTGTGAGATTCAGCTTGCGTCTCAATGATGATAAGAAACAACCAAATCGAAATACTCTAAATCAATAGGAAATAAACGGAAACCAAAGAGTAAAAATGTGGAATGATTTAGGTGCCCAACAATCACCGGGTGGTGCCACGGTATC
The DNA here is from genome assembly GCA_964036265.1 of Daptonema setosum. Classification (NCBI taxonomy): domain Eukaryota; kingdom Metazoa; phylum Nematoda; class Chromadorea; order Monhysterida; family Xyalidae; genus Daptonema; species Daptonema setosum. The sequence continues at coordinate 22,247,037 of OZ038442.1, forward strand.
TGATGTGGGTAGTGGACACTCCAGTCCGCTGGTGGGCAGAGGCAGTGATACAAACATCGATCAGCTGGTACAACATACTCGACATCTTAACGTTACTGGTAAGTAACAAAATACATAATTACTAACTCACGCACCAACTCAATGACTGACTATCACTCACTCACTCACTCACTCACTCACTCACTCACTCACTCACTCACTCACTCACTCACTCACTCACTCACTCACTCACTCACTCACTCACTCACTCACTCACTCACTCACTCACTCACTCACTCACTCACTCACTCACTCACTCACTCACTCACTCACTCACTCACTCACTCACTCACTCACTCACTCACTCACTCACTCACTCACTCACTCACTCACTCACTCACTCACTCACTCACTCACTCACTCACTCACTCACTCACTCACTCACTCACTCACTCACTCACTCACTCACTCACTCACTCACTCACTCACTCACTCACTCACTCACTCACTCACTCACTCACTCACTCACTCACTCACTCACTCACTCACTCACTCACTCACTCACTCACTCACTCACTCACTCACTCACTCACTCACTCACTCACTCACTCACTCACTCACTCACTCACTCACTCACTCACTCACTCACTCACACTACAGGTATCAGCGACCTTGACGTATTGAGTCCGGAAACACGGGAAAAAATCCGACGATTACAACAGGATGGCAGTTTGAAACCGCAATCCATGAGCAAATCGCATACTTCTCGATTGACTGGTGATACGTTGCATGCACACCAACGGGTGAGTGCGTGAGTGAGTGAGTGAGTGAGTGAGTGAGTGAGTGAGTGAGTGAGTGAGTGAGTGAGTGAGTGAGTGAGTGAGTGAGTGAGTGAGTGAGTGAGTGAGTGAGTGAGTGAGTGAGTGAGTGAGTGAGTGAGTGAGTGAGTGAGTGAGTGAGTGAGTGAGTGAGTGAGTGAGTGAGTGAGTGAGTGAGTGAGTGAGTGAGTGAGTGCGTGAGTGAATATGTGAGTGAGTGAGTGAGTGACTGAATAACCCAGATTGTCTCATACCAGATGGGTGCCACCGACGCTACTACGGGTGATCACGAGGGTGAAATGGTGTTATCGACGTTGAGTGACTTCTCCAACTCGTCAATACACCATCATCAGTTGTCTGACTCAGGTTTGTGTTCTAACTAAGCCTAAGCCAGAGCCTGAGCCTAACTGTAATGCAAAGTTGCGTAGGTGACCAGATGTTTAGTCAAATTAGATTACCATCGTGATGGGGTAACACACTTCTGCGCACAGATGGTGAGCACATTTTTATACATATGTACCTGTCAGAAAAACACATTTGAGGGAAATTATTTTGAAAAGTAATCACCTTTGAGCTGTGCTAGACGTTAGCTTGCGCAATAAACATATGCCATTGTATGCAGGTTCATCGCGCAGTGTGCCATCCTACCTGGCACAACATTCGCCCGGTGGTCAGAGCAGCCAATCACCCGGCCCGCCACGCACCCATCACGTACAACGGGCCATTGATCGAACTTGGTTGGTGAAACCAATATTGACACAGAGATGTGGCACATGTGCGATAAACAACAATTGCTACAGTAAAAACACTTATATAATCCATTTGAATGAAATGTATGATTTCAGGTACGAAACACCGATGGAAGCGGAGGCGGCATCTACGGACAGCGGACTCGAAACGTCCACTCTTGAACGACATTCCTCTGAACCTACGTTTGCCGCCACACTGGTTGAAGGTTATACATTCATCAATATCAGCATTACACAAATACTGTAATCCACGCTTGCTAACATAAAAGTTAAACGTATCAAAATAATACAAGGCTCATTAAACTATAACAATAAAGCTTTTAGAGCCCGAAATCCCGACGATCGTGACGGATGCACCGTCGGAATCGGTCGACGTCTTTCAACAACCAGATGAATCAGCGACTGAATGCGTCACTCAACCAGTCACTGAATCGGTGGCGCACACGGACACATCGTCGAGTACTGTTGAGCATAAAAACGCGAGTCCGTCAACATCACTGTTGAACACTACAACCGGCAGCAGTGGCAACAACAACAACAACAATAACACTTCATCATCCAACAATTCCATCCAGTCAACCGCTAGTTCTGGTGTCATACAACGAACTCTCAATGCCACCGAAAAGACACGGGCCAGGATATCACAGAAGATGAGATTCCGAACCAATCTGCAGGCGGATACTGGCAAGAGAGACCAGAGCGTCGATAGGTCAGTTGTTCAAGTACCTTTATCTTAACTCATTAAAGCATCAACCTAACGGTAAATCATCTTTCACAATTTTTTTACTAATCTGGAGATTATTCATCTGTAATAATTTTGCCCTTTCCCACCACATAGAATAGGATCATCCACTGATAACATAAATTTGCTTGCGTCGTATTTTTCCACTATGGCAAAAAAAAATTTGGGCTTTTAACTTTAGATTCCGTATCAATGTACAGGGTGTCCCATTTAAAAATGAACACTTTGAATTACTCTAAAATTTGCAATTTTCAATCGATTTTCAAAATTTTTGCGTCAAGTTGTAGGAAATTCTTGACCATTTTGTTTATTTTTTTACTCAAATAAAACTGATTTATGAATCGATTTTTATGATGAATTTCCGAACATCCCTGTTTTTCGTCATTTTCACGTAGTCGGTGGTCGTTTCAATGTGCAGCATGACCACTGCAAACTCAAGTTCAATCATTTTTCTTATCTGTCGGGACAAATAATGTAACTAAAACTATTATTATAATATGGGAAACGTGGAAATCGAATTGGTGTGAATATAAAAATACTAACCGCAGCATACCAGTACCCTCGGCTGTGCGGCAGCACACAACACCGCAGTTCAACACCGCAACCGTTATTTGACGTTTCAAGAAGAATTCTAACTAGTTCCAAGGTAATTTCTGTAACTTTAATCATTGTTTCAGATAATAAAACATGTTTCAGTTTAACAGTGGTATAATAGGCTGATCAGGTTGCTAGCGCGAGCGCATGCCTGCGGCTGCGGTGTTGAACTGCTCTGTTGTGTGCCGAGATGGCTGCTAGGCTACAGTTGGTTAAGTGACGTTCAAAACAATTTGGTTTTCACGTATTCCACTTTATAATAATGAACTCAGTTACATAATTCGTCTTGACAGCCAAAAAATGATTGAGCTTGCTTTTGCAGTGGTTATGCTGATCATTAAAACGACCACCTGCCACGTGGAAAAGACGAAAAACAGGGGCTTTAGGAAATCCGGCATAACTACCGATTCGTGATTCAGATTTACTTGAGTCAAAAAATAAACAAAATGGTCAAAAATTGTCTACAACTTGGCGCAAAAAAATTAAAAATCGAATAACAATTGCGGTCGCTAGGGCAATTCAAAGTGTTCATTTTTAAATGGGACACCCTGTATGTATAACCCAATATCTTAATTTCAGTGTATCGTCAGCGGCATCGGCGAATCGTACGGGCGTGGCCACCCGAATAGTGAACAAGATCCGACGCAACCGCGACGACCCGCGACGGCACACACTCAGCGACATCGAACAGGTGAAACAGGCGTTGCAGCAGCAGTCCAGTGGTGGAAGTGACACAGCGCAGGGCAACGATGGCCCACCTGGTTCGGCTAGGAGTGCCGGTGAGTACTGCATATTATTATCTAGTTAAGGACATGCACACAGACAGACAGACAGACAGACAGACAGACAGACAGACAGACAGACAGACAGACAGACAGACAGACAGAAAGACAGACAGACAGACAGACAGACAGACAGACAGACAGACAGACAGACAGACAGACAGACAGACAGACAGACAGACAGACAGACAGACAGACAGACAGACAGACAGACAGACAGACAGACAGACAGACAGACAGACAGACAGACAGACAGACAGACAGACAGACAGACAGACAGACAGACAGACAGACAGACAGACAGACAGACAGACAGACAGACAAACAGACAGACAGACAGACAGACAGACAGACAGACAGACAGACAGACCTGTGTTTGCAGGTGTGCAACAGCATATCTACGCCAAGTCGGGCAAGCCATCGACACGTCCTGCCTACCAGACGCAGGCATCGAGCGGCAGTCGCTTCAAGTCCTGGTTCAAGTTCTCCGTGTTGGGGAAAAGCTCTCCGGACCTGACCACCGAAGTGTCGGAGCCATCGCCGACTCCGCCCACCAAACAACCACATGCCAAGACATCGACCACAACATCGGAACCACCCCAAAAGGACAGCGATGCCTCAGAGGCCCAGCCTTCGCAACGACCCAAGCCCAAACAGAAGACGTCTAAGGTGACCGCCGTTTCGGCCGTCGTATAACGATTTGAGATGTGCCGCTGTTCTTTGATACGTCGTAAGTGGACGCCCTTCAATTACATAGCACACTTGTTTTTGAGAATCCGGTGGTATGGCACGAAATGTTATTGTAAGGTATCCATTTATGGTTTTTGTGTTTGATAGTGGTAAAAATGGAACGTGATGTAATGGAACGGTTGAGGCAAGTCGGTGACCATGTACCATAATGCTTGTATGGCTGATGTAACCCGCTTGTTTGCTACTACCATCGGTCAGATACTAGTCAGTGATTCCATTACACAATGACAACACAAACAGCAACCTTTTGTCAAAAACCTTTCCGAAACCACTGAGTACATACGGTACAAGCACTCGCGAGTATTTAGCAGACTTCACTAAACTATGGAGAATCCGTGTGCATAATCATGATCACTTGTTACTATATATATACATTTACCATCGATGTCATCGTTGTACATTCTCTTATATATTACACACCCAGCAATTGATCATTATAATGATACATATATATATCGCATGAATATTACTATTATCATCATTATCATTATTACAATGAGGATTATTCCAATATATACAACAATAAATAAACACAACACATCGCATTGATGAGTGAGTTGGGCCTGAGTTGTTTGATAAAATTATAAAATAGATAAAATAGATAAAGAGAATAAAATTAAAAACAAAAAGATTCATGTAGAGGTTGTATGTATCTGAATCAGTACAACAGAAGTCCCACATTACAACAGATGTTTACTCAGAACACCTAAAGTACTTGAAAATGTTGAATGCAACAAGCCAGTTAGATATGTAGTAGCTTTTACTGTTCAGTTTCAATTCGAATGCAACCGAAAAATGAAAGCCACGCGGCTTTGAGACATTTTGCCACAGACATTCAGTACATACATAAGTCATCATATCAGGCCATTGTAACAGCGATTGGGTGAGCCGCAACCCCTGATTTGAGCCCATCATCACGGAACCCCTGACCAATGACGTGTGATTGCATCCTTCCGGTTGAATTTGGCATCTGGAAATGCAAGGGTAATGGGTGACACCCTGACTCACTGGCGGACCATTCAACCCTCCAAAGGGAGGGGAATTTCGTTAAAGAGGGGCAATCGTCGGTTTTATGACGTTCTTCAACACCTTAAAAACAAAAACAAAAACTTCTTTCAACCACCAAAGAAGAGGGAATCCCACTTTCCCCTTCCTTTCTAGTTCGCTAGTGCTTTGAATTCATGTAATCGTACGACACCAAGTGACCGTGGATGCAACTTACATAAGATGTTCTGATAGATCTTGCCCTAGTCATCCTATGATTCTCATCAGCATTCATGAATGATCGTCCTCTTTTCGTTGTCGTTAAGCTAAAACACTATTATGTATTTCATTGAAATGTAGAATTTTTCAACATCCCATCATACCGGTGGGTCCTTAATTGTCTGGAATTGGAAGGGTAATGGATTGGGTGACACCATCGCATCGTGTAATCGTGACACCGAGTGACCGTGGATGCAAGTTATGCTGTTCTGGTAGATGTTATGTTCTTGGAATTGTCATCAAATGCTAACCATTGTTCATAAGCTTTCCGTTAACATTTAGAAGTTTTTCTGACAGATTGCCAATTTTCTCAATATCCTTACTCGCCGGTGTGTTTTTCTTTATTGTTTCTCTTATCGGACTTGAGGTGGAAGTATAAAAATTGAACAAAGTGCGTTCGGGTTTGGTTTGAGCTACATATATCACATAACCATACCTTTGGGTATCTATGAATAACTTCGGTTGTGCTATCAAACGATAAATGTTATATGATCGTATCTTATCGTAATCACAACCATGTGTATTTGGACTCAATCACTCAAAGTGTCAGCACATGGCCGTCATCTGCGGCTCCCTCTTTCACTGGATTATACCGCGCAAAAGTTTAGCCGACTCGATTTCCCTCGGGTGATTTCGCTGGGTGCAGTCGTTTTGGGTGATGATGATCATTATTATGAGCTCAATGTGTTTCAAGTTACGCTCGTGGCTTTAGGAGTTCCGGGAACTTCGTTTCTTAGCTGAATGACATTTAATGAACTGTCTCGGCTGAATAATGTTTTACGATTTTAGTCTCATTGTTACTAGATTATTCAAGTAATCACTAATCGGAGTCTGACTATCATTTTTATCACATTTATAGGATACTATGAAGTGTGCAGTTTGTGTTGGCAACTGATTCGGGTAAATAATTGTTATGAATCTTGGATGTCGGCATAAGCCATTACGCTCAATATCATGGCACATTTACTATCTACATTGATAAGTCTTTGCCGTCTCTTTTTACGATGGGATGTTTTTTTTACAAATTTTATTTCACATTTAATAAAAAGACTCTAATAAACGAATAAAAAATATTTCATTCCCAACCAATTATTGCACAAATATGCAAAGTTTGTTTACTCGAACACCGCGTTATTCAAATCGGTTGTGCTCGTTTTCCAATCCGTCTGTCACCGGGTGTTTCCGTGCAGCCAGTCAGCCAAGTGACCGACCGAACGACCGACCAGTCAGTCTGTCATTCTTTAGTTACAAACGGCACGTTACAGTCAATCCAACTCAGTTCCGATTATTAGAATCATTAACTCATTTAGTGGGAACACATATCCCCGTTATTCCTTGCTTGAGAATCTGGAACACCTACATACATATGTACATGATCTTGTTTACTGTACTTCTAACATGACTTAGACAAAGTGAACTTGATTTAAAGTACAGAAAAATACCAAATCACTAGTAAAATTATTATTATCAAGTTCCTGCTCAGTTCGAACTTTTTTCAGTCAAAATGTGCAGTCAGATAGCTAAGACCGAATTATGATGGTGTCATGCCAGACTTCCAACTCCAAACACCTATGTACCTGTATGTAATAAATATGAGCACAGCAAATCTGTACACATTAAGTCATACGAAGTGAAGTTAAGCCTTTTATATTGTAAGGTATGTAAGTGGCAGTACCTGACTCAATTGTATTCAATGTACCCCGGATCCGGCCTCGTGGCATACAACGAGTGCCAGACGTGTTGTGCCACACACGTTCCACTAATTGATCGTGCAATGCTTACGATTTCGTACGTCTACTACGTCATGTCTACTACGGACACTGATGTGTATCTCAGAGTCTACTTTCGTAGTAAACTTTACAAGTTAATTACCTACAAGTTTAGTTTCTTAGTAAAAATTCCTCGAATGATTGAAAACCTTAGCGTATTGACAAGTTAACTAATCAGTTATGTATTACGTTTCGAAAGCAATCACACATGAATCACATTATATAAACATATGATATGAGACCGAAGTAATGAAAGACTGTGGCGAAGAGTCGTGGAACTCATGTGATAAACCCAATATATTCTAAAACAACCACGACCCGTTTTCTATTTGGTCTGGTAATTCAAACAATCAATTGAATCAATTGTTTTATTTCTTATGTCAAAGAAATGATTATTAAACTGCTCAGCCAAACATCGGATGCGCTTCATGCATATCCAGAAGCATTCTATGTACACACGTCTGATATTATTGGCAATGAAATGTCAGAATATGGTGGCATGTTGGCAAGTATGTACCATGGCATATCTTGGATGCCAGTCTGTTGGCCACATTCTTTTTGTCTGGACAGTTCATCAGGCACGCAACACCTCTACAGGGTGTCCCATCCTTAACCGCCGATGTTGACGGCTCCGTGTTTGAGTTGTACTGTGTCTATATAACTGAAACTTCATTTTCGAATAGAGAAGTCTTTGGCAATTTGTTTGACACCTACCAGAAGTTTATTGAACGTCTGTAGCTAATTTCACAAGCAATCGAAAAAAGGTCCATTTTTGGACCAGTTTTTCTTCATACTGTAAATTTTTTTGTCATAAAAATTTATTCCAAGAGCAGAGCATCACAGGAAAAAGCACAACCCAGAATAGAACAGCAAAAAAACAAATTGAGAAACTTAATTTTTGACTCGGGTACCTCCTTCATCCTCACATCGTTCCCAGTGCTATTCTCTGCCGGTCCAGGAACCAGGAAAGCTGTCGATGAGACGATCCCCGGCTACCTGGCATGATGAGCCTTAGCACCGTACGTTGGAACAACAAGTCACATTTCCAAGTTCTTATACCTGCGTTAGACGAGGCCACAGTCACTTTTTCTAGAAAGCCAGGATGGTTCGTTATGCCTTACCCGAGATTGGCTCAATGAGACCTTTCCTGGTTCCTGGATCGGCAGAACAGGACAACTTATAAGGCCTAGACCTCATCTCTCTGGACTTTAGGCTCCATGGTGATTTGAAGGAGCACGTGTTCCCGAGGAGTTCCGGTAATACGGCCAGTCACCTCTCTAAATCCTTGAAGAGATGGTTGCAATTCCCATGAACTCAGGTTATGTAACCGTTGAAGCTGGGTCTCGACACTGAGAACGATGGCAGGATGAAGGAGGTACCCGAATCGAAAATTGAGCTTCTCAATCGTTTGTTTGCTGTTCCATTCCAGGATGTGCATTTTTCTGTGTTGCTCTGCTATTACATTGCATTTTTATCAAATTTCAAAAAAATCTAAGAAATTTACAGTAGGGAGAAAAATGAGTCCAAAAATGGACCTTTTTTCGATTGGTTGTAAAATTTGCTACATACGTCCAATAAACTTCTGGTAGGTGTCAAACAAATTGCCAAAGACTTCTGTATTCTAAAATGGAATTTCAGTTATATAGAACCAGTACAACTAAAACACGGAGCCGTCAACATCGGCGGTTAAGGATGGGACACCCTGTATATGAACTTCTTCAAAGAACAAGGCAAGTTCTGGATGCATGTTCTTCTGGATCGAAACGGCGCTGAGTTAATTCGGTCATTATAAGGAGTAGAATTTGCATACTTAACGAGTTTATTCAGGTCAGACATTTGACGGTAATTCGTTCGATCTGGAAAAATTACTTTTCCACGGAAGTTACACGCTATCCCTAGTTAGAATAGTTTCTCTATACCTTAATGCTTATATCCTTCATATATTTATTAAGTATAATAATACGTTTAATGTACTATGTATGTACTGTATGTACCAGATTTTTTCACAGGTGTATACAGTGTGTATGTACCTACAGTGTGTATGTACATACATAGGTACTGTAAGTACCTACATGGTGGTACTTTCACTCTGATGAATGGCTGCACTCGATTTCATTGGCCGTCGAATCCAGCCAAAATCTGAATCAATCGTCGGAGTGGCAACGTTTGTCACATGACTACGATCCAGCTGTCGTCGTCAGCCGTAACCCGCACCTGATATATGTATACTGCCATGGTGTATACAGTACAGCTTGGTTCATGTATCTTGTTATCAAGTTTTTTCGGTATGTTTCCGTAACGCATATTTCTAATACATGAGGTCCCATGTTCATATGTTTACCAAATGTCAGGTGAGAAAAACATTTTCTCTCGAAAATTTGATTGCTCGCCAAAAGTAGATTTGACTTTGCGCCAAACACTTGCCACGAGTAACAAGAGAGAAACCATGGATAGGCTATCCGTACATATATTACAGTCTGGTTGCCCACTTATCACCGTTATGGATGGTATGTATGTGCGTTTCATCCATGTGTTGCATCCTAGAATGCTTAGAAGCCAACAACCAGAATCAATTGGTGAGATAGAAACATATTTCATGTTCTCGTCGTTCACGATAGTGAATCTACAGTACATACTGTATGTACAATATGTCGGATAAACTATGTTCATGTACTCGCTTACATTGTATTTAGGAATGTTTTCCACTGTCACATCACTTATAGTCATGGTCCGTGTTTATCTTTTCGATACACAATTCTCAATGATTCGTTTTTGTATTTTAATTAAAAATAGAATACTTTGTCACACGATATACATAGGTTGATGATCATTATTTGACGACACCCGCATGTTAATTGGTTTATTAAGAATACACGAAAACTCGCCAGAGCAAACATCCAAAAGTTGAGATGGTAATGTTCAGGTGGTACAAATATCCATTTGGCATCGATTTCAAAGTGGACCATCGTGATATCGTACATCGGATTGAAAGCCCCTTGTAGTGGAAAATGAATCATTCTATTTTATTACCTTGTTGTGGCAATTTTCACGTACCTGCTGATTTCAGTTTCAGACCATCTGAAACATGCAAAATAAAAAATATAAAGTAAATAATATGTTCTTAAATTTATTTAGATATATAAATTGCGATACCCGTTCAGTGAATTCGGAATATAGTAAAAGGAAGTATAGAATTAAGTATGATTATCTTTGTTTCCAAAATACTACATTTGGAGTACATACAGTGTCGAGTGTTGAGGCCAACTTTTTTCCTTGTTTCACAACTGTTAACCTTTTCAGAGTAGCCGGTCGTAACGAGTTATTATGGCTCCATTTAGACCAATAAAGTAACGTGATTTATTAACGTCTGAGTCTACCAAAGTATGAAATTGCTAAAGGCTTTTCATCGGGCCAGTTCTCTTGGTGGAACAAATACATATTTTTGTGTCGTCAATGCTTATACAAAACACTCAATCATTCCTTATATTCACTGTTCCTCCGATATTTAGTTGCTTATTCATTCAATTAACATTTTTCTGCATTGTTAAGGGCGACGAATGATCAATAGGGAAATGACTAAATGAAGTGCTACATGTCTACACTGAATCACGATGGTAATTTACAGTGTCGGGTGAGAATAGACATATCGAATGAAAAAAATTTTTAACAGTTAAACTTCTAAACGTCTTTTCGGTTTGAAGTTTGGAAATAAAACATTTTGAGACAACGGTTCGGTTAGTTTTAATGTATTTAGTAAATTGTGATCGGCCTGGTTGCATAATGTGCGTGGATTTAGCGAGTAACAAAGCCAATCTGTCGCTGCAGTGCGTGTGTCTCTAAGCACCTCTGTCATTGTCGAACGTGGCTTACACAACAAACTGAATATGTATTTATTATATTCATTGATTCTCGGATATTTGATAGCTTCTTCATTCACTACCGTCTGTATTCTGTTCTTTTAACAGGTTGACTTTCCTCCGAGACACTCTTCTGCCCAAACTTTAATTATCCAAATCTTCGGCGAACACCTCAAGAGGATATCTACTTCTGAACCCAACTCGTAATGTTTCCGTATGGTAGCCAAGTCAGGCATTCATTCTAACATACAAAATTAATCAATTGTATCTTAGTATCACAATTATGTAGCACAATTACGTTTATGTTGAATCACATGCTGGCACCGTCCTATAAGTAAGTAAAAGCTTTATTTGCCTCTCTACTTAACGACAACATTTGGCACTGCGAAGGCTATACATTTATAGCTGTTATCATGTTTGCCATTTACTCAAAAGGCTTCTCCTTGTAAATCTTACACCATGACAACTTCCCTAACTGGGTGTGAAAATGAACCAGCTGTTTCATTCCTCCTACGTGTGAACGAACACCTTCCTCGCTCCCTCGCTTCCTCGCTTCGATTCACGTATTAAGTTGAAGTGTTATAAAAGCTGAATCAAATCATGGTTCATTTATTGAATTAGTGAATTGAAACGTACGTGGGTGTCTTGGTGAGTGAAGTAGTACATATTTATATGCCCCTGTGCACTCAGTACTCAGGTACCCATGTCATTGTTGTATTATACATGTGTATGTACCATGTGTTCAGGTACTCATACGCCATCATTTATATCATTGACCATTCATGAACACTATTCGAATACATTCATAATGTTTGGTTATCAAACTTATGTTTGGCATCATACAAAAACCAATTACATACATACATACAGTATGTATATGTATGAATAACCATGTAACGTGATGTGTTTGATTAAACCGAATTCTGTTCATTTTCAGCCGGCTGTCTGATCGTTTGGATATGGCAGCTCAACAACGTTATCTTCAATTTATACCACATTAAACTACGATTAAACAAGAATGCGACGAGCGTGGAAACGACTTCGACAGCACTGGGCTGAGACCAGAGGCGGTCAGAACAATGTTCATTTTCAGGTGATCGCTTATTTTAGTATAATCATTTCTACTAATTACTTGTTTTTTTACGGTTTATACATTCATTCTTAATTTAACATTGCGTGTTTTATATTGTCATGGTGAGATGAAAGTCCAGTAATTAACACGATTGATTTATGGTGTGTCCCCACTCCCCACTCATTGGTTAGAGTAACGACAGCCACTAAAACTGATATTGCTGAAACTAGCTAATCTAAATTTTTGACAATGTTCCAGATGAGTCGATAAATAAAACAATCCCTCAAATTTGTCAGTACTATAATGAATGAAAAACTTGCAGGTGAGCAAATCGGACTTGGTGGTGTTTAGCGGGACAGCGTCGGCCAAATCAAGCGGCTGCTGCGAACATCACTGCATCACACACAGTGTCAGTATGGGACATCATACCATCACAAATAATAATAATAATAACACCATCACCAACACAAACAGCTTCCATGGTTCGTTTTTTTCGTTGATTTTTTGAATTTATTTCTGATAACTGGATTTCTTTAATTTTCATATTACTAACCATATAAAAAGGATCTATAATTGTGATCTCCAAAGAGCGTACTGCTCATAGAACCTGACGATCATCCAGTTGCTGTAACTATTTTTCCTGGTTGACAAAAATTGAATACTAAAACAATGAACAATAAACTGGATGAATCACTCAATGTTGGTTCAGATTGAATGCGTCCCATCCCGATCCATCAGTATTTCATTGATGGATTACGGTACTTGGTGTTCTAGTTGAGGTCAAGTGATGGGTGCAGTCAGTCAGTGACAGTAAACCCGACTCAAACATCGCAAAGGCATACATTCATATACACCCATACATCTACAGCGCCGGCGGACGAGCCGAACCTCTAAAGGGAAAGGAATCTATCCAAAGAGGGGAGAACTGACAAGAAATAGGTCATTTTACCTATACCTTAAAGAGCAAACTCTACTTTTTGAAACCGCCAAAGAGAGGGGATTCCACTTTTCCCTCTCCTTTTCGTCCGCCAATTGTCTACATCCGTTGATAACGAGCGAGTAGTGCATTATGTAATTCGAATCCGTCTTCTGCGAGTCTCGACCGTCGTGATCCAGTGCCGTGAATGCACCCAACCCTGTAATGTGCCACATATGCCTTTATATAGAACCCTGGGCACTCGGACAGGATCTGGCAGAGTTTGTGCCGAGTACCTTCTTTATTCCATTGCCGGCCACCGGACTTTGCCGTTCTCATGTTTGTTTAGATCTGATGCACCCGGAAACGGGTTTGTGCGGATTTGTGGATTACATCTTGCCTTATGTTTATTGTTTATAACAATTAGATTGTGATGTTCCATTTGTTATTTAGTCACGGTTATAATATTCATGCGAACTTTTCACATGTCTCCCAGTTGCCTGAATTGCTGAGTTAAAAGTGGGCCATTCAACGTGTTTATGCACCTTTGTGATGACGAGTGCCAGGATGTCGTTGTGGTGCATCCACTTAGCAAGTACTCAAGCTCATACATAAGCAAACAGATGCCATACTCATAGACCACATTCAAACAACCAGTTTATTCCGCTCATCCATGTCAAACAAGACCAAAATTTGAGTTATAAATAGGAAAAGAAAAGAGTAAAGTCTGCTCGTTTCGTGTAAAGTGAATTGGTAACAAGGCAAAAGTTTTGAAATCAATTGTGATTCAGAGAGAACTGTTTGCTTAAAATTGCCGCTTATCAAAACAACTGCCGAAATTGTGAAAAATAAAACTAAGAAATCTAAACATTGGGAAACGCTTATTAAAAAAAGTTTGATACCAGCATTGGTGATAAAAAAAAATCACGATGCATCGAACGAGTTTGTTAGCCAACCGTAACCACGATCGCACTGAATCGGTGATCGGCAGCTGCCAGAAACTTGGTCACTCGGCCAAGTGGCTTCGACGAATGGCCGATCTGCTGCAATGGAAGAAACACGATAAAAGTTGGTGGACATGAAAGTGCCTGATGATGAAAGCATTGTAATAATTGGACAAACCTAGTGTTCGGATAACAGCTCTTCGGATAAAAGGTGAAATTTAGGTTTGTTCCATGCTAGGTTATGGTGGAAACTTATAACGTTTAATAAAATGAGGTTATTATAAAGTTAACATCTCAGATCTTTACAAACGGTAATGCTGTTACTATTCTAGTAGATTGGGCCTCAAAATTCAGTAGCCTAGTAAACTGAAGAGGTTATAACAATTGAAAAAAATGAAATAAATATATTTATCACCGAAAATATATTAATTTTCAGTGCTTTTTTTGTATGCGGATATCAAGCTATATGCTGGACTCCATAAAGCTTCAAATTTGTTCACGTTTCATTATCTAACCACTAATAGTTGGCAAAAAAGATTACTTTACTGGCAGCGAAGCTCTCGCCAGTTGTAAACACCAGAGACAACCACCGAATTTAATCGATTCTGAACTACCATTCTCGTTTTATCTGGTCAATGATGCGTACCTCGTTGCCTTTTTGAAGGTAGGGAATTTATACCCGTTTTTTGGGGTAACGACAGCCACTGAAACATACTCAGCAGATCTACAAATTGGCTCATGTTCCAGAGGGGTTGATACAATAGATAATAAAAGAGGCTATCGAATAAGTTACTGTTGGGCGGTAGCCGTAACTGGGGTAGGGTAAGACTCAGAAGCTTTCCGTCTTCGAAATAATTATAATACTAATTTGTTTTACTGATCATGTATATAATGCAAATTCAATCGATTACTTAGTAACTTGTGAACGGCATATTTATTAATCCGATAGTCTGTGTTTAATTTTTTTATGTGTAAGTCAGGCCAGATCAGCAAGCTAAACAATACTTTTCTCGCGAAATATCCTGAACGCCATGTATCCAACGTTCCATCTTTTCTTCTGCCAGATAGCAATGTAGTGTAACAAATACAGTATGTGCTGTTTGTAACTCTGTTCCACCAACAAACCAGGTCTGCGTGAAATCGTTGCACGCGCAGGCGGCTAAACCAATTCTTCGGTGGTCGTTAGCTGGTACATGTAGCTGCCATTTTAGACTGATTCTACTGCATTTTTGTATATAACTTGCACATGTACGTACATTTATTTTACATATATTTGTATGTACGTTCTACTGAGTTCGATGCTTTCTTGTGAAGACGATTTTCTTATTTAACTGCTTTTACTTAAAAGTACATTCATCTGTTGACTTTATTTTTATGTACTTGTAGTGCTCAACTAAGATTTTCACATTTCATTTAGTACCTAAAATCGGTTCCACTTGAACTGTTCCACAGTTGTATTAGCGTTGCGTTTGGTTTCAACCACTCTAGTCATTAGACCGAATAGTACCCGGCACATTAGTCCAGTTCAAATGTGCCATTCAACTCGTGTGTACCTGTGCGTTTCCTGTAGGGCACAAAGACAAAGGACCCTGAGCGTTTACTGCATTAGTTGACCAGTACTTGGCATGTGATTGCTAAACTGCGAACAGATGGGATCGGTCCATGGCCAATGACGTAGAAGTCGAACTTTATGTCGCTCATTCAGCCAGTCTGTCCGTCAATCAGTCGGTCAGTCAGCCTTCGATCAGTCAGCGGGTCAGGCAGTGATTCAGTCAGTGAGTCAGTTAATCAGTCGGTCAGACAGTCAGTCAGTCAGTCAGTCAGTCAGTCAGTCAGTCAGTCAGTCAGTCAGTCAGTCAGTCAGTCAGTCAGTCAGTCAGTCAGTCAGTCAGTCAGTCAGTCAGTCAGTCAGTCAGTCAGTCATTCAGTCATTCAGTCGCAGTCAGTCAGTCAGCAGTCAGTCAGTAAGTCAGTCAGTCAGTCAGTCAGTCAGTCAGTCAGTCAGTCAGTCAGTCAGTCAGTCAGTCAGTAAGTCAGTCAGTCAGTCAGTCAGTCAATCAGTCAGTCAGTCAGTCAGTCAGTCAGTCAGTCAGTCAGTCAGTCAGTCAGTCAGTCAGTCAGTCAGTCAGTCAGTCAGTCAGTCATTGTGAATGTACAAACTAGTATTGAGATGTGGCGTCCGAATAAAGGACAGGTGCCAAGCCTCTGATCTGACTTCCGTTTTGGTCAGTCAGCGATTGACTCAAAGTCGAAGTTGGTCGTTTGACCAAGCGGGGCATAGTATTCTATTCTAGCAAGTTGTATTTATAAAGACCTACGTGGGACAGTGAGCGGTAATGCACGTTATGTACATAACGTATTATACATATCATACATACGTGTACATGCCACCAAAGAACCGGTCATACAAACCCTTTTTACTCTTTCACATCTTTCAAAGACCAAAACACGGCTGCACTGGTTAAAAGTGCAAAACATGAGCCATTCGACCGATGAATTGTCCAACGACAGCCACCCGCTCATGCATTATGGCCAGCTGAGTTTTACGTCCGAGTCAGGTATCACGACATTGTGCTCAACAACAAATACATCCACAACAAAGCTTACCGAAAATGAAACAAAAACACCTTTATCATTTGATACGGCAACAACAATAAAAGAGCTTACAACCATATCAACAACAACAACAACATCACCAACATCAACACCATCAACAAATAGAGTGACGTGTTGCGAATGCAGTGTTCGACCCCGCAGGCAACGTTCAACGAATACGATGACTTCGACCACCCGACTTGAACGACCCAAGTTAGAGCCATTGCCAAACCAATCCGATTGTGGCACATGTTGTCCCTGATTGCTGGCCGACGGGCATTGATTCAACCTGACCTTTCATAAACCATGGCTATGTCTTTTTTAAAGCAACTCAATTCGTACAATAAACTCAGTGCCGCTGACCTTTCGGAGTATGTGAGCATATGATTACTATTTCGATTGTATGCCTGACGAAGTATTGCTGATCACTGAAAGCAAAATTCGGGTTTTCTTTCAAAGCTTTGGAACTGGTCTTTGTTTGAATGATGCTTTACATGAGGTTTTTGCTTGAATCGTTATAATAAGGATCATGTGTGAGTTTTATGCGATGTATTTAGTTTTTATACCAAATTGCAGAAATCTGGAGTTGCATCTCGACATCGAAGATCTCTCTTCATCTCAGTCACGTTCAGCCCCCAAACTCTCGTTGCTGAGTCGGTACGTGCACTCTGCGATTTATCTCAGATATGAAGGCTTTCATGTGCATCACTGCTGTTTTATTTCTGTCAATTCACTGTGTGTGTTTTGGTTGGATAGAGCATCTCAATCGTGTGTTGAGTCGTTATTGTTTGCTGTGTTGTGTTGTGACACTTTCGTGGTCAATTGTGATATGTAGTAAACTTGGTTCATGGTAGTTCTGGTCCACATATGTACATAGCTTGCTTACACGAATCAAAACTTCAAACGTTTTACACATATTTCAACGACATTATACCAAACCAAGTTACCCATGATTTACTGTTGAGCCTGCCGCTAACAGTGTGCCAATGAAGCTGAGCCGTGCGTCTGCTAATCGAGCATTACCAGAGCATCGGGTTTGGTTGTGGGCCATGATGTAACCCAATCGGAGTGTCCCGATCCCATGGATGGATTGTACACTCGGCCAGGGGCATTCACTCGTAAACCCGATAAAACTGTTGCCATACTACATAAGTTTATTCAAAGGGCGGGTGGGCTGTTCGAAATTCGGATTCTGATTTGAATAAGATGAGGACTTTTTAATCAAAATATGTTGAGAGATATAGAGTTTTTTTATATTTTATTGTTCCCTTTTTTCACGGCACTGAGCAACCGGGTGTCAGTCACATCAGGTTGTCAACAGTTGGTCTGTCCACTGAAACGTTAAGTGCCGCTCGATTCTTCCGATTGCGTTCTCTGCCATGAAGTAGACCATTACGTTTTTGTGCCACCACCGATGTTCAATGACTGATCCGACCTGGTGATAACGTGCAATAGAGCCACAAATCACCGACGAAGATACGGCGGGTGTCCTCGGTGTCAGCGGCGGATGAGATAGCAATGGTATTCCTCTATTTACAATTTATATAAAAATATTTCTATTGAAATGAAGTCGTAAAGTTACGATTGATTTCGGTTAATTATCAGTTAAGTACTAGGTTTAATGCGATTTACTCATTCACCGAATGTGAAAGAAGCCGTTTATTAGTTTGGACCATTACTGCCAGTTGTTTACTGCGAATCGTGGAGGCTGACCGCCTGATACCGGGTGGTCAGATAAGGAGAGTTATCGTTAATGCATCTATCAATTCTTCGAAAGAGTAAGTGCTTATAATTATTACTAACTCAATTAACTAGTGTATGAGTCAATGATCTACTGTACTTGTAAACATATAACGACTTTTATACCAACTCAGTTGCCCTTGTTGACACTTGCCTAAAACTGTGTTGGCATTACTGGGTGTTTTATTAGCACATCGATATTCATAACCTTTGCTAAACTTCACTTTGCACTTTTGTTTTACAAGTTTATTGTTTTACACTGTCGGTGGTAAATAAATGTAGTAGCACTTGTTGTGTAATATTGACTAAGAATATCATTGGCCTAATCGCAGATGAGATACAAAGTTAACAACTGCAGCAACAAATGTGGTATATTATGTCGTATTATATACCAGTAAGTTGTATACCAAAGGCACTGACACCTTCATTTATAATGCATTTTATGTGGCACTGTCCTCACGTGCACTCCATCCTACAGGGTGACCACCAATTACGGGCAATATGTATTCCAGTAAAAAAACATGAAGCAAACATGTTGCTGATTCATGATGAACGTATGTAACACAAATCGATGACAAAAAACTATAAGTTTCAGATAAGTGCTTATTTAAACCATCGGATATTGTATTTTTTTATGTTTTTAGCCGATCGATTGATGTATATAGAAGTGTCCTTTGTGCTCGACCACGAAAATACTAATCACCGTCCCCCATGAAAGTAATACTCACAAATGTGATACTCTTTTCAAAACTCATGTTTATTTATTATTCCGTACCGTGGACTCGGGCTATTGATAAGTTGACCGAGGTAACTCGGCATTGAAAATGTGGTGGGTTATCAGGGGCAACGTACTGTAAGGTTACATATGTCTTTAGTCCATATATACAGTACAAGGTGTTTACAAAGTACGAATATTATCTTATTCATGATGTCAGGGCACAATGGTACAGCTCGTGGTGTCTGCCATTCAATGGCATAACCAGTAGCTCTCTTACCCAACCAATGGTACTTTCAGCATTGATTCATATGGCAGATATTGATGAATCACCATCAATCCAACCATTCGTTCACAAAAGTTCTGTTTATGCGTTTTATGATACGAAAAGATATAGTACATAAAATATTTTCTCAGCTACTAAATCATGAGTGTTTGCCAAAGTGTGATTAGGAATGCTATGAATCACATAACGGTCATCCATTATAAACTTGGTAGTACACCACATCTGGTATACATCAACGTACTATATAGAATATATTCCACAGATATGTATATCCGCATACCATTTCCGCGTCTCCCAAATGAAGTTAACGTTCATTACGAGACCTCCGGAAAAAAACCGTTTTTGATCGGGCGAACTGCGGCTTGTGAACATGAATAATACACCAAGGCATCCCGTTATATTGTTGGTTATTAATCTATAAATTATACAATTTAAATTATTTATGATAACTGTTTAGTTTATGCGGTATTTGGATGAGTGGATGAGATCAGGATGACATGATGATGATCATTCAAGTCTGCCTCAGTCTGTGCTGCACTGCACGCACGCGCATAAGTGGATTTGGCTGTAACATCTGACCTCTCTGCATGTGCATATGTACCATACATGTGCCACATTATCGTTGTATGTAGGATATGTATGTACCACCAACTGCTGGTACGCATACTAAAACTTTAATTTATGTATTCCACGTTAACCCGTGAACGGCTGTGCGAATTTGTATTCATGTTTTGATGTTCACATGTTTATCGTTAAAAAGTGAACGCTAGCTGAAAATTGTATAACTTCAAGTTTTTAACAATAGCTTTAACATTTTAATATCACTTTTAAAATGAACATTTCCAACAACCTTTATCTGATCGTTTCCCAGCTTCGTATTGTTCGTATATCCCTACAAAATAATAACTTGATTGACATTACTTTTAAAATACTTAACTACCAAACTTACTGTGATTTTATTGTTTGATTGCCAGTTGTTCAATGTTGCTCTATGCAGTGCTTATCAGTTATCCGTTGGCCGTAAGCCGTACGTAAAGTGATGGATAATGGATGGTTGGATCCTCTTGAATCATTCCATCTAAGCTGTTTATTTCTATATAAACTGCTTATTTCCGTCCAAACCAGCATGATTCAGTGAAAAGTATGCGGTAATGGTGGCGTCAGACAACGACTGAATTGTGTGGCCCGTTTTAACAGCTGCTGCTAGTCAGTGGCACATCAAATTAGGCACAACCCGAAGTGACAGGCGCCTTGAAGTGAGCCAGGCGCTTGTGTGCCTGTACCCTCGGATACTTCCGACTATGCTGGCGGACGAGGAGTAACACGTCTCATACCAGCAGTATAAAAAACCATGCAAATTAGTCGTTTATAGATCTCCTTACCAGCACCTTGAAAGCATTAGTCACTTCTCAAAACCGTCAAAGAGGTTATTTTCTGAATTTGATTCAATTCTCGAGCAGCATTGCATCCACACATCGTACATTCAGATACAGAATACAGATACAGTGAGTGTTCGCACTTTGGTCGCCATCTTTTGACGGATCTGTGCTTCCTGTTCACGGATATCTGAAGCTTTGGCCTGAAGCTGACGCCCGAATTAACAACTGTTAACACGAGGTATTGAGACTGTGTGGCATGGTTATTGTGACACTCAGTCAGTGCACAACACTTGCTGATGTGTAGGTATTTTATAATCTTGATTCCTGTAAAAAAATTGACTATACGCTCAATTATTTATGTATATCTGACTTAAAGGGATTATTGAACCATGAGTCAGAAAATTTCAAACGGACTTTTATAGAACGGAAACATGAATTTGATTAGGATGGCGTCGGAAATCAGGTTTTTAGAATTATTACCGGTGGATTATAAAAATTGCTTATTCAGTGACTTTGGAGTTGCCTATTAGACTATTAGAGTGAAACGTCAAAAGTCCGTATCGTACATAAGTCATTGCGAATGTACATACATATGACGAATCTACAAATGTATGTACCTTATGTATGTAGTACTGTCCATGTGTTTAGCTTGCTACTCTGATAATGGTAATTGTGGTTGTTGTATAAATCCACTGTTAATAACGAACTATAAACTTGTAACTTGAGATGAAAATTTATTCTAAGTGGCTCACGATTCTTCTTTTTCTGCTACCATACTAACATGTTTTATCGGATGCATGAAGTCTAGGTTGTGGCACAAACCGAGTACAACCTGTTATCATGCCATGTGCATATAAGTGTGACCACTCTGTCTCCAACTCAGTCAGGCACACTGGCGAACCAATCAATCTTACGAAGGATGGGAAATTCACAGTTTTGAAAGCCATTCTACCCACTTATTCAACATTTTGGAACTGCCAAAGAGAGAGGATTCCAACTTTTCCATTCTTCACTCGCCCGCCAGTGTTCAGGCTCACGACACGACCTGGCAATGGCAAAAACTGTACAGACCAACAAGTGCGACAGTCAAGTATTAGATTGGATTCCTTATTGTATTACAAGGTTCAGAATTAAAGTCGTCCTTTTGATTATGTCGACTGTGGCTGTATGAAGGCACAACAGAATCGAGGTCTTACTACTGGTATGGTCGCTGGAATAAAACACTGATTGTGCTAATCTAACGGTCTGTACTGTTATTTTGATCAGTATGTACGTATGTACATCTGAGTGTTCCTGCCTACATAGTCGTCCGCTATTTTCCGGTGTCTGATTTTATAATTAGGTAAATTAGTGTCCCATTACACGACGTCTGAAATATGTACCTCTACATTGATGAGTGTCAAAAAACGACAATTGAACTGCTGCTAGATTATTTCAGTCAGTTTGAAATATTGTTCACAATTGTTTGTGTTCTTACATTTGCCCTGAACTTGAAGTTTTCTCAATAACTGATTGACTCAGTTTCTACCATAACCGTGTATATCGATTCGACATGATTGTTACTATAATTTAGATGACTGTTTCTAATACATAAGTGTGCATTAGTCTAGATGCACTGATTAATAATGCGTATCATCAACACCACCATCACATGTTCGGCTTCACTCACTACTGGACGCCGCCAGACGTGTTTCGGTCGGGACCCAAGATCGACATGAACTATCGGCATCTAAACGATCGCCATTTGACAATGCGACGGTGCAGTGAGACGGACTCGTCGATGGTGTCGCACCATCAACGATCGCACTCGGCCACGGCACCTGGCACACGACACATGACCAGGGTGCAGGTATCCTCACAAGGATGCAACTGGCCTTCAGATGCCGTCACCAATAATGGTGGCAGCAGTCTGCATAATCCCATGTTCAGCTTCGATTCCGACTGGGATGAACGGGCGCTGCTGAATCGACTCGTCGACAAACATGAGATCGGTTGGTTCAAGTCTAACACTTTTTTGGACTTTTCAGAAAGTTAACTTCTGCTTAAGTCATATCTTCAATTGAGTTTGCTATCTAAGGCCATTCCGTGAAATTTAATTTTACCTCCTGATTCCTAACATTGACTGTGGAACAGATACATATGTACTTATGCGAACGTATTTCGGAGAGTTAACGCGGGCTAATGATATCATGAGATAAGAGTGTATTGATGAACAAGAGCGGTTGTAATTGTGGCACATGTGGCACAACGTGACATACTTCTCGTAAATAGGCGCCATTCACACGGCCTGGTGTCCAGTCATTCAGGAAATGTTCGTTTACACCCGGAGACGGATCAATTGCGATTTCCAGAATACTTCGAAAAACTTAATTAAAACTAGAATACTGCAGGTTTTGGTCCCGTTATCAAAGCCAATTGCCTGAGCCTTGAGCCTGAGTATTTTAGTAAATTAAAACAGGTCCCAAATACGGAAGTAGTAATGCGCACTTGGATGGAGTTGATAGGCAGCAGCACCAGCGAACGAGGAAACAACAAAAAAGTGGAACCCCCCGCTCTTTCGTCATTTCAAAAAGTGGAACTTGTTTCTTAAGGTGTGGTTAAAAGTACCACAAAACTAATATCCCCCCTTTTGACGGAATTTCCCTGCCTTCAGAAGTTGGGCTCATCCGCCAGTGATAGGCAGAGTGGCCATACTACATCAGAATAGATACATTAACTCCCATATGGGCCACACAACTCTGGCACACTTTAATTGAAATTGAGTTTGCATTTTATCAATACGCCACAAATTTCGCGTTTTGGGGTGAGGGGGTTCTGCACGCGTGAAGAGAGGCGGAGTGGAGTGAGTGGGAAGACGCGTGTTCACACAACTTATAATGAATGCATGCGTTCGTTCCCTTTAATACACAGTCTGTTGCCAGTTACAAGCATAAGCTATTGCTTTTCCTTGCACATATTCGAATTTACTGTTTTCTGATTAATAGGTGTTTAATTTGCTAGAAAACCTTTCTGTTCGTACCTACTTAATTGTAAGTAAGTGAAATTGTAAAATTGTTCAGGCCGCGTTTTTCTCCCTTCAGTGGCTCCTCGATACAATCGCCGCAAACCACATGAAATACACAGTGACATTTGCAACATTTGCTCATCTTGTACTGAGTAACATATGTAGCATTATTATTTTTTTTACTGTTTTTATAAAAGGTTTATAGTATTGTCCTTTACTAACATGAGGAAACGCCTGTACATTGAATCGGTGCCGTCGAGTAATGCATTTGCGGGTGTGTCTTTGGGCAGTGGCACACGGTGCCCCGGCATTACAGACGTGTCCGGTTAAGTGCCGTATTGAACACTTCATTTGCACATGCCCTTGTCTTTACCAGATGCCGCTCATTGACTGACTGACTGGCTGACTGACTGACTGACTGACTGACTGACTGACTGACTGACTGACTGACTGACTGACTGACTGACTGACTGACTGAATGACTGACTGACTGACTGACTGACTGACTGACTGATTGACCGACTGACTGACTGACTGACTGACTGACTGACTGACTGACTGACTGACTGACTGACTGACTGACTGACTGACTCACTGACTGATTCACTGACTGACCGACTGATTACCTGACTCACTGACTGACTCACTGACTTTCTGATTGACTGACTGACTGACTGATTGACTGACTGACTGACTGACTCCGATTTCCATGACTGTCTGTCATTACTGGCTGACTGACACCAACAGACTTGTTCTGACCATTGACAGTCAATCAGTGCCTGACCCCCCCATATCACAGAAACTTTTGGCAATGGGTGCCTAAATTGGTGCATCTTTATGCAAAAAACTTGAAGTTCTATAACTCACGATTTAATCGGTTAAAAATATAAAACTTTTGTTCAGATAAAAGTTTGTTTTTTTCCTCATAATGCAATCACGAAAAACTCAAAGTAAAAAACATTTAATTGGATAGAAAACATGCATTTCATATCGCACTCAGTTTTCGCTCCGAGACCAGGTGCCAAAGGACGCATTTGTCATAAGCAGCAGTGCATAAAGTTTTGCCATACCATTTTCAATTCATTATACTAGGGTAACCCCGTTGCTACGCAACTGTTTTTTTAATTTTCTAAACTCAACTATTGTATTCAAACTCAGACAAAACCCATCGACTTAGTCATTAGCTTCTCTTTTGCCCATTTACATGAGTTTATCATATACATGATGATGTGTTAATTGATTCCTGTTTTATTGAGTATCAATAATTTCTTTATTCAGTTGAAATTACCCACCTGTTGAAATTAGTTTATTTCATCCATTACTGTAATCTGTTCTAGCTTAACGGTGTGGAGCTTTACACACCCTTTTCCACAACACAACCCGTCGTATGTATGTACATTCATATGTATGGTAATTTATAACTTAACTAAAATTACAATACATAAAATTTAGGTGCTGATGATTGACTTCTACATTTTTGAATATGATAAAATATGGGAATCAAAGATTTCCAAGAAATCGTTCATAAAACATCTGACCCCGTGGGCAAAATAATTAGCGTCAATCTTTGTTAAGATCATTGATAATTCCAGTTCAGTAAATGGGGGAATATCTGCGACCGATTCTCATGAACTAAACACGTTTTCCATAAAGCTTACTCAAATGTTTTGTGGTCCGTAAGTTCAGCCATTCGATGAGGGTGCTGATGATTGCAACCTTTGTTGAGAAGAAATAATCAGTGAATGAAAAAAATAGTTGATCGCAATTGTCATGACCTTACCGAATTATCATGGCCTTAGCCTCGGTTGAGGTACATACAGTCTGGTGAGGTTGAAGGGAAGGCGATGATTTATTCCGTTGTTTTCATGAAGTAATGAAAGGTTTTTTAGTGTTCTTTCGCAATATTTATACTGAAAGCGTGACAGACAAACAGACGGACATCGTCTAATTTATATATAGATTGTGTTTGTTTTGAGTTTCTTATTTTTCTCATGTGTAAAAATAGACGATCTCACCTCTGAACAAAAGTTTTCAATTTAAACCAATTCTCACGTGAGTTAAAGAACTTCTAAGTTTTCTTGCATAAAGATGCGCCAATTTAGGCACCCAATGCCAAACGTTTCTGTGATATGGGGGTAAGACTAGGGGCTTTGAATGGTTATTATCCTTTATAAATCAGTATGTTTTTGAGCTGCAGACTTTCAACCTTATATGTACATATTGAAACATACTGCTGACATCTATTACGCAGATTGAGACCACAATTTGAAGTTTGAACCTCTAGTCACGTTTAGTTCTCGAGGTTGACTCCCACTCCACTCCATGTATTGATTCTCACTATAGCATGAGCTTAATTGAGTGTTGCTCATGGTCGAAACTTTTCTCATCCTCAACTGATCGAATAAGGCTCTATTGTTTTGACAAACCTAACAACCCTACCTTCAGTCATCACCTACCACTCCTTCTCCTACTCTTACTCCTTTCGTTCTCCTTCTCCTACTCCTACATCTACTCCTACTTCTACTCCTTCTCCTCTCCTATTCCTTCTCCTACTCTTACTCCTCCTATTTCTACTCCAACTCCGACTCCTACATATATACTTTAGTGCATCGATTGGAATGTGAGCATGTGTTCCGGGTGCCGTCAGTTCAGGAGAATGGAATTGAGTGCCACTAGTGGTCTATGTATGTATATGTATATAGTCTGTTTGTTGGTCCCAAAGATATTTTGTTTCGTCTAAACAAGGCATTGACGGGTGTATAGGACTACGTGATCAATGTACCCGTCTGGCTGGTCATGTTTGACGGGCAACGCTCATTCGCCCAACGATCTGCCATATGTTATGTATGAAGCCCAGTTTTCGAAAAAAACAAGATTTTTTCGGTGAGAAGTAGATTTTGTGAAATCATATTGCCAATGGTGAAACATATTGCCGGTTATTTATGACCTTTGAAATGGATGCCCCGATGAAGTTGTGATCCGCCATGGCACATATGCCACCATTGTGTACCCGGCCATGACGTTCGACGGTGCCGTACTCGTTGTCTTGGGTGTCAACTGCCAAATGCATACTTGTTGGCCACTTACTTGGCGTTTCATCTTCATGTTGTAAGTGACTCAACACCGTCGACTGTGCAATGGCATGTGTTTACGCTGAGCCATTGTATGCTAATGTATGTATTGATGTTGTTACTTGGATAGTGTGATCATCGACAGTGGATGTGTGTATTCTACATAATATATTGTTTTAATATTTACTGCAAATCTACATTTTTACTATTTATTATCCGAAAGAGGCCTGATGCATCTGACTCCACGCTGTTTTTAAAATCACGTTCAAGCCACATGATCTCATCATGTTCAATTATCATATATCAAGTTATCTGATGGAACAAAACACTGTAAATGTGCCATTTGAATGGACTACAAATATGTGATGGTACAAAACGTGTTGTTGTCAGATGTGCCAAATCGGATATGATACGGTCGGCCGCTCAACCAAGTCAGTGGCACATGTTATTGGCACTTGTTGTGGCACAAAACCACTGCTAAGGCTCATTTATACTTTTAAGTATTCGTATAAACTTAGCTTTAACTTCATGTATCCGTATACTCTTAGCTGTATGCATCCCATGTTACGGAAATAATGCCAATTAGAAACAGTCTAGTGACTAATCAATCTGTGTAGTTTGTACATATGTGGCATGCATATGTTGAGAAGTAAATTTATGTACATACAAGGTCCATTGTTGCTTGACACCAGCAGGTATTTATGAATCCATAAACGTTAAACTATTGTATTAAATTATGCATTTTTTGTTCTACAACCTCGTGGAGGTAATATTTGTTCACTGGCGGACGAGCTAATCCTTCAAAGGGAGGGGAATTTCGCCAAAGAGGGGGGAATCGGCAGTTTTCAGGTCATTCTACCTACACCTTATGGAACAAATTCTAGTTTTTGAAAACGCCAAAGAGGGGGGAGTTCCACTTTTCCCTCCCCTTCTCGTCCGCTAGTGTATTTGTTGATTGAAACGTTATTTTCGATGGCAAAATATTTTCAAAGAACATGAGTTAAAGGCGATTTCGAGATTCTAGTGAAACATAAAGTAACATTTTTGCTCAGACCATGAAACATCAGGGAGAAACCTTTGTTGAGTGAACTCAACGCTAATTTTGTCAAAAATTAATACAAGCAAAAGCATTACACAAATACAATACATAAATTCTGATTAATAAAAAGAACATCATAGCCTGCACGACACCACCTTTTTCACCGAACTCAGATGTTGGGTCACTGGCGGACGAGCTAATCCCCCAAAGGGAGGGGAATCTCTCCAAAGAGGGGGGAATTAGCAGAAATTAGGTCATTTTAGCTACACCTTGAGAAACAAACTCTGCTTTTTGAAATCGCCAAAGAGGGGGAATTCCACTTTTCCCACCCCTTCTCGTCCGCTAGTGTGTTGGGTCACAAGCTACAATACCTGACCTAATAAACGACATTGAACCTTGGTCCAAGGTCGGACCAAGCATGGGCCATGTTGGTAAATGCTTGGTGTCTTCTTGGTAATTCCCTTGGTGCGTCACGTGTATAAGGATAGCAAACATTCAAGCACTCACCAAGTATTTTCTTCTCAACCGATTCAGCACTTTCCTAATTTTCAGAATTTTTAGTCCAATTCCCTATCGAATATCGTAAAAAATGAACAAACTTCAGCAAAGGACGGCTAACATTGGTAAAAATAAATTATTGTTAGTATCGGCTGTGCGAAGGAGCGAAGCGACTGAGTGCTCACCTTCCCTCGCTGGGGCTCATGCCCAATAGGATGTAGTTTGAAAATCGTATTTATTATACATTGACCCCCCTGAAACATAAACGAAACTTAAAAACTTTTCGAAAAAAAACAAAATGGGTGGCTGTCGTTGGTGTTAAAAATTGATGATAGCTTCGCTGCCTTAAAAAAAGAAATCTTTGTTTTTTCAAGTCAACAAGATGAAACGTGAACGAATTTCCCACCTAACGGATTAGTCAACAGAGTTTACGAACGGCTTGGCTGACTGGAATGACCCTGATCCGGACATATTTGCGGTAATAATGTGTTTTCAAAGTGGTAATTCATATTTCACTAGAATCCCGAAAGCGTCTTTAGTAAGTAACAAGATGGCAATAATAGCATACAAACACAGTTGGCAATTGTTCAGGCCAGGTGTGCCTTTTTAGTGCCATACTTGACTGGATACAGGACAATGCTCGTTAGTGACATGACCATATGCTCATTGTACAACATATGTATGTACAAGTATGTTGTACCTTAGTTCTCACATATATATGTACGAATGTATGTACGTTCAGATGTAAGTTATATAGATATTTACTTTTGACATGTCCTTCTATGACACTGTGAACCACACCTTTGCCAGCTGTGAACGGCACAACCCAGCTGTGTGAAACTGATGATTTGCATTTTGCTAAAAAAAATTCGGTTCAAGTTCAGTTCAACATTCCTTGTTCATCCACTCTTGCGTTCAGAAATTTGCACGTGATTTAATTTTTACCCAGACGTTGGTTTTTACGGTAGAATGCTCATGATAACAACACTAATAATTGACTGCCTCCATCGTCCAATTATATGTTCATAGCTTGTTTCTGAAGAAATGACAAACCTTTTTATTGTACATAATATTCTGCTTTTTACATACATTCATTTAGAAAGACATCATAATCTCACATACATACATTTTACTAAGTGTGTTTTCTTACCTCTACGTACCGTCGATTTTACAAATCCAGACGTACTGTACCTAACGACGTTTTAATCGGTGTGCCAGGCCGTGTATTCAAGATAATGACTTCTTTGTCGGCACATTAAGCCTTAACATACATATTCAGACTTGAAGTATCCCAAGAAAAGAGGAAAAAAACGCTAAAAAGTGGATGGGCTCGATGGAATATAGTTTAGTGAAGGCCTATATTGTGGCTTCAACCATCCGTCGAGTCTGCATAATTCATAACTCTATTTTTGGAGGGTCTCTGTTAAACTTTCTCTGCCTCCGAACTGTCATGTCAAAAGTGAAGCCGGACTGCGTTTGTCAAAAGCGTGTGCATTTGGGGCATATTTATACGGGGGCACATGAATGAACGGTATGACCCTGGTGGACTGGATACATTCAGATATCAAGCTTTATATGGTCAGTTACTTTTTGAATACATACATACATGTAGGTATGTATGTATGTTATGTAATGCATTCATTGATAAAGTGAAAGTCGGTGTTGATTTTTTTATTGTATATTTTATAGTTGGGTTGTCTGATTCGGATCAAGACTTCGCCGTGTCCCGATCACGAATGGTGCTTGCCATAGGCATATAATGACATCATGTTCCAAGTTATTCCATCGGATGTTCAAGGTATATCCTTTACCTACCGATAGCCAATAGACCATTATTCATTTCATATCGTTGGTATTTATGATTCAACCATGATCAACAATGATCAATCCACATAACTCATGCTTACAAATTCTGCATATGACTGCTGCATTTTACTTCACTCTGCTACGAATTTTACAGAAGTGATTGAAAAATTAATTATTGTCCACATCAACAACAGTCGTGAATCGACGAGCCTTGGATCGGATGAGGGCATTACAGTTACAGTAGAGTAGCGGATGAGTGAACGATGATGTTCTCCGGTGCTTCGGGTTTGGTCATTCATTGCAGTCCATCAGCCAGTCCAAGTTGGTTTCGTCGGGGTTACTCAAAATTACTGAAAATTATCTTCCCGATAGTCAACTCACCGAAATTCAATCTCACCTAAGAATCAACCCAGCGAAAATTAACTCCCCGAAATTCGAATTCACTGAAACGTTTCATCAACACCATCAACTGATCAACAACCAAATGAACGGTGAACTGGCTATTTTCGTCGGCTTGGTTAACGGTATATGTAAATGACATCAAAACAACACATTCACCTTAATAAAAGGACTCCCTTCCTCAGGACGACTTTATTGTGGTCCGATACATGATGTCAGTTGCAGATGGGTGTGCCACGAAGCATGTAGTTTCGGGAAGGTACCATTGTCATACATACCCAATGGCATAACACCCTTGATGCTCACACAAATTTGGTGTTTGAAGAAACTGTTGATAATGATTTGAAATGTATAGATTGTGCTTACGGCATAATATGAATATGAAGGAAAATAATCTTAGTTCTTCTGATGTCAAAAAAAATTTACTGCTGTGTGACGGTTTGAGGTTCTGGTCAGTTGGGTACTAAAGTGTCATGAATAGGTTGTTTGCTGGTAAGCCATACATATTCGATGGCGTACATACGTCAAGGCCATTTTCACATCATTTGGGCTCACCAAACATCTCAATTATGATTATTGTAAAACATTGGTATGATGATAAAAATAGGAAATACTGTACTTTAGAGTCAGATGATAGATGAAACAGAACCAAGAAATCATACTTTGGATTCATTAATGCCATAAATTTGACTGGCAAAAAACGAGATCACAAGATGGTGACGAACAGCTTACGACCGAACATTTCATGCCCATGTCATACTGACCTGTTACTCGGTAAAGCACAACACTAGTTACATACCAAAAAGCGGATAACCTAACAAAACTAACATACAGTTTTCCCACCCGAAGCCTTCAAGCGGTGAAAATCTTGAGTATTGAGAGTCAAACATGAGACTTTGAACATTTTGTTTGTTTTTGAAATTTGCCATATAGGAAGAAGAATGGCTGGCATGATAGAGTGTTTAGTGTTCGCAACGTAGATGCATATAAATGTGTGTATGTACGTATGTACTTGACACCCGGTGCTCCATCCAAGTCGGTATGTCTGTATTGGCACATCTTTGGAATTGAGCCCCGAGGAATATGACCGTCGCTGACCACTGCACGTAGCGGATCAACGAATCCGTCATTTAGCTACAATGAATTCTACGGTGATTCAAAAGTTTTCAGTTGTTTCTCACTACAGAATAAACTTTTAATTGAAATTTCAAGCACAAATGAGAAAACTGGCAATTTGTGGTTTTGCGGTTGGCGCCCGCCGTTGAGCCGTGATACCAGTAATGGTGTACAAGTTTTGTTGTACAACACGATACAACCGAGACGACGTGTCATCGTTTGGGCACATACCAATGTATATGTGCCCAGCTGTATGTACTTATGTGCCCTATTAATTGTGGCGTACTATGTGCCCATCAGACCACAACTAATGCCCTAATAAACACACCCATTTGATTCACATTCCGTTGGCATCACCTACAGACTTTTGTTTACCAAACCCAACATTGAAGCAGTGTTTTTTCATTGCTTGTTTGGAAAGACCGCTTTTGCCATGTGGATTGAATCCGGATTATTCGGGCTTCCAGCAGAGCTTTGGCCGATCGTAAGTGTTCGTTTGTTTGACCAACATACCCATCCAATAATAATGCCAGCAGATCTGCAGCTGTACTTCACTACATCTCATTTGGCGGATTGGCATGTCCGTATCCAACTCAGTGGTCTAGTGGACGCTGCCTCAAAGGTGGTGTACCCTGAATGACCTCAAGTGCCCTCAATACACTCAATACCTCTCTTATTATTGGCTACACGTGCTCAGTGGCGGATAAATACATAATACAATTAATACAATACATTGAGTATCTCTCATTTAAAACAGATATGTTTCTGTTCTGGAGATATCAAACGTCGTTGTTATAAAAAGAGTGTTGAATCGATTAACAAATAAGGTTACCTGAACCTTTCATCAAACCTTTAGGTGAGTAGTCCTTATGTGCCATTGCGCTCCGACCCCTGGTAGAGCGGCCTGTTTGTTACTTACTCGTTTATAACATAAAGCCATTTATCTACAAAGCATTTCATTTCATACTTCCTGCTTTTTCACACCACACCCATTGAATATTCGATTATAAAAATATGGTATTTTTTCATATAAAGTATATTTGATACAGTGTAGGGTATTCTGACACGATGTGCCAATACATCGATCATCTATTGACCAAGGTATAGACACCAATAACATCCAATCATCATCGTCTTATGCCAAATGATGAATTGGCTTGGTTCCGGCTATTCAACACCACTTTTATAGCGGATAATAATAATGCAAATACGCACAATTGAAAATCAATTCGTTCATTCATTTGGAAAATTCCACTCTATTTCATCCTTGTAAATAGGTGACAACTTTTCATAGAACATGTAAGCCATTACCTGATGGTCATAACAATCTAAATGATTTGTGCCATTGTCTAATCCCGCCACACAACCCAAAGCCCTGCGGTATCTGGCGGGCACGCGTTTTGGCACTTCATTTCATTTGGTGGCATCCCCCAGCAACCTTTACCCTCAATAATGGCATATTTCGCATTGAAATGTGTCGCCCATCGGCGGTAATTAGTCAAAATGGCGCGCGCAATCAGAGTGTCATAAATCAGTGACGTACTGACCACTGGTTAATGGGCCCGTTAAATACCTGAACCATTGGTCAACTATTACTTGTAGCCAACGCCTAAACGCAACACATTGAAACTCGTAATATTAATGATACGTACCTTGTACTCGTTGCAGTTAATCAAATCATACAATCATCAGTTTCGGTAAAAAAAATACTGCCGGGCACTAGCGGACGAGAAGGGGTGGAAAGTGGAATCCCCCCTCCTCTGTGGCGTTTTCAAAGAATATAATTTGATTTATAAAGTGAAGGTAAAAAGGCCTGAAAACTGCCAAATCCTCTCTCTTTGACGAAACTCCTCATCCTTTGGAGGTTAAGCTCGTCCGACCTAGCTGCCGAGCTGTGTTATTATAAAAAAATAATATCCGAATGTAACGTTCACCATATTTATTATTACTAAAATTATTTTGTCTGTTGCAAATGGAAGGCGCAACAATAAGCTTTTGTTATTTCTCAATCAATCACGTACATGGACGAGTTATGAGTGG
>OZ038442.1:22281159-22291159 GCA_964036265.1 Daptonema setosum
GGGCACATGAATGAACGGTATGACCCTGGTGGACTGGATACATTCAGATATCAAGCTTTATATGGTCAGTTACTTTTTGAATACATACATACATGTAGGTATGTATGTATGTTATGTAATGCATTCATTGATAAAGTGAAAGTCGGTGTTGATTTTTTTATTGTATATTTTATAGTTGGGTTGTCTGATTCGGATCAAGACTTCGCCGTGTCCCGATCACGAATGGTGCTTGCCATAGGCATATAATGACATCATGTTCCAAGTTATTCCATCGGATGTTCAAGGTATATCCTTTACCTACCGATAGCCAATAGACCATTATTCATTTCATATCGTTGGTATTTATGATTCAACCATGATCAACAATGATCAATCCACATAACTCATGCTTACAAATTCTGCATATGACTGCTGCATTTTACTTCACTCTGCTACGAATTTTACAGAAGTGATTGAAAAATTAATTATTGTCCACATCAACAACAGTCGTGAATCGACGAGCCTTGGATCGGATGAGGGCATTACAGTTACAGTAGAGTAGCGGATGAGTGAACGATGATGTTCTCCGGTGCTTCGGGTTTGGTCATTCATTGCAGTCCATCAGCCAGTCCAAGTTGGTTTCGTCGGGGTTACTCAAAATTACTGAAAATTATCTTCCCGATAGTCAACTCACCGAAATTCAATCTCACCTAAGAATCAACCCAGCGAAAATTAACTCCCCGAAATTCGAATTCACTGAAACGTTTCATCAACACCATCAACTGATCAACAACCAAATGAACGGTGAACTGGCTATTTTCGTCGGCTTGGTTAACGGTATATGTAAATGACATCAAAACAACACATTCACCTTAATAAAAGGACTCCCTTCCTCAGGACGACTTTATTGTGGTCCGATACATGATGTCAGTTGCAGATGGGTGTGCCACGAAGCATGTAGTTTCGGGAAGGTACCATTGTCATACATACCCAATGGCATAACACCCTTGATGCTCACACAAATTTGGTGTTTGAAGAAACTGTTGATAATGATTTGAAATGTATAGATTGTGCTTACGGCATAATATGAATATGAAGGAAAATAATCTTAGTTCTTCTGATGTCAAAAAAAATTTACTGCTGTGTGACGGTTTGAGGTTCTGGTCAGTTGGGTACTAAAGTGTCATGAATAGGTTGTTTGCTGGTAAGCCATACATATTCGATGGCGTACATACGTCAAGGCCATTTTCACATCATTTGGGCTCACCAAACATCTCAATTATGATTATTGTAAAACATTGGTATGATGATAAAAATAGGAAATACTGTACTTTAGAGTCAGATGATAGATGAAACAGAACCAAGAAATCATACTTTGGATTCATTAATGCCATAAATTTGACTGGCAAAAAACGAGATCACAAGATGGTGACGAACAGCTTACGACCGAACATTTCATGCCCATGTCATACTGACCTGTTACTCGGTAAAGCACAACACTAGTTACATACCAAAAAGCGGATAACCTAACAAAACTAACATACAGTTTTCCCACCCGAAGCCTTCAAGCGGTGAAAATCTTGAGTATTGAGAGTCAAACATGAGACTTTGAACATTTTGTTTGTTTTTGAAATTTGCCATATAGGAAGAAGAATGGCTGGCATGATAGAGTGTTTAGTGTTCGCAACGTAGATGCATATAAATGTGTGTATGTACGTATGTACTTGACACCCGGTGCTCCATCCAAGTCGGTATGTCTGTATTGGCACATCTTTGGAATTGAGCCCCGAGGAATATGACCGTCGCTGACCACTGCACGTAGCGGATCAACGAATCCGTCATTTAGCTACAATGAATTCTACGGTGATTCAAAAGTTTTCAGTTGTTTCTCACTACAGAATAAACTTTTAATTGAAATTTCAAGCACAAATGAGAAAACTGGCAATTTGTGGTTTTGCGGTTGGCGCCCGCCGTTGAGCCGTGATACCAGTAATGGTGTACAAGTTTTGTTGTACAACACGATACAACCGAGACGACGTGTCATCGTTTGGGCACATACCAATGTATATGTGCCCAGCTGTATGTACTTATGTGCCCTATTAATTGTGGCGTACTATGTGCCCATCAGACCACAACTAATGCCCTAATAAACACACCCATTTGATTCGTGTTCATATCTGTCAATACAACATTCCGTTGGCATCACCTACAGACTTTTGTTTACCAAACCCAACATTGAAGCAGTGTTTTTTCATTGCTTGTTTGGAAAGACCGCTTTTGCCATGTGGATTGAATCCGGATTATTCGGGCTTCCAGCAGAGCTTTGGCCGATCGTAAGTGTTCGTTTGTTTGACCAACATACCCATCCAATAATAATGCCAGCAGATCTGCAGCTGTACTTCACTACATCTCATTTGGCGGATTGGCATGTCCGTATCCAACTCAGTGGTCTAGTGGACGCTGCCTCAAAGGTGGTGTACCCTGAATGACCTCAAGTGCCCTCAATACACTCAATACCTCTCTTATTATTGGCTACACGTGCTCAGTGGCGGATAAATACATAATACAATTAATACAATACATTGAGTATCTCTCATTTAAAACAGATATGTTTCTGTTCTGGAGATATCAAACGTCGTTGTTATAAAAAGAGTGTTGAATCGATTAACAAATAAGGTTACCTGAACCTTTCATCAAACCTTTAGGTGAGTAGTCCTTATGTGCCATTGCGCTCCGACCCCTGGTAGAGCGGCCTGTTTGTTACTTACTCGTTTATAACATAAAGCCATTTATCTACAAAGCATTTCATTTCATACTTCCTGCTTTTTCACACCACACCCATTGAATATTCGATTATAAAAATATGGTATTTTTTCATATAAAGTATATTTGATACAGTGTAGGGTATTCTGACACGATGTGCCAATACATCGATCATCTATTGACCAAGGTATAGACACCAATAACATCCAATCATCATCGTCTTATGCCAAATGATGAATTGGCTTGGTTCCGGCTATTCAACACCACTTTTATAGCGGATAATAATAATGCAAATACGCACAATTGAAAATCAATTCGTTCATTCATTTGGAAAATTCCACTCTATTTCATCCTTGTAAATAGGTGACAACTTTTCATAGAACATGTAAGCCATTACCTGATGGTCATAACAATCTAAATGATTTGTGCCATTGTCTAATCCCGCCACACAACCCAAAGCCCTGCGGTATCTGGCGGGCACGCGTTTTGGCACTTCATTTCATTTGGTGGCATCCCCCAGCAACCTTTACCCTCAATAATGGCATATTTCGCATTGAAATGTGTCGCCCATCGGCGGTAATTAGTCAAAATGGCGCGCGCAATCAGAGTGTCATAAATCAGTGACGTACTGACCACTGGTTAATGGGCCCGTTAAATACCTGAACCATTGGTCAACTATTACTTGTAGCCAACGCCTAAACGCAACACATTGAAACTCGTAATATTAATGATACGTACCTTGTACTCGTTGCAGTTAATCAAATCATACAATCATCAGTTTCGGTAAAAAAAATACTGCCGGGCACTAGCGGACGAGAAGGGGTGGAAAGTGGAATCCCCCCTCCTCTGTGGCGTTTTCAAAGAATATAATTTGATTTATAAAGTGAAGGTAAAAAGGCCTGAAAACTGCCAAATCCTCTCTCTTTGACGAAACTCCTCATCCTTTGGAGGTTAAGCTCGTCCGACCTAGCTGCCGAGCTGTGTTATTATAAAAAAATAATATCCGAATGTAACGTTCACCATATTTATTATTACTAAAATTATTTTGTCTGTTGCAAATGGAAGGCGCAACAATAAGCTTTTGTTATTTCTCAATCAATCACGTACATGGACGAGTTATGAGTGGGGGCTTTGGGCGTTGTGCCATTGCCACCGGTCGATGATTGCCTCGATGCCACATCTGTACGTATTCTCTACCAAATAAATTACATTGGCACGTCGGGCATTCAAGTACCCGTGTTCCGTTCCTGTACTCCATTCAGTCATGTATATTCACTCTACCACTATGTATGTACTACTTTATATGTGCTCTTCATTTAGCTGAGTACCCTGTTGCAGGTTGAGACTGTGTAGAGGTGGCCGAAACAAGTGGAATATTTCACAAGGTGAACCGAATTTTAGAACAGATTTACTCGTTAAGATGGATGCTAGTGTTTTGTACCCGTGTTGCCTGAACACCATTGAGTCCGTATTCTCTCTAACACTATGTACTATTGTATGGCTCTTCATTTACCTGAGAACCATATTGCAGGTTGAGACTGTGTACAAATGACGTTTAATATATAAAGAAACTGAGCTTCTGAATTGTTTTAATCGTTATGATTATTACTTCTGTTCATACCCGTGTTACATTCCAGTACAAGATTGAGTCCGTATTCATTATACCACTACATACGTATGGTTTAATGACCACTCTTCATTCAGTTGAGTACCCTGTAACCCTGTTGCAGGTTGAGACTGCGTAGAGATGGTCGATCGACGTTGAATGTTTAACATGGTGAACCTAAACTTTAGTTTTTTTACTGAACCCGAGTTTTTACTCATTAGGATGAATAACATTTATCTACCACATATGTTGGTTGAACATACCGAAAGAAATCCCGTCAACGAGTTGGACTGAACCGAAAAAGCGGGACAATTTGAAAATTACATTTATGTACTTAATTCACGAAACAAGTTCGAGCAACTTCAGTTCAAAATTGCTTATCGTTAAGTACTGTTTATGAACCTGAACCCTGCAGTATAAAACATTATAAAAATAGCAACAATTTATACAACATCGTAAATACAAAAAAACCTGCTCACCCTAAATTGTAGGCAATAATAAACAAAAGTATGAAATACTCAATTGTTCTGGTTATTTGTAGAGACAACGTCGTTGCTGATGAAGGAGCTGGACACGATGCGGGCCGGCACCTCATCTTCGGGCATGATACCCCATGGTGCCGAGGCATCTGCCACATCAGCCATCAGTCCCGGTATTATCGGCATTGGTAACTCAACATTGCAACAACAACAACAGCACAATCACATCAACCAACAACAACAACAACCACAACAACATGCATCATTCAATAGTCGACCACCACTACCGCATCGAACACAATCCGAACAACAGGCGCTCACCACCAATCATAAAGTCAGTTCTTATTGAATCCATTATTTAACTTTGCTATCTTCTACAAAATAGAATATGATTTTTGACAGTTTGTAACCATATTTTCAACGTTGTATTCCGTTTGAAACCACATTTTATTGTATGCACCATTGCTGACGAATTACTGAAGTGCGGAGCAAAATAGGCTGCGTTGGCTGCCAGCATTTCCCGTGTTCTGAATAGTTTTCAGCTGGACCATTTAGAGAGATTTTACCAAAGAAAAGGGATAATCTCCTTACATCGTTCTTTCGGTGTACATACACGAGCTATAGCTGCAGTCTTTTGTGAAATAGTTCTAACTAATGTTTTAAGTTAGTTTGACTGTTTCAAATTCAATTATTATAATTATCAGTTTAGCGTACATACATGTATATAATATCGTATAATGATGGTCGTTGATAACTTTGCGTTCTATTTTCAGACGGGTAATCACGTGAACGATGGTTGGCACGAGCGGATACCTCTGTCATCCGATCACAACGTGTATTTCGACAAACCCTGTACTTCGCATGCATCCGACAGTCACATCAACCAATCCGGCACCATCGTCCACCCGTCCACCTCAACGAATCCCTCCGTCGCCCGTGCCATTTATCAAGCTGTTAAAAATCGGTTATTTATCAGCAACCCTGTAATCGGAACGTCTTGCTATCGCCTTTATTGCTTGCCGATGTTTGGGCGCATGTGCTTCTATTGTTATCATGTTTATCTACTTCAGTTTTTTTGTTGATGTTTCTTTTCTTTTACAGACGTATATAATTTCCTATTTTTACATGTTTTTTGTGTTGCTCGATTGCTTTTATATGATGGGATCGGAATACGTGCACGTTTACTGCACGCGAACCAGCTATCGAATTTAGCCAGTACCTTTGCATGGTATTCAGTGTTGACTGCCTCACGTTCATCAAGTCCAATTGGATGTGCCTTTGTGGTGGCACCATGCCGACGCCATGTGCCGTAATGTGCCACAGCAACGCGGTAAATGATGGTATTATGTACATACATCACCTTATATCCAGTCTGAACATTTTTTCAAGTGTAATGTTTTCAAGTTGGAATATAGGACTCGACCCGATGTTTTTACTGAATTGTGGTGTGACGTTGGGTGCATGTTCGGACGTGTCTGACGATCACGTCGTCCATTAGTACCCGATGTGTCTCGGATGTATCTGGCGTATCAGGCAAAGTGCCGCCGAAGCAGTGCCCGATGGGCCGACACTCTTACGGTCTAAAGTGGTGTGCATTTGTGCCAATTTGGGTCGAGCAAGTGGCCAAGTCTGTACCAGAGTGCGGTGTAATTGAGTTTGAGTATCACTGGATGCACCCATATGTTCCATGTGTATGTTTGTGGGTGACCGTCCAATACTTAGACGATACGACACATGACACGACTATAAATGATTGTGGCATAAATCATGTGGATCAGACTATTTGGGCACAACATTCATCACTCCGTTCCTTCCATGTACCGTAAATGGCCCAACTAAATGGGCTCGCATTTTGCCTGGGTGCATCCGACGTGTTGGGTTGGACGATGGCACATAACACCGATGGCACTGGTACACTTGTAATTGAGTTTCTATCAGTACGATGAGAGCGCAATAACGCCCTATGCTCCTCTACATTTATGAGACCAGGCCACTCGGTCAACTCGAAACAAAAGCCTGCTGTCCTACCATCACTTCTACTCACTTTCAATCAGTTCATGTGCCACTCTCTCCTTTTACCGGAGCACACGATCAGGGCCGTATTACAGTTGTCTTCAGCACGCTGCGTCCAATGTACTTGATCATTAAACAGTCATGTATGTACAGTAGTCATAATTAATGTAACACGGTTCTCATTTTCTCTGACACCAGTTTGTAAATTGAAAACCAGATATCGTACCACCAATAATGCAGATCGTGAACCGATTATGAGAATGTGTTCTTCATCGGACGACCTGATGTACCAGATCGAGACCGAACCGATCCAGGGCGGCAGGTTCATCCAAAGGTTAGAGGCCACAGGCACGTCGCACATCACGACTGCTGGCATCGTTGCGTTCGGCAATGCAAAAATACCAGACTGGTAATTTGTGTTCCAGTCAAGTTAACCTGGTTTTCAAATGGTAATTCAAAGTAATTACACATTAGTGGTAAACTGTATACAAGTTGAGGGGAACACCACTTGTTTAGGTGGTTAGCTCACCCGCCAGTGGGTTTGAATAGACGGACTCATCCATCTCACTTTGTGACCCGATACCCGGTCATTACGGTGTCCATCTGCATGTCTGACTGTCTGACCTGTTGTTATGTTACGTCGTTTATGTTGCTGCTACATACGTTTAACGCCTAAACATACTACGGGTATAATCGTAGCGCACCCTGGCACGTTTAATCAGCACATTGGCCCAATGCGTTGTAAATCGCACCCTTGATGTGAATTTATTTGATATTAGCATGTGCACGTTGAGTGCGGTATGCAACGCTTTGGTTATGGGCATGTGTGCGATGCGCTCCACACGCGTATTTTGTTTAAGGTTTTACGTGGAAGCGATGCGAAGTTTAACAAAAGGGGTTAACATGGCGAAACAACGGAAATACTGCGCGTTGTAGTTTAACGCTATTTTAAAGAAGTATTTCCTGGTATTGTTCGGCTAATGATTTTCTCTTTGTCACGGTATGAATCGAATTCAATCTCCATGTCGCTTCATGTCCTACATGCGAAGCATTTTATTTTCTGATCGAGACGATAAAAGTAGTAAATAGTCGCGGGAAAATTGCGATTATATAAAATAGCAAGGTGTAATGTAAATTAGTTAAGATCGACTAGAAATGCGATACTGCGATCGATGTCGAGTGACGGCGTACGGTGATGGTGAGGGTGAGACACCACCCCGGCTGGTCTACCACACTCGCGTACTCGTCAGGATGTGCGTCGGATGCTTTGCATTCTGGTTCAGGTACATTGCGCAAATCATCAAGAGAAATTCGAAAGAATTTACTTTGAAACGTATCATCAACTAACGAATCGAAAAACACTAGATAAAAACATTTTAAGTGACTCTTGCATGATGTATGTTATACAAAATATTGTCACTTACTCATTTTAGTGATTTTGTTATAAAAGTTTCATTTCGTTTTTGTCTCTGCCTTTAAGTTGCCTTGTGAATCTGTAAATTTATGTTGTCAATGTTTTCGAGCTGTCAGTTAGTTGCACGCGTCTGTGTTTGTAATCCTGTTTATGTATTTCTGTTCTTTCAATGGCAAATTTTTTCAATCAAAACAAAAATACAGTCACATAAGTAACCGTGAAATCGTCCAAACAATCTGACTTGTTTGATCATTTTAGCTGTCGACAACGGGGCAGCAGTCTGGGCAACCTGACACCCAAGAAGTCGACGACCACCCCGTCGAATCACCAGCAGCTCGTCACCGCCGATATCAACCACGTCGGTGCACTACAGGGTGTGCCCAGTACCGATAATGTTATACTCAATGGACATGCACATCAGGAGTATAAGGTACACATTTTTTGCTTTATAAATTTTTTTGCTTTGCTGCATACTTTATTCATATTTGTAATTCAATATGCGAATTTAGTCTCACAAATATGTTTATCATATGACTGAAGATGAACCATTCCTAGGCTTAGTTGGAATGAATTGGCATTTTGGCACTATACTTGACCTAGTGATTATTTCAGTGGTTGACTGAAATCTCATCGTTAATAAGTTATACCACGCACATGTTGATGTGACTGGTGCAATTCAATAAAAAAAGAACAATCTGTACCCATGGGGCTTACTTTTTCCCCAACATTTCAGCTTAATAAAGTTGCGCTTGTCATCTCATGTTTTTTTAAATTGTTTTTATAAAAAATCTTAACATTTTTCAAAAAAGTGTGTTGAATGAATGTCATCAGTAACTGTTAATGTGTTTGTTTTGCAGCCGCCTCTACAACGCACCACCTCTTCTGGTTCTCCTTCACCAGCGCGACGTCGTGGAAAATCCAGATTTCTACTTGACTTACGGTGAGTCCTTTTCGATGATATTAATCATATTTTATGCTTCAAAAATTTTTCTAACAGTTTCTTTTCAAATCATCATTCCGTTGACTGTTGTTTTATTAACTAGATCTCCTCGTCGAGCAGTCACACCGCCACAACCTCAACCGCCAGCAGCACCCAATACTTCCGTTATCGTAACCAAACAGAGCCCGGCCCGATCACGA
The DNA here is from genome assembly GCA_964036265.1 of Daptonema setosum. Lineage (NCBI taxonomy): Eukaryota > Metazoa > Nematoda > Chromadorea > Monhysterida > Xyalidae > Daptonema > Daptonema setosum. The sequence continues at coordinate 22,290,554 of OZ038442.1, forward strand.
ACTTCGGACGGGGAACACGGTCTAATAGCGTTCAATAGTGCGTTGCTGCAGTGCAGTACTAAACAGGTATACAATATTGTTTAATTTTTTTCTTTAAATTCCTTTCTTTTTCTTTACATTATCATTTTTACTTGTCTTTATTACCCTCAATCAGTTTTTTTGCCAGAACGATGTTTATGTACTTTACATCGTAGAAAACCCCACTGTGACACTAACAGTTCACCATACAAAATAATATTTTCTGTTTATGAATAAAACAAGTTTGCATGTTTTTAAAATTTTTTTAGACGTCCGTCACGCTATCCCACAGTCCACCCCCATCACCGACCACTGGTCAGTCATCATCCTCCCACCAACCAGAACCTCATCAACAATCACAGTCTCCGCCCAACAGTCCTTGCCATATGTCTATAGGTTGGTACATAATTGAAGCAGCTTAACTGAAGAGTTGAATTGAATGATAACCTGAACGTCATGATCATGAATCACAGTTGATATACCCATACTATCTTTTTACCACAAGCCTGGATTGACAGTGAAATTGGACTGTGAATACAACATTTTAGTTTCCAACTTGAGTAATGCTCTGGAATGACTCATTTATTT
>OZ038442.1:22303659-22358659 GCA_964036265.1 Daptonema setosum
AGTATTAGGGTCCACAGATGTTTCAATCCTGAGAACGAGGACTTCAAAATTTTAAAATTGCTATTTTGGAAATTTTCGAAAAAAAGAGTTTTTTCGTGTTTAAGCGGCCATATCACGAGATAGCGTGATTGGATCGCTCTGAAATTTTAGGTGACTGTTCATAATTTTGTTGCGGTCATTTTGAGCGCTAGAACGTAGAAATTGAATCACGATTTGGTGGTTATTTTTTATAAAGTGTACTTATATGTCGACTTTTCGAGGTGTTATATTTAACCCTGATTTTCGTTATTAACTACCAATGACAGGAATAAGCCGAATAGCCCACGAGTTACCCTAGTATGTCTCCTTCAAAACCTATTGGTGCTACCCCCCCCACATCGCCTTCGTTTGGGTTGAAAAATTTGAATTTTTAAAATTTAGCAGAAAATAGCATTTTGTGGTTTTTACTTATGCGTCCATAATTTTTGCGCAGTTCAATATTACTATCTGGGACATGTATGATGATGTTTGGTATGTTTTAAGCTTCATTTTGAGCTATGACAGAAGTTAATTTGATAAATTTTCAAAAGTCAACCAGTGGATGAAGTGTGCGCAACCTGGCTGTTTTTTTGCCAATAATTTGTGTTTAACTCAAATAACTTTTGTTTGAGTCAATATTTCTATTTGTGAAGTGTGGGATGATGTTTGGCATGTTTTCAGCTTCATTTTGAGCTATGGAAGAAGTGAATTTGATAATTTTTCAATAGTCAACCAGTGAATAAATTGTACGCTACCTGGCTGTTTTTTCGCAAATAATTAATGTTTAACTTCAATAACTTTTGTATATAGAAAGATGTGGACTCGATAAGAGCTGTATAACTGTTTATTTATGTTAAACAAAGTGTTGGCAACCTTTTTAGCTCAATAAACGATTGTTAAGACGATGTTGGCTTTCTATTATAGCTCCGCAACACCTGACAATGAGGCGACCATTCACAAAAAAATCAAAATTTTCAATGTTTTTTGAAATTGTAATAAACATTGTGAAATTGCTCAAATGGATGGTACTTAGTGTTAGAAAGTTTAAAATTATTATTTTTATGTAATTTTCACTGAAATTTGTAAGTTAATTAATGTCAAAGAAAAAAATCGACATTTCTCATTTTGATACGTTTTGTCTATACAAATAGCCAAGTCTCAACCAGCTGTTATATAGTGACCCACTTGAAATTATTCAATAGCATAAACCGTTTTCAAACACAAATGATTTGTAAAGATACCTATAATTACAAAATTATGAACTTTTTATTTTGATAGGAATCCTCAAATTTCATTTATTGCGTAACTGAACCGATTTTCAACACTTCTGAAGGACATCCCGATACTGCGAGTAAAAGATAAATTGGTTCAACGAATTTATCTATATCAATAAAACAATTGATAAATGAGTTGATTTACTGCTAAGAAGTCTGTTTAAACAAAGAAAACCCGGCGATTTTGATAGATATTCAAAAAACTATGACTAATAGTCACTCTCAGTTAGAATAACCAAGATGGGAACCCTATCACTATCCATCTTTACGAATACTCAATTTGAAATTATGTTTTGTCATTTGGTGTAAAATCTGTTCAGTGGTGTCCTGTAAACCTTTTCTATACCTTTTCAAAAGCCGAGTTTTCCTCAATAACGGAAAGTGTTGATAGAATTTGGTGGAGATATGAAATTGGGTCTGACGCACCTTTTCAGTCTACTTGATGAAAAAAACATTACGTTGGCTGACTATTTATCATGCTAGAACATTGCCTAAAAGATATTATGTGGTAAAAAAGTTTATAGCAATCATTGAACTCACATGGTTATGGGTGGTTGTGTGTTACTGTGTGGCCTTGCATCGTCCCTGCGCGCATGTGGAACATTATGTCCAGTTTTATAGTTGCTTTTCACTCAGTACTTCGCAATTAGTATTAGTAATGCATCTTGATTGCTAAACAAGAAAATGAAATAGTTCATCACCGCGAAGTTGTTGTAGCACAGCTACCAAACTTTTCAATAATGTTTCACATGCCCGCATTCTACTCTTACCTTTACCGCTCGGTGATTCTTAGGAACTGGGCCCAGCCAGATACTTCGGAACATGACATTCTGGCACCACTGAACACACTTGCGGACAAGGGAAAACCGGAAAGTGGAATTCTCCTTTTTGCAGTTTCAAAAAACAGAAATTGGTGTTCAATATGAAAGTGAAATAACTTTTGGTTCCACTCTTTCTGAAAAATTTCCCGTCCCCCTGGCAGATTTAATCGTTTTTTTTTGTGTCTGAAAATAACCAGAAAAGAGTAATTCCGAAGTAAGGAAGCGACACAAACAAAAAATGCTATATACATGTGAGCATTATTATGGGAATGAACGTCCAAAAATAAAGCGAACTATACAACCGCTTATAAGGTTTTTGGTTAGACAAATCTAGATTATTAAAAATCAATTAATAAATGTGAAAGTGTCGATTCTTTGCGATAGAAAAAGAACCCCTCATTGGGTGTCTTCTGTGTGCCATTATAAATGAAATGTACCAAACCAAAAAAATTTCGAATTTTTTATACTAAATTTTTCTCAAAATACTGGAATTTCCGCAAAGGATTTTTTTCTAAATTACGGAGCATGAAACCCCAAATATCATTTGTTTTGTTTATATGATTTAATATTTTTAACCAATTTTTACATCAACCTTTTACTCGCAGTATCATGTTTCCACGGGATTTCCTTTAGAAGTGTTGAAAATCCGTTCAGTTACGCAATAAATAATAATATTTGAGGATTCCTATCAAAATAAAAAGTTCATAATTTTGTAATTATATGTATCTTTACAAACCATTTGTTTTTGAAAACGGTTTATGCTATTGAATAATTTCAAGTGGGTCACTATATAACAGCTGGTTGAGTCTTTTTGGCTATTTGTATAGACAAAACGTATCATAATGAGAAATGTCAATTTTTTTCTTTGACAATTATTAACTTACAAATTTCAGTGAAAATTACATAAAAATAATAATTTTAAACTTTCTAACACTAAGTACCATCCATTTGAGCAATTTCACAATGTTTATTGCAATTTCAAAAAATATTGAAAATTTAGATTTTTTTGTGAATGGTCGCCTCATTGTCAGGTGTTGCGGAGCTATAATAGAAAGCCAACATCGTCTTAACAATCGTTTATTGAGCTAAAAAGGTTGCCAACACTTTGTTTAACATAAATAAACAGTTATACAGCTCTTATCGAGTCCACATCTTTCTATATACAAAAGTTATTGAAGTTAAACATTAATTATTTGCGAAAAAACAGCCAGGTAGCGTACAATTTATTCACTGGTTGACTATTGAAAAATTATCAAATTCACTTCTTCCATAGCTCAAAATGAAGCTGAAAACATGCCAAACATCATCCTACACTTCACAAATAGAAATATTGACTCAAACAAAAGTTATTTGAGTTAAACACAAATTATTGGCAAAAAAACAGCCAGGTTGCGCACACTTCATCCACTGGTTGACTTTTGAAAATTTATCAAATTAACTTCTGTCATAGCTCAAAATGAAGCTTAAAACATACCAAACATCATCATACATGTCCCAGATAGTAATATTGAACTGCGCAAAAATTATGAACGCATAAGTAAAAACCACAAAATGCTATTTTCTGCTAAATTTTAAAAATTCAAATTTTTCAACCCAAACGAAGGCGATGTGGGGGGGGGTAGCACCAATAGGTTTTGAAGGAGACATACTAGGGTAACTCGTGGACTATTCGGCTTATTCCTGTCATTGGTAGTTAATAACGAAAATCAGGGTTAAATATAACACCTCGAAAAGTCGACATATAAGTACACTTTATAAAAAATAACCACCAAATCGTGACTCAATTTCTACGTTGTAGCGCTCAAAATGACCGCAACAATATTATGAACAGTCACCTAAAATTTCAAAACAATCCAATCACGCTATCTCGTGATATGGCCGCTTAAACACAAAAAAAACTCATTTTTTCGAAAATTTCCAAAATAGCAATTTTAAAATTTTGAAGTCCTCGTTCTCAGGATTGAAACATCTGTGGACCCTAATACTATGGTCGATTAATACCCACCAGATAGTGGTTCGAAAACCGCTAAGAGCTCAAAAAAAATTTGGTCGACGCATACCCCCATACAAACCGTAGGTTTTCTCAGGCAATGCGATTTAAATTTACGCCAGAAATACAAATCCGATTCAAATCGCTTTCAAATGCGAACTGATTAGTAACTTGTTAATGTCTTTGTTGTCGTCACATTTGACTCAAATCACTTTAGTTCAGAAACACAATCACATTCATCTCCGTTATATGCAATCTGCAGTCATCGTCAACCCCATTCATGAAGAAAACTGATTTACATCTTATCACATCTTAACTAAAAATTAGCTAAAGCAAGAAAGTGAGTGAGTGGTTGAACTTGTAAATAAGTGCGTGATAGAGTGAGTGAGTGAGTGAGTGAGTGAGTGAGTGAGTGCGTGATAGAGTGAGTGAGTGAGTGAGTGAGTGAGTGAGTGAGTGAGTGAGTGAGTGAGTGAGTGAGTGAGTGAGTGAGTGAGTGAGTGAGTGAGTGAGTGAGTGAGTGAGTGAGTGAGTGAGTGAGTGAGTGAGTGAGTGAGTGAGTGAGTGAGTGAGTGAGTGAGTGAGTGAGTGAGTGAGTGAGTGAGTGAGTGAGTGAGTGAGTGAGTGAGTGAGTGAGTGAGTGAGTGAGTGAGTGAGTGAGTGAGTGAGTGAGTGAGTGAGTGAGTGAGTGAGTGAGTGAGTGAGTGAGTGAGTGAGTGAGTGAGTGAGTGAGTGAGTGAGTGAGTGAGTGAGTGAGTGAGTGAGTGAGTGTGTGAGTGAGTGAGTGAGTGAGTGAGTGAGTGAGTGAGTGAGTGAGTGAGTGAGTGAGTGAGTGAGTGAGTGAGTGAGTGAGTGAGTGAGTGAGTGAGTGAGTGAGTGAGTGAGTGAGTGAGTGAGTGAGTGAGTGAGTGAGTGAGTGAGTGAGTGAGTGAGTGAGTGAGTGAGTGAGTGAGTGAGTGAGTGAGTGAGTGAGTGAGGGAAACTGTAGTCATCAGTGTACACATTCACTGGTACAAAGACAATCAACAGACAGAAGACAACCGTGTCGATCGTGAGAAAGCATGAGACCATTGGTGGGCCGTACAGCTATTACTACAAGGTTATAACAATATCGGATTTGCCACTTATTGCATTAGACTATGAATTTCGGTTGTGTATCAAGTTTCTTCACTTCGAGTTTTCTATAAATGTAGAATTGAAGGGTCCTGGCGTTGCAGACAACCCGTATCAGACAAACTGAGTACGGGTTTTAATATACCGCAATATAGTCTAACTTTGTTCAAAAAATCACTTGCTTACATTGGTTTAAAGGTCACTACCTATTCAAGGTAAAAAAATATCGAAATTCTCCATTCTTGACTGTATGAAGTTAACGGCCCCATTTACAAAAGCCTAACCACACTATCCAGTTGAAAATGGCTGTTTAAAGCACTATCGACCTGTAGTACACGCACATACAGTGCCGATTGTCTGTGACCAACCAACGCATAATGGGTCACGAACTTTTTGAATGACCTAATACATATCTCACAAATCCCGATGTAACATATTTCTGCACAAATGTACGACTTTTCTTCAGTGTCAAAGTTTCGTTTTATGAATTTTGTTCTTCCTTGCAGACGTCCGAACCAGCGATCGATATGGGCCTTCTGCGTGCTCACGCTCCCGATGCCGACCACCACCACAACAACAACAACGTCGACAACAACAACAACAACAACAACAACAACAACAACAACAACAACAACGTCGACAACAACAACAACAACAACAACAACAACAACAACAACAACAACAACAACAACAACAACAACAACAACAACAACAACAACAACAACAACAACAACAACAACAACAACAACAACAACAACAACAACAACAACAACAACAACAACAACAACAACAACAACAACAACAACAACAACAACAACAACAACAACAGCAACAACAACAACAACGACAACAACAACAACAACAACAACAACAACAACAACAACAACAACAACAACAACAACAATGGCGACGTGAATGGTGCTATTGTTGTGCGCTTGCCACTTCTAGCCAACATAAACAATGTCAATGTTCGAAACAACAATCGGGACGGTGACAACAATGAGCTAGTCGAAGCCAGACCACAGGGACGATATCGTCGGGTCGACGATGGTCAAAAATATATTAACTTTAACGGTAGTCTTTACATCTACACCAATGAAGACGATTGATTAAGTAATATAGTTAGCATATTTTATATTATAATTTATACTTCTGTTTATATTTGTATGTATTTGTACTTGGCAACATGATCTCGATCATCTTCATTGGTGTATCGATGGAAAGACTGCCGTTAAAGTTAACGTATGAATATCATTTGTACATTGTTAATAGAATTGAAAACGCGCCACGTTTCAGCCATAGAAATGGTTCAAAAATATGCACCGAAAGTCACAGATATTCGCAAGGCTGTGAGTTCCGACATCCACATTTGGTCACAAACATTTTCAAACGGCGCGCATTCAAGTTCAGTCTTCTATAAATCAATTGGCAATTGCAAGCAACTGTATTGTGCTGGGTAACCAATATTTATTATAACCTATTCGTGTGTTGTTTTTCAGTAAAAAATTTGCCGAGAGTATTTCTGACATATTTTGACGGTTGCCGAAGAATTCATGTGTACGGGTATGACAGGTAATCTTACGACAGTTGAGCTTTTTTCCTGAAATACATGGTGGCACCGTACAGATTTCAGTTTGGGCACGGGTTCGAATTTTTCGGTCATGGCCATGAAACATAATAAATGTGCGTTGTTTAGCAGGAATGTACATAGAAAAAAAGTGTGTGGAATGTCTTATAGCAAAACATTACATATATCATGTGCACACTAGCGGACGAGAAGGGCAGCAAAAAGTGCAATTCTCCCTTCTTAGGTATAATTAAAACGTGCAGTTTGTTCCCTATGGTGTAACTTAAATTACCTCAAAATTGCCATTTCCCCCTCTTTGAAGAAATTTCACGCCCCGTCGCTTTTGGTCGTCCGCCAGTGGATGTGCGTTTATTGAATCCGCTACATGATTAACTGAGATAATATGAGCTTATCATTTTTGGTGTATTCCACTTCCCCGAATTACTGTAAATATTTGCAATACTTACAACTACTGATATCAATGATCAAACTATTAATTTATTGAGTGACTTAATGATAGTGATATTTTAATCGATTTATTCATGAAAATGGTTTGAATTTTTAATAATATACATACATATGTAGCTATGTATTCATCAGTTTATTGGCTTAATCAAATGTTATTTCTTCGGTTATCTTTGACGACTAATTTTCTGTATCCAGATAAAATACCATAGTCGAATTTTTTGGTTACAACTGTTTTAGGAACTTTTTTTCGTGTAAAACCTTTCCCTCACCCGGAAATGGTGGTCGGAAGCAGCAATTTGGGGGGTGATGAAAAGGTTCTACACAAAAAAGTTCCTTAAAAAGATGATTACAACTCTTTTAAAGAACTTTTTTGTGTGTAAAACCTTTTCATCAACCCAAAATTGCTGCTTCCGACCACCAATTTCCGGGTGAGGGAAAGGTTTTACACGAAAACAGTTGTAACCAAAAAATTCGACTATATGGTATAAACATGTGTAAGCCAATGTGGAACAAGAGATAAACAACAAATGCAAAAAAATTTCAACTCATTTTCAATACAACACTCACTGACTGATTGACTGACTGACTGACTGACTGACTGACTGACTGACTGACTGACTGACTGACTGACTGACTGACTGACTGACTGACTGACTGACTGACTGACTGACTGACTGACTGACTGACTGACTGACTGACTGACTGACTGACTGACTGACTGACTGACTGACTGACTGACTGACTGACTGACTGACTGACTGACTGACTGACTGACTGACTGACTGACTGACTGACTGACTGACTGAATGAATGAATGACTGACAAACAGAGGGGCTGATGATGAAACTCTTTGACACCCGATCAAAATAAAAAAGATCTCTATTAAATATATTATGTTTCTGGTACCACAAGAACTGAACACCGACGTCTCAAACTTTGCCCGAATTACATTGACTTCCTGTCGGACCTAATTTTGCCGACGTTGAATATTAAAAATTGTGTAAAATATTTGCATTTATTTATGTACTTGTGTTCAGCATGTTTATCGGTAAAACGACGATCTTGCTCTGCGACTATATTAGAGTATGTACGTTCCCGGTTATGACAACAGTAGGGCCCCAGCCCATTAAGCGTGTTTTGTTCAGCAAATTTATGTGTCGGACCAGGTAAATTATGTCGCGAGGCTGAAAATTTAGTTTTTACCTCAACAACAACAACAAAAACAACAACAACAACAACTTGTTTGTCGGATGGTATGGCTTCGATGGAGAAATATACAGACATGAACACAAGCCGTAGTGCAGGTATTGCTGCAGTCAAACCTTCACTCATGGAAATACGATTTCACGTTCTGTAAACTGGCTGATAGTGTTTGCAAGTTTCGTTCGTTTACAGTATAAAAATCAAATTCAAATCGCTTTCATACGTGAACTGATTTGCAAAGAGTGAGTGAGTGAGTGAGTGAAGAAGAATAAAGAACGGTTGCGGAAAACCCAGATTTCATTATAAAAACACAAAAAGTAATAGTACAGTTCAATGAGAAAAAGTGTGGATATCACAAAAAGAGTGATGACCGGTGAACTGGTGAACCGATAAGATCAGATATGTGGATAAAATGAAACGGCTCAAAAACTTCGAGGAAATAACGTACACAGAAGTTTTTCCAAAGATCTGACACAGGAATTATACCTTTATTTGGAAAACATTCACACCACAAGCATTATTCATTTTCGCAACAGACATGCTTTTTTAATGAAATCAACAGTTTCAATAGTTTCTCAGTCAAAAAAATGTTGCGCACATACATTTGTGTTGATTTGGATGCATCTGTCACACATTAACGACTCAATGTTGTAGTAGTACAACATCATGCACGAAGTGTTGGTTGGTTAACAACGCTGTTGCACATTTTCTTGTTTTACCTTTCTGTGCTTGTTGATATAATAACTAGTCTGACGTTCACATCTAAATACTATTTGTTGAGTTGTGAAGATAAACTACATAGGAGAATATCAGAGAAGTTATTTGCAACAGATTCTGTACTTCATGAAGTTTTTTTTAGAAATTTGGTTGAATTATTATACTACTTTAATTTAGCTTATATCAACATTAAGATCAATGAATTTTCCAGTTGTACCGGTTGTGACCAATGTACAACGTGAGTTCACCGGTCGGCACCAGTCGACTGTATTTTGGATCGGGACCGGATCTAACAGAGGTCGGGTACAATCTTAACCTACCACCTACATTTATAAAAACCAACTAGCAGAATTTCGTATAGTGATACTGGCTGATTGTTTCGTGCCATAATTGTCATAATGTTACTTGTATCGATCTGAGTGACTGTCTGATAAGCTGGCGTTCTTTCTGAAGAATTTATTGTTCAACTACATAATTGGCTGACGGTCTGACTGGCTAACTGCAGGTGGGTTTCAATGTGGCGCAGTCGATCCTGACGAATCTGAGTGAGGTACAGGGTGTGACACCTGAACCCGGACCTGATGATGACGGCATGTTGCATGTACCATCACCTAACGTCATGATTGCGGTTGGTTGAGTGACTGACTGACTGAATGACTGACTGACTGGTTGACTGACTGATTGACTGACTGATTTCGTTTCAGAATGTAACGTTCTCAGTGATAGTTACGTGTGTGTTTTTGTTCTTCCTATGCCAGAAGTACGCCGCAGCATCTTCAGTGATGAGTTCAACTGCCACCATGGCTGCTGGCGATGAATCTGCTGACAAAGATGAAGAGGTTGGCCCAGTGGTTCAGTTTATGTAGATCATTTCTCAACGTTATTTGTGTCTGTCAGAGAATGGTAAAGGAAGCTCGTTTAAAATAGCTATAACAGAGATATGTAAATATAAAATTTTCTTCTCATCTAGACAAAATTGGAGTTATTACTTTGATAAATGTAGATTTCAATTGATTTTCACTCGCTCATTTCAGGGCGATGGAGATGATGAATTCTTCATGATGAGTGGCGTCAAATAATTAACTTAAGATGTCATAACTATTGGGTGATAGATTCTCAACTTCATGATATGTAGAAATTTATACGTGGTTTGTAAAAAATTAACCTTTATAATCGACCTACATTGCATTACATACTTTTGTGCCTCAATATAAACATGTTCTTGCTGTTTGATTATTTGTGATTTTTGCGTGCTAATTTTGAATCTCAATGAATTATGTACATGTCATCTAGACGTGAAAGAAGTTTATGTGAATAAATAATATAGTAAATAAGTATAGTTACATGCACTGTTGCCGAAATCAAATATTACGTTCTTTATATATGTTCTTTTTTTTTCAAAAAACTCCGAACAATATTCAATATGTTCTGAGCGCAACTGACATCTGAAAATTACGTTCTTTTTCTTCTGGAGAATTTTGGGAACATAAAGGATTATGTTCAGGAAGAATTCAACAGAAGTCGTTTAATGTTCCCTTTTTTGACGAACAAAAAAGTACCTTGTATATTTATGTTCTTTCCAATTCCGGAAAAATCGCGAACAAAAATGATTCTGTTCCCGAAAAAAGAACATTAAGAAAAGAACAAAAATGTCGTGTAAGGGTAAAATTCTAACAACTGTATTGTGACAATCGGTTTCAAATCGAATATATATTTACCCCGCCACCAAATATTTTCGCTGGTTCCGTTTTAGCCCCGACTGTATCGCCTATCGGATATATTTTTTTTAATTGGAAATGAAATCTGAAATCTGAAATCTGAATTTATTTAATAGATAAAATTAAGATTTAGGTTTAGCTTTAGCATTACGCTTATTTGTATGCTTTTCTGAGGTTTGGTTTGTTTACTGTGATGCTCCAGATGCCCCAAACCTTCAATTTCAATTCAATAATATTGTCATATTATTCCATCATATAATGGCATATAATCAGATCTTTTTTCTTTGTTTCAGGTATTCGTAATGCAAAATTCAGTAATGAATAAACAACAAAAAAAGAAGATGAAGAAAATAAATGAGGTGTATAAAAGTGTATCGCTACGGGATAAAGAGGCACAAAAGGCACGGAAGAAACGAAAATCGGTCGTCGAGCCATTCATGGCAGGAAAAGGCACAGAACGGCGTCGGCCATGTTTGTCGTTGAGAAAGGTTACCTGTTTTGTTTATTCTTATTTTATTTGGGATCCGGGGGGAAGCGGATGTTATTTTATAGTTATTTTAATATATTTTCTGGCGGATTTATGGCTTTAATGGGGGATTGTTGTTTTTGTTGTTAGGCAATCAATACACAACATCAATGTACTACATTGGGGAGATACATTACATTAAGAGTATGTTATAAAAATTATTATTCTACCTTTAGTTGAACGATCCGAACGATCACGACATGACTGACATCATGGAGGCATCGACGTCCGCTGGTCCGGATACACGGTTCACAGTGGAGGTTTGTTTAATAATTTTTAGAATTGTCTTGTCTTGCTGTTATTCTATAATCTGGTAAGACGAGTTCCATAGGATTGATTGTTTTGGGCGGATTATTTTACGGCTATCGCGACCCGTCGACCCGTCGACCCAGAATTTTGATATTGTTTGTACGGCTTCGGCTTAGTTCCTAGCACCGACTTAAGTTTATAAAAGTTGTTCTGGAGCACTATACTAACAGTTTGGCAGTTGTGTTGTGAGCATTGTGCGATAGGCTCAAGCGCTACGCGCCCTACAAAAACCTAAGCCTAAGCCTAAGCCTACACAGAAACCTAATTTTGATGCTCATACCTAGCCTTCCAAACCTATCCAGCTATGTAGGCAGCCTAAAAACCTCCAAATGGCCGGTCGACCGATCTCGGTCGACGGGTCGACCGGTCGACGGGTCGCGATTACCGTTATTTTATGCAAAAGATTATTAATTTTTTACTTTTAAATGTAATTTAAAACTTTATTCAGTCAACAACAGCGACTGCCACACCACAGGCCAGTGGTACTGGAAGTTACGCAATTGGACATGAACACATGAAACGGGCTCAAGTGGACATGGAGTTTATAGAGGTGGACGTGGAACAGGTACTGTCTCATGTTAATATTTTTATATTTTATATTATTTTTTATAATTATGATCAGTAATTTTTGTAGTTCAGTTGTTTTTTACTTATATTTAATTATTGTTTAAGCAAAAACGTAGGATGGCTGGATACCTTGAAATGTAAAAGGATATATTTTTAATATATCTTCTGGCGGCTAAATGATTAGGATTCTTCAATCTGCCCAATTTACGTTGTTTGTAATTCGTATTAAGGAAAGGCTATATGTTTCTAGGATGACAGTGGTGGTTTTGCTGATACCGGGTCAGCGTCTTGTTCAACCGATGGCGATGTGGCTGTTGTGGCCGAAGATGTCCTTAAGGTTACGTTCCATTACGTTAAATTTATTTAAGTATACTGTTTTATTTTCACATTTAGGTGTATATTTTTTGCCTGATTTACTACGGATTCAGGGCTGTAATGGTGGTATTGTTGTTAGGATAGGATAGGATGGGTGCATTCTCTTGTGTTCGATGGTAAGTTTATATCTTTTTTATATTTATGGATAGCGTGTGTTGTTATAAATATATATCGGTTGTTGGCACTGTTAGTACGGAATCGACAACCGGTTAATCCGATACGAGTTCGTCCATTAATGCACGTGATATCATGCTATGAATTTGTTTCGTGTTTGCAGATTTTTTACCAGTGTTTTTTGAAATCGTATGATTTTTCAATTCTTTTCAGAAGCCAAAGCGGCGTGAACATGGAAAAAAATCGTTGCCGAATGAGTCAACTGATGCCGAACGATTGGCTCGATATTTTGATGAGGACGATATTGAGGTTCTGTTTGACATTAATTTTTTTTAAATTGTATATTATTTTAAATAGTTATGAGATCAGTAATTTTAGTAGTTCAGTATTTTTTACTTATATTTAATTATTGTTTAAGCAAAAAACCTAGGATGGCCGGATATATTGAAATATAAAAGGATTTATTTTTAATATATCATCTGGCGACTAAATGATTACGATTTTTCAATCTGCCCAACCATTTCGTGGTTAATTTAATATTATAAAGATTATAAAGGTTAGAAATTTAGAAATAAACACTTTTGGGGGATGATATTACGATTTATTAGTTGTATTTTGTTGTGTATTATTTAATAATGTTTTTTTAAGTCGGGTCCCGAAGTTCGTGGTGACGTGTCCGCCGACGCCGAGGAAGTTGACGGCGACGAGGGTCGTCTGGTGGTGTCCGCCGACGCCGAGGAAGTTGACGGCGACGAGGGTCGTCTGGTGGTCGCGTCACCCGCGGGCGCCGAACCTTCACGTTCGCACGTATCCGAATCCGAAGATGATGCCATGCCGAATGACAGTGGTTGGTTTACTTAACAGCAATATCATTGTATTCTTTGCTTTTCCATTACTTTATTTTTTAAAGTTCCCTGTGGTTCACAGCGTGGAAAACGCGGAAAATGCTGTCTGATGAGACTGAATAGGTCCCCTTTGGCTAAAAACCTGCATAACTTCCGTAATTTTCATTTTGTATCCTTTTTACTTGGAGCACCGAATTCAGCGCAAAATTATGAATATATATGCTCATGCAATTTCAGAGCGACTGGCCGATGCCCGCCGCCGCAGCTTAACCGGATTATTGAAGAAGCGTCGGAAGTCGGCTGCAGCGGCCCGACGTAGGACGGCACCAGCACAGGGCCTCGTACGACGACAGGCCGACAAGGCTTACCAATGTTTTGAGTGCCGCTCTCCCGTGGACAACATGTGTGTTTAACTGAATTACACATTGATAAATGGACATTACGAATAATCACCACAATACATTTTTTAGCAGCTTTCGATGCTCTTGTGGAAAGTTTTACTGCCGAGAGGCCGAATGCAAGAGCAAAGCGTTGACGCACATGGTGCGTCATTTCCACCTGATGATCTCAGATAACAGCTCTCAGGCCGTCATTCAGGTTAATGTTAATTTAAGTGCGAATTGCGATGGATTGATATGGAAAATCGAACATTGATTGATATGGAAAATGTATTAGGACAATTTCCGTATGTGTCGTGTCGTTATTCTCTTTTCATGTTCAATTCTAGTAATTCTTTAAACTTGATTATTTTTCATGTTTTTCACCTCTTTAATTCAGGTAATTTGTAATTCATAATTTTTGTAAGACCGATTATATGCGACAATGCGAGACAACACAATTAAATCATGAAATCTGAAATCTATAATAATTCAATGTTAAATATTTCCGTTGTTGCTTGTTAATATGTATTTCATTTTAAGCGGTTGACGAAGAACATCGTCACGTACCTGAACAATGGCGGGTGTTTTCGACTTTTCGCCTCCGACGTTGATCTGCAGGATCCCAACCAGTTCTGCGCTTTCACCCGGATTAGCGCCGCATCCGACGCACGTTGCAAGGTGGAATGGAGGTCAGTGATCGATAACGAAACCAGCAATAGTTAATTATCAAAGACCCTAACTTAACGTAATTGGCCACGATCACTGCATGTCTTGGTCGCGTAGTCGTCCACAGCAAAAGTATGCGAAACAAAAGCCTGGAATTTTTTTCGTTTCGTTTCCCATGTTATCGATCCCTGGGAGGTTCATATCATTTACACGTTATATACATTTGAAATTCATGTCATTTGCTTTATTAATGTAATTTGAAATTTCAGCACATGTGACCGCGGATTTGACTTGTTCGAAAAGCGTTCCCTGGACTTGTTGAGCGGACATTCGGAAGAGACCACCACCGTTTGTTTTCATCCATTATTTATGTTTCTAGGTTCCGCTCATTATGTCATACGATTCAACATGCTTTGATTTTTTACAGGAATTATTTAAGTTTCTAGGTTCCTCTTATTATGTCATCGGATTTAACATGCTTATTTTTTTTATTACAGGCGTTATGTATTCTAGGTTCCGCTTATTATGTCATACGATTTTACATTATTTGATTTATTTATTGCAGGCTGTATGCAACATTGAAATGAACACGAAGGAAATGTGTCGGGCCACGTGGTCCTATAACGGCTGCGAGCCACCGATCGGTATCATCAGGGAGATGTATCGTCATTATCATGACCAACATGACGAATTGCGCGACAACATCTGTAGATGTCCTGTGTCTCGTTGCTCTGGCAAGAAACCGATTCGCTGGTTCGAATTCAA
Source organism: Daptonema setosum (assembly GCA_964036265.1). Lineage (NCBI taxonomy): Eukaryota > Metazoa > Nematoda > Chromadorea > Monhysterida > Xyalidae > Daptonema > Daptonema setosum. Next base: position 22,319,096 of record OZ038442.1, read on the forward strand.
CAAGTTAGTTACGATATATATACGATATTATGTTTTATTTGTTTTATACGATATTATGTTTATTTATGTTATATTATTTAATATAGTAGTCAACTCGCTGGTTTATTCCACCATCGTTTCCGCCGTTGTTCACTCTACGGACAGGCCCATTTTTAGGAAAATAAAAAGGTATATCAAAAAATGGCTTGCGTTTGTCTGTTAGCAGTTGGGCGCATTTAAGGTACCCTGGCACTGAAAGTGCCATATCTCAAAAATATAGTAGTCAACTCGCTGGTTTATTCCACCATCGTTTCCGCCGTTGTTCACTCTACGGACAGGCCCATTTTTAGGAAAATAAAAAGGTATATCAAAAAATGGCTTGCGTTTGTCTGTTAGCAGTTGGGCGCATTTAAGGTACCCTGGCACTGAAAGTGCCATATCTCAAAAATATAGTAGTCAACTCGCTGGTTTATTCCACCATCGTTTCCGCCGTTGTTCACTCTACGGACAGGCCCATTTTTAGGAAAATAAAAAGGTATATCAAAAAATGGCTTGCGTTTGTCTGTTAGCAGTTGGGCGCATTTAAGGTACCCTGGCACTGAAAGTGCCATATCTCAAAAATATAGTAGTCAACTCGCTGGTTTATTCCACCATCGTTTCCGCCGTTGTTCACTCTACGGACAGGCCCATTTTTAGGAAAATAAAAAGGTATATCAAAAAATGGCTTGCGTTTGTCTGTTAGCAGTTGGGCGCATTTAAGGTACCCTGGCACTGAAAGTGCCATATCTCAAAAATATAGTAGTCAACTCGCTGGTTTATTCCACCATCGTTTCCGCCGTTGTTCACTCTACGGACAGGTCCATTTTTAGGAAAATAAAAAGGTATATCAAAAAATGGCTTGCGTTTGTCTGTTAGCAGTTGGGCGCATTTAAGGTACCCTGGCACTGAAAGTGCCATATCTCAAAAATATAGTAGTCAACTCGCTGGTTTATTCCACCATCGTTTCCGCCGTTGTTCACTCTACGGACAGGCCCATTTTTAGGAAAATAAAAAGGTATATCAAAAAATGGCTTGCGTTTGTCTGTTAGCAGTTGGGCGCATTTAAGGTACCCTGGCACTGAAAGTGCCATATCTCAAAAATATAGTAGTCAACTCGCTGGTTTATTCCACCATCGTTTCCGCCGTTGTTCACTCTACGGACAGGCCCATTTTTAGGAAAATAAAAAGGTATATCAAAAAATGGCTTGCGTTTGTCTGTTAGCAGTTGGGCGCATTTAAGGTACCCTGGCACTGAAAGTGCCATATCTCAAAAATATAGTAGTCAACTCGCTGGTTTATTCCACCATCGTTTCCGCCGTTGTTCACTCTACGGACAGGCCCATTTTTAGGAAAATAAAAAGGTATATCAAAAAATGGCTTGCGTTTGTCTGTTAGCAGTTGGGCGCATTTAAGGTACCCTGGCACTGAAAGTGCCATATCTCAAAAATATAGTAGTCAACTCGCTGGTTTATTCCACCATCGTTTCCGCCGTTGTTCACTCTACGGACAGGCCCATTTTTAGGAAAATAAAAAGGTATATCAAAAAATGGCTTGCGTTTGTCTGTTAGCAGTTGGGCGCATTTAAGGTACCCTGGCACTGAAAGTGCCATATCTCAAAAATATAGTAGTCAACTCGCTGGTTTATTCCACCATCGTTTCCGCCGTTGTTCACTCTACGGACAGGCCCATTTTTAGGAAAATAAAAAGGTATATCAAAAAATGGCTTGCGTTTGTCTGTTAGCAGTTGGGCGCATTTAAGGTACCCTGGCACTGAAAGTGCCATATCTCAAAAATATAGTAGTCAACTCGCTGGTTTATTCCACCATCGTTTCCGCCGTTGTTCACTCTACGGACAGGCCCATTTTTAGGAAAATAAAAAGGTATATCAAAAAATGGCTTGCGTTTGTCTGTTAGCAGTTGGGCGCATTTAAGGTACCCTGGCACTGAAAGTGCCATATCTCAAAAATATAGTAGTCAACTCGCTGGTTTATTCCACCATCGTTTCCGCCGTTGTTCACTCTACGGACAGGCCCATTTTTAGGAAAATAAAAAGGTATATCAAAAAATGGCTTGCGTTTGTCTGTTAGCAGTTGGGCGCATTTAAGGTACCCTGGCACTGAAAGTGCCATATCTCAAAAATATAGTAGTCAACTCGCTGGTTTATTCCACCATCGTTTCCGCCGTTGTTCACTCTACGGACAGGCCCATTTTTAGGAAAATAAAAAGGTATATCAAAAAATGGCTTGCGTTTGTCTGTTAGCAGTTGGGCGCATTTAAGGTACCCTGGCACTGAAAGTGCCATATCTCAAAAATATAGTAGTCAACTCGCTGGTTTATTCCACCATCGTTTCCGCCGTTGTTCACTCTACGGACAGGTCCATTTTTAGGAAAATAAAAAGGTATATCAAAAAATGGCTTGCGTTTGTCTGTTAGCAGTTGGGCGCATTTAAGGTACCCTGGCACTGAAAGTGCCATATCTCAAAAATATAGTAGTCAACTCGCTGGTTTATTCCACCATCGTTTCCGCCGTTGTTCACTCTACGGACAGGTCCATTTTTAGGAAAATAAAAAGGTATATCATATATCAAAAAGGTATATATTTGCTGGAACGGCAATCGGAAAGGGTGTTGCCTGCTTGCCAAAAAGTGTCGATTAGTGATTAGTTTGAACCATTTGATTGTTTGTACGGCTTCGGCTTAGTTCCGAAAACAAACTGTACGTTAATAAAGGAGATTGCCTTGTATAAGGCTAAGAGTTAGTTTTCAGTTTAGGCTCTGTATTTGGGGTTCGCTGAAACAAAACAAACTAATAAAAATAGCCAGAAAAGGGATAGCAAATTACACAAATAACACAGCAAAATACAATATAAGATATAAACTTATCATAGAACACAACAGAATGCACCCAACCCACCTTTCCCTTCACCTTTTCCTTGCGTTTAGTCGGCTGTGACCGGCCACTGGCATACACGACCGGATTCGCCGCTGGTGCCGATGTCTGAAAACAAACTAAATACAATATAAGATATAAACTTATCATAGAACACAACAGAATGCACCCAACCCACCTTTCCCTTCACCTTTTCCTGTCGTTTAGTCGGCTGTGACCGGCCACTGGCATACACGACCGGATTCGCCGCTGGTGCCGATGTCTGAAAACAAACTAAATACAATATAAGATATAAACTTATCATAGAACACAACAGAATGCACCCAACCCACCTTTCCCTTCATCTTTTCCTTGCGTTCAGTCGGGTGCGACCCGCCACTAGTAGACACGACCGGATTCGCCGCTGTTGCCGATGTCTGAAAACAAACTAATAAAAATAGCCAGAAAAGGGATAGCAAAATACATAAATAACACAGCGAAATACAATATAAGATATAAACTTATCATAGAACACAACAGAATGCACCCAACCCACCTTTTCCTTGCGTTCTGTGGCCGTTTCCTGAACCGGGTCTTCATGCTGCACTCCGACCAGCATCTGATTGATGTTCTCCTGCTCCGCGTCCACGTGTGATACCGACACACTGACACAACCAACCGCATCCAGTTTCTCGTCAACTCCGCCGGTGTCCGAAATCACCTCAGCAGCTGGCTGGGACTGGCATGATGTGGAAGATTGATTCTGTTTTTGTTGTCCTGCTGTGCCGGTGCCGGTGGCCGTCTCCGTCTGCTGTGTCGTTGATTCGGACTCTACTTGATCATGGTCCATCGGCTGCTGGATTTCCTGAACAAGTTAGTTTAATCATCAGTTCTAACTATATATAAAAATATAACATTTTATATTTCAATGTATCCGGCCATCCTAGGTTTTAATCACCTGACTAAGCTAACACACTTTTATTCAATCAATCAATCGCTCATTCATTCAATCAATCACATGTTCACCTAACCAAGTCATCATCTTGTTGTCCTTCTGGTTCTGAGCCGGCGGCCGTCTCGCGTCTACGCTCTTGTTGCTCCTCATCACCTCGATCCCGGAAAATGTCATCCAGACCATCATCTGTTTGGGACTGCGAGGAAGGCTCTTCGGATTCCATGGTGGATTGTGGAAGGTTGGTTGTTTGTGGTTTTGTTTTGGTTTGATTTAAAATCTGGAATGATTTAATTTTTCATTTCTATTAAAACAACAACTAATTAGGCTCCGGGCAGATTGAATAATTGGATATCACATTCCATGCCCATGCAAACCGTTACCGTTGATATATTAATCCGATTCTCAGTTGTAAAAATTTACATAGAATTTTACCTACGCACCTTGATTTTAAAAAGAACGTAAATAAAACGTAACATATTCGTTCCTGAACGGAACTGTGTTGTTCTCTTTTTGTTCCTTTTTCTTTGGTAAATTATGGGAGTGTAAACATTTATGTTCTTCGGAAATCTACGTATATAGCGAACATAAAACTTTGTTCGCGAACGGTATATAGACACAATTCCATTACGTTCACAAAAGTCCGCCAAATTCACCGAACATAATTCAATTTGTTCACGAACAAAAATGTGAACATAATAAAAGAACGTAAATTTCGAACATAATATTTGATTTCGGCAACAGTGGTTACATGGTGCGAACCAATACAGATGGTGTTTTCTGGCCATTCCCGATAAACTACGACACAGATAAAAATATGTGGTTGGTAACGGTTGGTGAGGTTTCTTGCAGTGCAGCCGTAGATACATACCCTTTTTTGCTGGTTTGTAATTTAAATGAAAGATAGCTCATACCGAATCAAGCAGACTTCAACCCAATATTTTTCTTCTATGAACCAATCCAACTTTTACTTTTGACAGGTCTCTATAACGATGAAGTACCTACTCCTAGTCGTGTTCAGCACATTATTTTGTGCTTGTCAAGCCAACACCTCAGCCTCACTTCCTAGTCTGCGAGGGGTGTTGATGACCGGGGGTGATTGTGCCAAGACCACCTTATTCAATTCAGCAGTGGCTAATAAATTCCGTGATTTAAACACCACATTGAAGCATTACCATCATTCAGCGGGGGTGGTTTATGGATCGTTGGTTTATATTATTGGTGAGTGAATGAGTGAGTGAATGAGTGAGTGAGTGAGTGAGTGAGTGAGTGAGTGAGTGAGTGAGTGAGTGAGTGAGTGAGTGAGTGAGTGAGTGAGTGAGTGAGTGAGAAAAAGGATCATGCGTTTGAGTTAGTGAATGAATTAATGAATGTTTTATGAAAGTCGGGAATGACTCAGTGATAATAAAACACATGCAGGAGGGTCTAAAGCAGCCAGCGGTAAAACTCCGGTTGCCGACGTTCAGATATTCGATCCGATCACGAATACGGTCAGTGCCGGTCCATCGTTGAATACACCGAGAACACTGCATTCGGCTCAGGTAAAACTATTAGTGGCTAGTTAGTGAGTCAGTGACAACGTGTTTTTTCTGTCAGTACCTAGTTAGTTTGTCAGAGACTAGTTACTTATTTAGTTAATGACTAGACTAGTCAGTCACTGACAGACTAACTCATCAGACAATCAATCATTCACTAACAAACTTTGTGTTCTTCTCATGTTCAGGTGTACAAGGAGTTCATCATCGTCTGTGGTGGTCTGAATGATAAAGATGATGTGATCGGTGAATGCGAGATGCTGGATCCATATGGCGAGAAGGGATCGTGGGTGTACCAGTCATCACCGATGGTTGTACCGGTGCATTCACACTCAACTGCTTTGATGTCGGGTTCGTACGTCCAGGGCATTCACTCACTCACTCACTCACTCACTCACTCACCCACTCACTCACTCACTCACTCACTCACTCGCCCACTCACTCACTCACTCACCCACTCACCCACCCACTCACTCACTCACTCACTCACTCACTCACTCACTCACTCACTCACTCACTCACTCACTCACTCACTCACTCACTCACTCACTCACTCACTCACTCACTCACTCACTCACTCACTCACTCACTCACTCACTCACTCACTCACTCACTCACTCACTCACTCACTCACTCACTCACTCACTCACTCACTCACTCACTCACTCACTCACTCACTCACTCACTCACTCACTCACTCACTCACTCACTCACTCACTCACTCACTCACTCACTCACTCACTCACTCACTCACTCACTCACTCACTCACTCACTCACTCACTCACTCACTCACTCACTCACTCACTCACTCACTCACTCACTCACTCACTCACTCACTCACTCACTCACTCACTCACTCACTCACTCACTCACTCACTCACTCACTCACTCACTCACTCACTCACTCACTCACTCACTCACTCACTCACTCACTCACTCACTCACTCACTCACTCACTCACTCACTCACTCACTCACTCACTCACTCACTCACTCACTCACTCACTCACTCACTCACTCACTCACTCACTCACTCACTCACTCACTCACTCACTCACTCACTCACTCACTCACTCACTCACTCACTCACTCACTCACTCACTCACTCACTCACTCACTCACTCACTCACTCACTCACTCACTCACTCACTCACATCCAGATGGCGTAACAGCCGGTGGGGAACCCCTGATGTTTCTGTTCGGTGGTGTGGATGCAAGTGGCAATACCGTAGATGCTGTGTTTTCGTATTTTTACGGCCCAGCGTTCGACATGTGGATTACGGTAGAACCATTGCCGATGCCGTTGGCTGGATTTAGCGTTCTACCGTACTCGAACAGAGCAGTGCTCTGTGGTGGATGGACCAACAGCTCCAATGCGGAGGTGCTCGATACCTGCCACATCTATGATCCCATCGGTAAGTGAATGAATGAAAGCGTGAGTTAATGAGTGATTGATTGATTGAGTGAGTGTGTGAGTGAGTGAGTGAATGAGTGATTGATTGATTGAGTGAGTGAGTGAGTGAGTGAGTGAGTGAGTGAATGAGTGAGTGTGTGAGTGAGTGCGGTTACGTGCTATGCATTTTTTCTTCTCATCATGAACTGCCTCTCACACGGTACACCATTCGTAAAACGGTACGTCTTTCAGGAGACGCCTGGTCACCGTACCCATCGATGACATCGGCCCGCGTCTACGGAACCGCCACCGTCATCTCCACCGATCGCAGCAACACCGATCATTTTATAATCGGCGGATACAACAAGTTTCTGCAGAATTCACAGACATCGATTGATTCTTACATTAAAAGCAATATTAAGGTAACGGCAACTTTGCCCAGAGCCTGTTCAGGGCATGTATCCGTGTCTATTGGTGATGTCTCGTCCTACATACAGTAATTTATTTGCTAAATTTTTATACATATGTATGTATGTAATTTTAAGCGATTTAGTTATATTGCCTGCCTGCCTTTCTTCATTTTTTTCTGTTTCCATTATGCTAACTTATATTGAGCAATAAAATATTTACTTGGACCAAATTGAGTTTTTTGGATCGAATAAAATCATAACACGCTGTTTTAATGAACAATGTGAGAAAATGAAATAGAATCAAAGAAAGTTGTTGTCATTAGTGATCGTGGGAAGAGACAGCAGCTTGCCGTGAACAATCAGTCAACTGATAATCAATGTAGTAGTTATACATCTTTTCATCAACGTACATATTTATGTTGGCAATAAATGGAAGTCGATTTATACCAATAGTTTTCCGAATATAACAAAGTCTAAATTACGGTGCCATCCAAGATGATGTTACTTCTGCTGCCATTGCTGCTTAGTGCGAGTGTATGCGGTAACAAGGTACCACTGGAATCAGGGGTACGAGGTGTCCTACTTCATGGAGGTTAAGAAAATTATATGGTAAAAGCTGGAATACTATATTCGTATACATCATCTATCTATCTCCTGCAGACATTATTTTATATCTTCACCTTAACCATTAACCATATATTGTATGTTCTCGTAAACGTAACAGTATTCTTCAGGTACATGTGGTAAAAATACCATATTCCAACCGCAGTCTCAGCAAGACAACAAATTTGTTGAAGTGGCTACCGGCCTCACATCTTACTATCATTCGGCAGCAGTTAACTACGGATCAAGTGTATTCGTCATCGGTAAGTGAGTGAGTGAGTGAGTGGGTGGGTGAGTGAGTGAGTGAGTGAGTGATTAAGTGAGTGAGTGAGTGAGTGAGTGAGTGAGTGAGTGAGTGAGTAAGTGAGTGAGTGAGTGAGTGAGTACAAGCTGGTTTTTTCAGGTGGTTCTTCAACACCAAGTGGAAAGAATCCGGTAGCGGATGTTCAGATTTGGAATTCGGTGACCGGTCATTTGATTGCTGGTCCATCGTTGAAACGACCCCGGACACTTCATACGGCACTCGTTGGCTGTTCATTTCAGATTATTCCATCCTGAAACAATTATGTCTGGTATAACCGTTCAGCTTGCCTTGAATTGAAAAAAAAGCGGATTTATCGCTCTCAAATGCCAATAAGTCTCAAACCTATAGTAAAAAAACACAGCAAAAATAAGCTCATCTGAGAAGTAATATTTTTGGGTGCTCATTTAGTTCACCTTACCATGCATTAGATTTATAATCCTCAGAGTAAGTATTTTTCTGCAGATCTTGGACTTCTACATCATTGTGTGTGGTGGTCTCGATGATAAGGACAATGTGATTGCCGAATGCGAAATACTGGACCCGTTTGGTGTGTTTGCTATCTGGATGCCACAACAGACCAATATGCCGGTACCTGTGCATTCGCATGGGGCTGTCATGCTCAAATCAGGTTCGTTCCACCATTGTTTAATGACACTAATCAAGTCATCACCTTGATGAGGAGGGAAAATAATGATCTTTTGACAAAAAGAATGGCGTGAAAAATATTTTATTTAGTAAAAATTTTGGATGAACTTCATTTAGAGCATCGCTCCAGTATGTACATCTTTGGTGGCGTTGATGCAACGGGCAACGCAGTGGATGACGTGTACAGATACACGTACTTGCCTAATAATGACGAGTGGACCAAGATGCAACCGATGCCTATACCACGTGCCGGTATGGCTGTCCTACAGTACACACCTGATAAGAACAGGTTGACATCATGTTAACATACATGCATAGAAAATCTTACTGTAGTTTTCTTTAGATTTTGATATGCTTGACTTGACACTGATTATCAGTAGATGCTTCATTCAATTCAAAGTCTCATTGTTTGAACTGACTATTTTTTATACTTGCTACTGTCCTATTTTTAGAGCCGTGGCTTGCGGTGGTTGGTCTAACAGCTCCTATGCGGAGGTGCTCGATACATGCAGTATCTATGATCCAATTGGTGAGTGAGTGAGTGAGTGAGTGAGTGAGTGAGTGAGTGAGTGAGTGAGTGAGTGAGTGAGTGAGTGAGTGAGTGAGTGAGTGAGTGAGTGAGTGAGTGAGTGAGTGAGTGAGTGAGTGAGTGAGTGAGTGAGTGAGTGAGTGAGTGAGTGAGTGAGTGAGTGAGTGAGTGAGTGAGTGAGTGAGTGAGTGAGTGAGTGAGTGAGTGAGTGAGTGATTGAGTGAGTGAGTGTGTGAGTGAGTGAGTGAGTGAGTGAGTGAGTGAGTGAGTGAGTGATTGATTGAGTGAGTGAGTGTGTGAGTGAGTGAGTGAGTGAGTGAGTGAGTGAGTGAGTGAGTGAGTGAGAGAGTGAGTGACTTCATTCCAGGTGATTTCTGGTCGGACTATCCGTCAATGACCGAACCACGGGTGTACGCCCGAGGAGTCGTGATCGCATCGGACGGGTTTGAACGAGTCACTCAACACTTCATTGTCGGCGGGTATGTAACTTTTAATCGACGCAGAATTTTTTTCTTCGTTTCTTTTTAATTTTGGTATTTGATATAAATGATACTCGAGTTTCACTTATGTATTAGTACGTTACCCCACTGTAACTACAGTGTATAAATACTATGTAATTTCTTTTTTTATGTTTTGTGTATACCATCAACAGTTTGTTTGCATATGAACCAAAATCAACAAAACTTGGTTGTGAGAAAATTCCTGGAATAATGCGAGTGCCACAATTCGATGACGAAATACACACATTTCATTCGTCATTTCGATTCTGAAAATCCATTGAATTCCCAGGTATAACCGTCTGCTAATGGATGGTTCACTGACGATTGATTCGTACTCCAAGTCGGATGTTTCGACAGTAGCGAATCTGACTCAGTCATGTGCCGCTGGTGTGGCCGTGGGTCTGGGTGATCTCGATGTCAATAACCAACTGCCAAATGCCGTCTGGAAGAAGAACATGTGATTTTCGGATTAAGATTATATTTCATATTTTTAATGATAGATTCGCTCAACTAATATGTATTGTTATTTGGTTCGTTTATTACATTATGTAAGTACCTCGTCAGTAGTGAAGAATGTCGTTATCATGTGACGGTAAGTACAACTATTGTATTAGTATTGTATCGTATCTCAAAAACTAGACTTCTGGGTTCTTTTTCAGTGAAATTTCCGTTGACGTTGAGGCTTCAGAGTTTATGGTTTGGACCCTGTTGAACTGCTTTCTCCCATTTTTAAAGCGCCCATCCAAAAACAGCTATTGAAAATCCGATAGCGCCTAAAAACCGAAACCTCAGTCCAAGCCCAGGGAAGCCGTAGCGTATTTCCTGAAACCCGTTTTTGATTGAGTATCACGAATGTGACAAAGCGGCCACTAATTCGGCATTCTCTCACCGACATGCCGACATATGTATGTACATAGAAATACCGCCATCATCCGTTGGCCAAATCGCAGTGGTTTTTGTACGGCTTTGTGCTTTATGGTATAATGCCGGTAATGTTGCACAAATAATGGCTGTGGTTAATGATGCCCCATTGAGTCGTTGGATCGGTTATTCATGGCACATTCATTCATTGCCATCAGATGTAATCGATATGACTGGCCGATTCGCTCGTTCACTTCGCTTATTTCCCCCGGTGAAATGTTGCTTTTTGTGGACGGTGGTGAGTCGGTGATGTCGTGATGTCGTGATGTCGTGATGTCGTGATACTGCAATACAATACAGCTGTAAAAAACTTTGACGAGGTTTTGAGCAACCACATGAACTGTGTCAATTCTCGAGCACTTTTTTTATACAATGTTTCATAAATGGGGAAATGCGGTTAACGATGCCCGACAGGGTCGTTGAATCGGTTATTCATTGCCGGAACAGATGTAATCGATAGTACTATCGTTGTTATTACCCCGGGTGAAATGTTGCTTTCCGTGTTCGGCTATATCCCTGTATGGTCGTTAGGTCGTTCATTGCCGATTCAAAAATGTTGGAAAGTGATGTGATTGTGCGCGATTCTGGATTGATTGATGTTGTTTGTTGAGCTTTTTGTTATTTTTTGTGTTTCATATTCAGATATAGTGAGGGGGTTGAGGGTGCATTGATTCTAGACTGTTGAAACTGTTGAGCTTCAATTCGACTTGAAAATTTTCACTGCCTATTCCTTGAGCTGCACCCATAGACAATTCCACAGTACAATTTAAAAAAAAATTCCCAAGCGCGTGTCACAAACTGTTATGTATATTTTGTATTATTTTTTGATATGCATTGTTTCTGAGATTCCCCCGGCTACCGAACATTCAAGTACAGTATGCATCTTTGCTCATCCCCGATCTCTGATTCACCGCGATTCGAATATCTCGTCGTCAACGTCAATAATATAAAAAGGCGGACATCAATAATAAATAGATTTTGCCCCATCACAACGGCACATAAAATTACTTGGATATGAAAAAATTGTTACACGACATCGTCGCGCGAGGAGGCAGCCAAAAATAACCAAAAAAACTCAGGGTGGCGGTGGGGCAAAAAATTAATGGTCGATCAGAGTGGTTGTCGGGCCCAATCAAAGTGAGACATGTGGAGCGAGTAGGTAGAAAAAGTGGTGGAGTGAAATGGAGGTTAAGGTTAGGTTAAGACAGAGGTTGGGTAGGTTAATACAGGGGCCAAAGTAGGCTTCGGGTATGATTCGAGTAACATCAACATCAGGACAAAATGTCACGGGCAATTCACTCAATAACCTATCCATTTCAATCACACCAAGTCAGTATTGTCATACAGGCGTACATTGGTTATGGATTTTAACGTTAATGCCAAACCGATTGTCTAGTCGAGTCTACGATAATTAAATCCAGAATATGAAAAAACATAAAGCAACGTAAAGCCTGTTGCCTGTGATCGCAACTCATTGCATATCGCAGCATCCACCCCGGCAGTTTTGACGATCATGAAAATATTTCATGCGATATTTTAACGATCAGTTCGGCAACATGGAAAGGGCGCATATCATGGTGATTAGCATATTACACGCATTCATACTCATCTGTTGCGGGTGAGACAGACATTCAGTTATCTGATTCTGATAATTTCGATAACTTGTAACGATAGTACCTCTCATGAAGTGACTGGATGGACGGGATCAGAAGAAAAAATGCTCATGGTCGTGGTCAACTTACTGCCGCATGTCAGAATCACTCATCCACCCCGATGTCATACTCGTCGTTATGCCGCCGATGCAACACGCACTTTTTACGGCTTTTTATCATAAATAAATTAAAAATGGCCGCTCATGAAAATGGTTAGCGATTTATGGGCAGCAACAGCAGCAGCAGACCACCACCGATTGATGTGTAGTAATACATACATTATAATACATAGTAATACATGTAATAGTAATGTCTGATTGCATGGTCGATGTCATGACATGATTCGAGTAATTCAAAATGCAACTCATCAATTCGCAACGTCCTTGTCTCGCGTTATGCCACCTGACCGTATAACCGCACCACAAAAAAACTTAATGTTCGCCTACATACCTGAGCCGACTGTATAAAAAACTGGAGCATTATTGGTTAGACACCTGTTTACACTGCACTACATATTCGTAATAGCAGGCACTAAACTAATGCATCATGATCGATTGCAATCTTGTGTAAATTGTTGTCCAAATTCACATTTGCACGTTTTTTACGAGCGTCTTGGACAGCCACCAGTTCAATACCTTTTGATTGGCAGCGGATCAACCTGTTGTCCAACAGGAAAACATCTTCATTTACTTACTCATTTCATGTTATCAGGCCAAGTTATCACAAATTGTGATAACTTGTGGTTTCAGTGAAATTTTGCTTTGTAATAAGAGTTTGTAGCATTTGCCATGAATGGATGCCATAACGGAACGATGGTCGATGATTCAAGCCATCAGCATTCGTGTCCAATTTGGCACAAAAAGCGGCCTTCTACGGGCCTTGATTTAATGGTTTGAGACGTCGGTGTTCATGCCGCACAACAAAACTACGATTAACTGGAGTATCAAACATTTGTTCAGACAACTGTTGATTTTGAATTTAAAATGTGTTTAGAATAATAAATTCTTAGAACTGAAAACTATTTTTAATGGTGACTTGGGACTTAACCAGCATCATACTCGTACGCCACTGATTTCAGCCCAATACATATATACCAATGAGGGACATGCATATTCTACATCTGGATGATCGGTGGTTATGTGGAGACATTCGGGTTACGGTAGGTAATGTCGTAGCCAGGAATAATTGATATGGTGTCTCATATAATCTACAGTATAAATGTGGTTATGTGAGCGGATTGGCACCTTGGCTCTGTCATAACCCGCTTATATATTCCATTGTATCTGAGCGCCCGTTTAATGACTACCATTTATGGGCGGCAGGGTAAATTTGTTGAACAGTGAGTGGGTGATCTTGGGAAACTAGATCGAAGATCCCGTATTTTAATTGTGTACCACAAAGTTGGAGATGCTGCAGCCGTTGTGCATGTGTCACCAAGATGTAACATACCCGCTACAATGGCACAAGGTACTACGGGTGTCAGTACCACCCAAAACCAAGATGTAACATACCCGCTACAATGGCACAAGGTACTACGGGTGTCAGTACCACCCAAAACCAAGATGTAACATACCCGCTACAATGGCACAAGGTACTACGGGTGTCAGTACCACCCAAAACCAAGATGTAACATACCCGCTACAATGGCACAAGGTACTACGGGTGTCAGTACCACCCAAAACCAGAGAACCACCGACCACCGGGGGCACCCACAAAAATAAATACATAATTTCCAGTTTTGCGTGATGATGGGCGACTGCAGCGCGATTGTGTTCAGGGCGTTGAGGGGGGGGCTGACTCCATCGAGGGGGGACTGGTGTTCCTCGTAACTGAAATCATGATGTGCCACAAACATGAAATGGCACTCTGCATGAATTCAATCATGATATCGTTTTCATTATATGGCCCATGTGCCACGGAGGTATTCCGGCATACATTCTCTTCGCCGAATTACTTACTGCTTACGTCCCTCAGAAAATCAGGTTTCTATCAGCTTGATGTTGCTTACTTGATAGATTCGTGACGATCTTTATAGCTGATGTCTGTTTAATAAATGTACATGTATTTAGGTGTTGCTTGTTGGCTGTTGGATGATGTTAACAAAGTAATCAGGATATGTGAGTGGCATGCCAGGTTATCTTTAACGTTTACATGACAGACTCATCTCCTCTGACATCTCATTCGTTCGTTGAAATCAGTATCACGTCAAGAATATGTGCCATGGCGTAATGTGTGTTACCCGGGATGGTATATAAGGCGGTCGGTATTTGGTGCCTGATGATGGAATACCCTCAACTTGACCTCATAATCCATTGTCCAAACAGTACACCTCTGACTCGCTGGACACTGGGCTCGCTCACGGTACAATCGTCACTGTTATTATGTTTGGATATGCTGAGATTTTGAGCGAATGTTATACCTACATTCAGTAGAAGTGTATTCAATTGAACTACATTTGACCAAACGGGTTCTCAAATCGGAGTTCGGAACGTGCTTACATACATACTATCAAACTAATGGAGGGGGGAGGGAAGCTACAATTTATTATTAACCGTTCACCTGAATTACCATAAACAGCCAGATTTTCAAAAAAGTTAATTCAAAAGGACAACAACATAAGTATGTAGGTACATCTGTATGTATGTACGCCGCTGACTCCGACCATACAACAGTAATAATCGGGCACCACGAGTCGTACCATTGGCTGACTACATGTCATATAGATCATGGACAAAGTCAAATAAACTAATATTTTGCCGAGTACAATATGACATTTAAGGGGGAACTGCACTTAAGACCGTTAGACGGGTCGGGGGTCAAGTTCAGAGGGCACATGTCGAGGTATCATGAACTGCCGGCCGAGCGTTATGCGCTTCTTAATCAGTTGCACATCCGTCATCTTCGGGCTTTATAACCTTTGGCGTATAGACGGGCAGTGTTTGTCCAACTTATGACAGTTATCGCTGGCATTGACTTACCCGTTTAGACGAGTATTGTAGGTTGGTCATCGAGTCACTGCCGTTCCGACATCATGACATTGACCGTATGTTCGTATTTATGGACATTTGATCATGTGATTAACTTTTTTTGTTAGAAAACTCTTTTGTTCCAGAGTTTCATAATTCTGTTCTTGCATTGCATGCACGTATACATATGTCACAATCACACTGCATGACACGACATGTTGAACATGATAACATGTAAATGGTTCATGCAGTCCCCAATACGACCAAAGTGTCAAAATTTTACGTTTCTCAGCGAGCCAGAGCATTCTCAGCGTCATAACACGTTTATTCTATTGTTTCAGAATTTAAGGTAACTAACTTAATTATGTTCCTGCATACCTGTAACATGTCACAATGTATGACATGCCATGTTGAACATGATGACATGCAGGCCCCCGTCATCACCATGTCACAACATGTCCAACGTGTCAACATGTTGTATTCTCAGTGAGCCAGAGTGTTCTCAGCGTCATAACATGTTTATCTGGTCGGTACATCTTAATGTGCGCTGCTCTCTCCCTGCTCAATAGTCGACCAGCACACAACAGCCCATAAAATACGCCCATTATCATTTGAACACATAAATATTGTTGCACAAAATGTTACAAAAACCCTGACCAGTTTTTCTTCAAATGGTGAAGACGACCAGAGTCCAATAGATCACAGTCGATGTGATGGCGGCTATAGATTTCGTGAAAGAGACAATTTTTTCAGTTTTGACACCTCGCGAATCACCACACCATTAACTACCGATCACCCAATCACCCGACCGATTGTTGCCTTTAACGAATCAAGATCAGTTAGTTACGTACTCCTTTTTATCTGCCTGTTGTAGAACACGATAACAACTAATGTACGCCGTGGATCAAATTGTGAGAAAACGAACACAGATTTTCTTCATTGCGGAATTTAGTCCACTAATGGTTTAAGATTTGAATTTTTCAATGACACCTGCTTATTTAGTTTCACTCGATTTCAAAGTCATTTTTTGTAAAAACAGACGACTTCGTCAAATCGTCAGATGGTTACCGAGGTGTTACAAGAGTAATTTTTTATTATCTGATTCGTCAATACATATATGTACTTATACATTTGTTCATTCATCGATTTCGTAGTAACGAATCAACGGTACTTGACCGTGATGTCACAAACAATTCAACAAATGCAATCATATTTTGGTGTCCAGACACCCATCGATATCTGACCCAGACTTGATGGCGCCCGTTCAATTCAATCGATTATGCCTTGCATCTTAAATATGCCGATGAATTAGTGAATTACCTTCTAAAAATTAACAAACGGTTGCCTTTAAAATTACTTTCAAACGGTGCTCTTACAGATTCCTATTGGAAGCTAAACAACTACAATAAATGTTTTTCCTCAGATCTACGGCCTTGACTGATTAACAAAAACGGTTAGTTCACTATCAGGGTGTAACAAAAAAACAAATATTGCTTTACTGATATGCATATCTGGTATTTCTAGTATTGATTACCAACATACCGGAACACCACCAACTCACTTAATCAGGTTCAAGTATCGAATTGAGTCGGCGTTCAGTCCAAATACAAAGAACATTTTGTCGTAGCACCACATCACAAGCAAACAACCTTTTTATCACCAGAAAATGTCGAATATAATAATTTTTACGATTATGAATTTATGAGCTTTGCCAACATCGATGCAACGATGATGATATGATGATAAAAGGTGCATAATGGGTACATCGGCATACGCGGTTGAGAATAACTTTGCTCTGAGATTTCTTCTGTTTGGACCCTGAAACACTTTGAGGACTAATGTACAAATGATTCCAAAGGAGATCGGGGAAAATAACCTTTGAAAAGTACCTGCATCGCTTGCTCGTAGTGAAAACCTTTAATCGTTTTTCAGTTACACAATCATTTTCACCATTTTTACCGCTCGTTTGGTGTTGAGCAAAATGATTAAAAACTGAATGGTGTACTGTGATCAGAAACAAAGTTGGGGAATTGGTTAATGAGGAAGATTTGAACTGCACTGTAGGAATAAAACTGTATTTATTGAGGTCTCCAATAAGTCAATATGCAGTGCAGGTTTTTTACATGTTTCAATACTTCTCTAGAAGCCGTGGCCCTGTTTGATATGCTGACCTGCTTCATCATGTGTGTGAAAAGTGACTTTTTGTTGGTTGTTCTAATTTTCTTACAAATCAGTTATCTTTTCAGTTTAGGAATGAGTTTGATTGTGAATGCATATAATACATAACATATTTAGTTTTGGGCTTATCTGTTGCCTGCTCTACAACACCCCATATTCGGTTATGTTTGATGATCACAACGCGTATTGCTGTAAAAATGTTCAATTTTTTCTGTTGATGAAATAAATGTTTTCTGGTCGTAGCTGATTATGATATGGTGATATGAACGTATGTACATATGCATTATTGGTTGGCTGTTTTAGTACGTGTTTATGTACCGAATCGACGATCAACTCGATGCAACCACATAAACACATACTTACGTATGTACATGTTTTTTTCATATAAATTTTTTTTTGTCAATTTTAGGTAAATGATCAAATGTGGTCCTTCGCCCTCTCGATAACATATGGATTTTTTAAATCAATACACTACACACATGTATTTCATAGCATTTTGCCCAGACGTTTCAGCCATGATTCGTGACGCAGGTTACGGTAGTGAATGTGGTCAAGGTTGGTTCAACAATCCCCAAGTTCAAAGCTGGGTGAGACTGAGGCATTGAATGTTGTGGTTGACCAGATTCGTCATGATCTCGAACATTCGTGTTGCGCATCGCGATATTGGTCTATCGGATGGGCCCGCACTTGAGTGGATGCTAGTAAAATATGGTAATAGAAACGGTGACAAACGACGTGGTGGATGTAGTGCAATGCGGCAATGCACATGTAAATCATTGCAATACATTTGTTGTGCCAGTCATGACTGCATTTATACCACTCCAACACATCGACCATTACTCACTGCCCATCCCACCAAACGGCGGACGAGGCGGGCCACCGATCCACGAATGCCCGGGCATTGAGGCACAAACTCGCAAATGGTTGCATGGCATCGATTGAGACAAGATATGCCCCCTATGTATGTCACCTTTGTAGTATATAACCACCTATACACCCACCGGCCGTTGAGTCCGTTCGACGGCCTACAACAAAACACGCAGAATTGGTTCATAAAGAGAATGAGTTATGTTTCAGATATTACCGGCATATTCACGCCAAACCATTAGCCGTATTGGCCCATATGTACTACGGTAGTGCCATACATGCACATTTATATTACAGTACACATCACACTCACCCGCGAATTATAAGTCATTAATTTTGCGCTCAAATTTATCCATTATGTGTTTGTGTGTGGTTATAGTGGTATTCTGGTATCCTGGTATTACGCGCGGGTCGGGCATCAGCAACAGCAAGTTACATCTTCGAAGCGGTTGACACTGATTACTCGTAGACTTTTTGATACAAACTTTAGTGATCTTATATAGACTTGCGCGTGGAATGGATGAATAAAGATTATGGTATGTGATCGTATTAATCCGCATTTATGTAATGGTACATGTGGGCACATATATTTATGGCATCTTCAAAGGCGCGCACGCCGAACACGCATATCCTGCTTACATATATAACATATTGTGAACTGGACTAACCTTTGGCTCATGGCCCATTGCATTCACACAAATTATGACCGATCGTTACAAGTTTGGTCCAAATCCTTAGAAGCATCTTGCATTATCATTCGGACATGTCAGGCCGTTTATGGGTGTCTGGCCACCATATGTCGTTGGACACGGACATGTATATCGGTGCATGTGCATCACTCAACGATATGTACATACATTCAGCGATACATGTAATGATGCATGACGCAGTTGCATGTTGCGCATGTATTATGAATACGCTCATTAATAGGGCCCATTTCCGTGGCACACCACCACCACCGGCAGCGGCACATCTTTACAGCCCGTAATATCGGTCATCGGTCAATATGGTACATGTGCCTTTGATGCTCGTATGTACCTACATCCCATACATACCGGTATATAGGTACATAACCATACAAATACGTACTGTAGTACGGTAATGTACATATCGTGATCAGTTATGTGCTGCACAAATACATATTGTGCCAACACACGAATATGTACCGTAGGTGTCGTGGATGGCTTCAACTGCAGAACACAGATTAATCACATCTTTCGATAACCTGCATTTCAGTTTTCAGAAATCACTATCACGCCAATGAAGTTGTGAGTTGTTGTTGTTTTGCAAGAGGAGCGTGCACGACCAATTGCACCGATCGCACGCACCGAGCGAGGTGCTGAGTGCCATTTGTTTTTGGCCGCTGGTTATGGCACTCGAGATGGACAGGTACATACCTTTATGTAATATACATTCAATCACACACACACACCTACATATATACAATATGGCATTCGGCCCTATATTTATTTATATATGCCAGATAGCGCGTTTAGTGGTCACGTCTTGATTCATGGCACGTCCACAACTCGCTTCTTCATATTTCACCGGTCTGTCCGGTACATTGTGGCATCCATCCTGTGCCACGAATAGATAAGCCCACAGCGGATCCGCTAAAAAGTCTAACTAGCAACCAGTTACTTATACTCCCATGAAAAACTTGTATCTGATCTTCATTCATGTCTACAAACAAATAACTTTATTATAAACTGCAGAATAAGCCACTCAGTTCGGTCATTTGCTCTATTTGACATCCGCTGTGAGATAAGGCCGATATTTATGTATGGAAAAGCCGGGATGTGTAAGCCCTTCATGAAATCATGATGCCCTGATGATGGAAGCGTGAGCTGAATGGTAATAAGTGTTTAATAAAATAAATATGTATACAATATGCATTTACATATCAAGTGGCATGCAACACAGTGACACATCACAAGTATATAAGTATAGAATAGTACATGTGTTTACATGTGTTTCTGTCTGTATGTTTGTCTTGCTCATCATGTATGCTTGCCAGAGGCAGAGAATTCAATTGACAAGTATAATTTATGAAATTCTTTACCTGCAACGTAAATAAACTATTTTAATTGGCTGAAAATAATTTTCATGCTACATACCTAAATAATCAGACAAACAAAATATTGGCGAGTAAAACGTAAAAATTTCAACCAATGTACACATTTCAAAATATGGAAAACCACGTTATTATTGGGTTGTTTGTGTTGTCAACCAGGCTCATTTGCATATCAGTCATTACTTTAAAATGATTAGGTAACATAACAGCAGTGTTTGTAAAGCACATACAGTAGTGTCACATCAAAATACAAACATCGTGATATGTTGATCATCAATTTACTCGGCCCGATTCTACAAAAAAACCAAACGGCCATTTTTTACTCTTTACGCAGACAGTTATGTATTGAGTTTTACTAATATTTCGAGGTGGGAGGTACAAATCATCGTTATTTTATTGCCGTAAAGAAACAAAAACAGTTTGTTTCAACGTTCTTCACAGTGATTACACAGCCATATTGGTTAGAGAATGTACATAGATTTTGACTTTCTTAAATCATTTCTGATTGATCAATCATCTAATGTTTCATGTTAGATACTTATTATCTGGTGATTAGACCATCGGATTTGATTCGATAATTTGCTTCAATTTTATGTACTTTCATTAAATCATTTGCGACTAATTCTTCATCTATTGTTTCACAGTAGACGTTTTTTATATCTGATCGTGTTTTTGCGGTGACTTTATGACGTCCGACATGCTAATTGCCGTTATTCGAACAACATTATCTCAATATTGGTGGTATAGATTACCACGACCACAACTAATCGAATTAACAGTTGTCTATCTTCTTCAGTGGCGGACTAGTGACCTGTTGAATGTTGAAAGTTAGTCCAAGTAGTGGATATCCTTTAAAGAAGACGTTTTTGAAACCATAAAAATAAATTCGCTATCATTCCCATTGTTACATCCGGAATGGAGTCGTTGAGTGCGTGGATGCCCGCTACCAGGTGGCAGTCTCCGGGTTTTTTCGTGTATCTGGGTTAACCAATTCGCAGTTTGTCGACTGTGATTTGTAGACGGTGATATTATTATTTATTGGGTCGTTACGTGCATTTCATAAACTTCCACTTACATGCACATGTTTCGCTATGTTACATATGTTACATACAAAGTCACTCCCGATATCTTCCACATTACATTTACATAATCACCGCTGTTCTGCACTTTGTACGCCCCACCGACTTACATGCTTTTAATCAATACACCCAGGTAATTCCTCGATTTCACACATTTAGTGACATTAAATTCCAATCGAGTTCGCTTGAGGAGATTTTCCTAAAAGATATGGCCGCGCAAAATTTTCAGGTGTCAGACGGCGCAAAAATTTGTCGCGCGCGAAGTTTGTCGCGTTTTGCAGCTGAATTGAGGCGACAAACACTGACTGGTCAGAAACCCGTGAATTGATCTCGGATGTATCCTAGTCCTAAGTATTATTATACGCTGCCGCTCCAGAAAGCAGCCATGTCTATAAAGGGACCATTTTGTCAAAACATCTTGACATTACATACATACATAATTGAGTGATTTGTATCGGTCATTATGTACACATTGATTCACTTATTCATCCATTCATTCATTCATTCATTTATTCATTTATAAATTCATCAGATGTTATCACATTTCATTCGGACCAAATCATCGATCCAGGCGGTCCTAGAGGTGTCATGTCAACATTTTAAGGAATTACGAGTAATGTTCAAATATAGAGTCATTGAATTTGACACAATCATCGCATTTGTATTGTTGTTCACGGGTTTTTGCCATCGGCCACTCGTATCGTTTTCACCCAAACGCCCACAGTAATAAGCGAAATTGGTAACACTTTTTGAAAATAGATTGTGAAAATGTAATGTTTTTGTTGGGAATGTGCCATCATTAGTGCGTAACTGATGCCAATTAACGACGAGTATTACACTCTGCATATCGGGTACGTGCACACCGATATTTTGATAATCCATTTGGGTTGATTCGATATGACAAAGCGTCAAATTACGATAATACGGTATGACACGTCCAGTTCAGGAGCGCATATGACGGACAAGTATGTATTCCGGCTAATAATTGCATCATTATACAGTCAATCTGACTGGTATTCACAGTCAAATATCTTATTTGCGTAAGTCATATGTATGTATCTGTCTCTAAAAAAGTTAGTCTGTCATTCAGTCAACTGACCAGTGACCAGTCATTCGCAGAGTAGTACTTGCACATTTATTTTACGTGGTAAGCATTCGCCAAAGATGATCTGCTCTAATGTGATTGGTTGTTTGTGTGATCCGTCAGCCAATCAGCGCATCGATCCATCAGTCCAGACCTGACCGGAATCATTGCCGTTCATCGTTGCTTCATACGTCGAATTGGTTCGGATCACTGGCGGACGAGCTGACCCTCCAAAATTAGGGGAATTTAGTCAAAGACGGGGGAATCGGCAAATTTGAGGCTACTTTTCCTATAAGGTAAGGAACAAACTGTACTTTTTAAAACAGACAAAAAGGGGTGAATTTCACTTTCCCTTGTTGTCCGCTAGGGGTTCAGAATCAGATTAGGCAGATGCTTTCGGACATGTTCACGTGTTTCCGGATCGAGTTTTGTTATACGATTTGAGTTGATGTTTGTCTTGCTACGGTAAGTAACTCAATCTATTATATGTAGTTCAATCATCATGTTTCATAAAGCATCTCGTCATTTGTTTCCTCTTAATTAGGAAATTAAACTTAGCAACTTGTGAGCTTATCCCAATCTATTTCAGTGACTCTCATTAGCGATGTCAAGTTTCTGGTTTAGGGCTGCATTCGAGTGCTCTTTTTCATATTTGATTAACGGGTAATGAATAATTATACTGATTCTGATCGAAAGAAACGTACTTTTATAATATGTATGTACATGTAGATACATGTATGTACGTGTGGTGCACTTCTTGCTAGAGCAAATTCATGAACTTTTGTTGGAGTCTTTCAACTGTCTGTGTCTCTAATTTCTTCTATCAAGTTCTTTTCAAAGTTATGCACTTTAACTTTTACAATTGCACAGCAATTTTTACTATTACACATTACTTACATATGTAGTTCGTCCACTCGTAAAATTTGTTTAAATTATTATCATGGCCCCGCTTATGATGATGATGAATTTCAATGTTTGCCTGTGCATGTTTTCCACTGCTGGTATGTCAGCTATGTATTTTCGTCTCCTAATTGTTCATAATTTCGGGGGGCGAAAACGATATGCGGCTAATTCGCTCTACTCATTAGGCACATTTGTGTTTTACTACGCGGTACGTAATGTGGTTGACATTTAGGCAGTTATGATGTACATGTGCCATCAATGAATGAATGATGCCGGTCGTGCATCGCATTAGGATCAGCACCCATAAACGTATGTGCCATGCGTGTACGGGGCACGTTTACAGCGGTCGAGCAACGACCTATAACCTTACCACAACTTCTAATCTTTCATTCAGTTCTGGTTCTCAGATCCTATTACTTTGATTTCGGGGAGAATTGAGTATTTCCTGGTTTTCCATGGAGTGATAAGGGTTCAATTGTCCATTCCTACCCTCACGCTAAGGTCACTATTAAAATGGCTTATTATCATCGGCATGATCGTCAAAATTATCCGGCCACTCCACTCTGCATTACGCAAAACACAGGCTAATTGATGTTCTCTTTCATAATTGATTTATGAATCGGTCAATGATGATGATCGGCTGATTTTTTCGGGCGCAGTCAGAAGAGTTGGCTTGTTTGAAGTCGGGTGCCGTGGGTTCGGGCATTCTGCATTCAGGGTTACGGTAGCCATCCGGAAGCATGGTATGTGCCAGGCCACATCATTCATAACTGAACCGATGTAGTACATGGTAGATACATACATATGCACATGCTTAACCAGTTTGTCCCATTCATAACTGACCATGATACATATCTGAATGATACTTATCCGGGGTATCAAGGTTGATTCAGCGCCATTATCAATCACTCTCTTAATTCGTCAGTCGTCGCGTAAAATCATAAAAAATATGATCGGATCGGGCCCATCACGACGTGATGATGTAAAATACTACGTTACATCGGTATTACTCACTGATTGGGCGGATCATCATTAATTTACCAAGGCCAGGCCAGATTCAGGCCGTTACATGATCGTGGACTGTTCCAATAAATAGTTTGGGTTCGGGGTAAAATGCCCTGAGACTGGGAAACACCCCGTCTTAGGTAAATGCGTAGTGACCGAGTGCTGACTGCCCATCCACAGCACCAGGGGTGGAGCAGTTGTTGGTCGGGATTGATGATGATTGTGTAATGAAATCATAGATTATGAGTGCGCACTGCACGATTGGCCAACTTAATGTGATCGAATTGTGAGCGCTCGAGTACTACCGAGTTAAATATGTCGACCAAACATATTAATATCGCCGCGAACATGACCACTTATGAATATGTAACATCTGCCCAGTACGTTGACCAGCTACATACTGGTAGTGGTAGTGGTAGTGATGGTGGTAGGGACTCACCGTTCACCATCACTTCCACATATCAGCTTTCATGTCTCGATGTCGTTGACCACTGGGCAGCAAGAACAGGTAATGTTCCACATTTTTACTTTCTAACTGTTTTCTAGAGAAGTGAAACAAGTGGTAAAATAAACAAAACCAAGTCCATTCCGCTTCTATACTTTCTCCTCTCATCCGCTCGGCCCCGGTTTGTCTGTAAATTAGAGCAGTTTACACATATTATAAGTATATGTATTTAGGTCTGGAAGGTCTAGCTGGCTTAGGCGAATGCCGAAACGTTCGATGTTGCATTCATAGAAAAGTGTAAATATGTACATGTTTTAAAATATCAATGTAGTTTTATGATGCGAGTGCATTTATCGATAGTTTACGATAATGATGATGATTCATTCGGTGGCGGATGAACCATGTCAAATTCCATCCAAACAAAAAGTTCATTTCGAAAAAAAACTTTACACAGATTTCTTAAAGAGAAAAAATATTTTAAGGTTCGACAATTACGGTTGATAAATAATAATGGGTGACTTGGTGATCGTATGGTAATAAAGTGATGCATTCGTTGATTATGAGTGCTTGTCACATGCATCACCCAATCAACAACTAATCACTTTCTACCAGTAGTGAGTCGGCTTGAACATGCTTTCGACAGATTAAAAAATCATGAAATCCTAGCTTAATATCATTAGTATCAGAAGTATATTATATAATCAGAAATATAGAATGCCAACTCAGTAATGTTGAATGTTTAGTTCTGCATTCATTTCCCTCACCCGCCCAGATGTGCGATTTGGACTCGCAGTTCCGAGACGTGACGCCATGTTGTTGTTGGCGGAGTAATAGCACGGTATTGATATGATGATTTACTAAACAACACAATTGAGTCAACAATAAAAACTGCCGACAACTCAGTTTAATTATACTGTACGACATTTATGGTTGTTTTTTTGAAGAATACGTGCAAATTTTAGTTATGAGTTGAAGCCGTTTGCACTACGATACGGGTAAATTTTGGTTATGAGTTAAAACAGCTTGCACTAAGATACGTGAAAAGAGTAAGTATGTCTATAAGACGTTGTATTCGGGCCCAAATGCTTATCTTGAATCGTCTATAAAATAGATAATCGCCGCTGCCTATCTTATAAAAGTTTCAAGTGTTCCATTATGAGACTGGCAAACTTATGATGGTAATTTAGTACAAACTTATGTATGATGGTGATGTTATTGTGTAGGTACATACTTCAGGACATGCTTCAAATGTTACCCAGTATGTTATGCTTTCTGTCCATAACTGTGCACCACAAATAGAATAGTTCCACTTCACAGTACATTTATTCACAAATTGTACCATCGTATATTAACTCTGGTTTGAACAACCTTGTTGATGCGACGTTGCCCTTTACAGCTCTTTTCGATTTCTTTTGAAACAAGAATATTTCACATTTAAATTTCAAATTCAAATTCAAATTCCGTCTGCAGAATCTCACCGTGATTCCGGTAATTTGGCGGGTAAGCCCCGACGGCACATTTCATTATTTCCATAAATAAACAAGGTGATATGGTGGATGTGGCCGCAATATGGCACGATCGCTGGGCTTATGAGCAAACATGATATGCCGTTGACATACGCCCATCATTTCAATACTCATATCATCCCAATTCGTGGTCTGTCTTTCCTGTTCAGGTCACAACTCACCTTAATCAATCTGGAAACAGTTCCATTATTGTAAACAATATAATCCAGGCGATTTGATTATCTCGCAGTTAAACATGCATCTTTACCAGATCAGTCAAACTTATAACTGAGGTATTTGGAAACTGCTGCTTTGATTTTGCGTTATAATTGATACTATCCAAATTATGTGTACCCTGCGTTGTAACGACTTCTCGATACCTCAGATATGTAAAATGAGTGCGATATGTGTACCCTGAATGCGACTAGAGTAGTTGCAGGGCAGGGGCACATAAGGCGGCATGGAACCCATTATTCGGTGATTTGATGGCGCATGAGCAAACAGGCACCATTATTACAATCGTATACCGTATTATTGCTATATCACATCCCGATCACGTTTCACTTGCCTCATTCATACACTTTCCTTCCAAGTACGGACCAATCTTCAATGCCTGAATCTAGTTTCGCATCATGGGTGGCAAAAAAATTAATCCAATAAGCTGATGTTGATACAAAAACAAGATATCACACCTTTTTTCCCAAAGTTCACAAGTTACTAAAAATATATTTGAGTACTTGCCCGCTCGGAGTTACATACATACATACTCAACTTGCCGCAACTAAAGCGATTGTAAGGTAATCCCTAACACTTTGCCTCATTGTCAAACCACTGAAATACCCACCATCACCGATTTCAATTTCCTACTATGACTTAACTGAGCCTAACGTCATGAAGTATGTTTTCATATAAGCTTTCTTATTGAAGTAAGTACCCTTGAAACGTCTCGTAATCCCGTACATGTATTGCATTATAGAATGAGATAAAGCTGAGTTTCGAGCCCATTGACTCATTATTTTAATAGGCCAATAAACTACTACCCGTTTACGACGGTATTATTTGTATAAACGTACTTACAGTGCTTGAAATGTGCGTATTGGTTAATGTGACGCTTTAGTTTATGCCATTATGATCATAAATCGTCGACGAAGTATCTAAATTCTGATGTTATGGTTTCAGGCACTGTTCAAATTATACAAATCAAACAGTCAAATAAGTAAATCATCAAACCAGTTATTTTGAAAACCCAAGTTTTGCTTACTTCCATAAAAAATTGCAAAAACAGGAGACAATTGTATGATCATCTAAAAAGCCAAATTTGGATTCAACACTATTGTCACTTACTCGGTCGTATTTAGCGCTGCCGCTTGCTACAATTATAATGTAGAGCTTTGTTTATGGGTTAAGTGGCTACAGACTGGGAGTGAGCGCGGACTCCTTAATCGAATCATTCATCTTTAATTCATTGCATGTGAAAGAAAACATACAGCTGTGTTAACTATAATTTAGTGAATAGATCACTTGGCTGACTGACTTGAAATATTAGAGAAACCTACTTTACATTGTCACCTAAACGCAGTATAGCCATGGGAAGACCGTTAACTCATGTGTTTACATACAAACATGTACATACGTACTTCTGTAATTGGGTGAACCGATTTGAGTTGGATTTATTGAATATGATTGTGGATCTGTACAGTTAATTGCCGTCATCGACTGTCGTCATCAGAAGACGTTAATAACAGGGCAATCATGTTTGTATTACGCTCAAAACGGGTGCCATTTCATACATACATGTGTACATCGGTCAATCCCTTTATGGTGCATAACATGGCCATATGTATCTATCTATCCTTTCGTAGTATGTAGTTTCTTAGCAGGAGGGTCATGTCATGAATATATATAAATTTATGACTAATTGCTTTCAGTTTGGTATATTGTAAAAATATCATATCATAATTGAATAAGCCCTATCCGCCCACCTATCTTGAATGGGGATGTGGCACATGTCGGTGGACTAGGTTATCAAAAGCGATCATCTCTCAATCGCAGTACTGTATTCCGTTATGTGTATGTTTATGTAGCAAATCGAAAATGAGTTGCACGCCAGTTTTCCGGGCTGGATGAAGTGTCTATAAATTTGTGATTGTACATGAGCATAGCCGGATACATGTTGACCCGACATATTCCGTCAACGACGTTATGGGCCAAGTTGGATGGTCTTTGGCCCGTAATGTGGCACAAATGTGGTGCCTGTGTTGGGTGTGCCACGGGCCCAATTATGTCATAATGATGCTCAAAAGGCATGTTGTGGCACAAGCAGCATTCTGCTAATAACCGTAATGTGCCAGTGCCACCGACCAGAGGCACCACTTGTCTAGATCATGCCCTTATGCACCCAATCGTTATGTATTTTGCAATCGTTGTATGTACACATTTATGCATGTATCGGATGTGATATACCGATGCGAATCATGCACATGTGTGTTAAGGTGTTGATTCGATTGCAGGTATGACCGATCATTCCGCATTTCCTAGTCTCACATCTCGCTAATCGATTACATATCTATGTATGTAAGTACAGACATTGTCAACAACTGTATGTGTATGTATGTAGACCTCAAACCAGCGAACACTCACTTTGTCGCCTCCAATATTCGCGAGTCGAGTTTTGGTGACAAAAATGAGTGATGAAGCGGGCGGCACATTTGGGCACGTCAAAACGGTCGGGGCACCCAGAACCCTGAGAAATGGACACACTTCGGGACGCTTATCATTTTTGGTGGAGCAGAGTCTCCGGTGAGTTGAGGATGCCACTGTTAATGACCTCATGATATCAGGCTTTGTGTCGACCAGACCACAACATCTTGCAACTGTTGTTGTTGTTGTTGTTATCGGTACATATGTATGTATGTATGTATGTATGTATATGTGGTGTTGTTGTTGCAAAGTGGTCATGATGATGATCATTAATGGGCACTTCATGTGCGTATGGCGCCCGCCAACACACCAGGGAATAAGCTTGTAATGAACATACCGCAAATCGGAATTATAGTTTTAGGTTATCGATGCAGATGGGGCCACTGGATGGGGCCAGTTGTGCCACAGGGCACCATTTGCCATCATTAAATTACTGGCATGTATGTATTACCGTACTGACATGCAATCACCGGAATACAATAATCACAGTATGATCGTTTACTGCGGCCCATAAATCGGGTGCCAGGGTGGTTGCGTGTCGCGAGATATCATGATAGCATGCATCCATCCACATACATACATACATACATACATACAGACATTCATACATACATACATACATACATACATACATACATACATACATACATACATACATACATACATACATACATACATACATACATACATACATACATACATACATACATACATACATACAGTACCCGATGCATTCATACTTGTGCCTATTAATATTCATGTCCACCACTGCCCATTTAGCCCATCTTGAATGGCCATTTTTCCTGTTTGACACGGGCGCTTGGGCACTCTGGCTTGTATGGCGATGGCCTATTGGCTCATGAAACATTGATGGCCATATTGATGTGGACTTGGGTGTGTGTCAAAGTGCAAACCCATTAAGTCCTTCCGTTTTATCAATATCAATATGGTGTATTACTGTAGCGATCGTGTCATGTCATCCGATACCCCCGATGCATCCATCTTCGGCATCTTATGTACGAGTGCGCGCCCGATCACACGTCGTTGTATCGGATGCCTTTGAGCCCATAAATACAGTGCCCACATAACCACTGTTCGCATTCATCACCATTCCATCCGACATCCATCATCGCAGTGGCCAGTGCGTGCCCCAAGTAACACTGGCTCGTTATTAATGAGCCACTCAATTGGCGCATACCTCCTTATATACCCAATTATGCCCCGTATACGCTTCCTCGTTTTGAGTGGTGCACGTGTTGCCGGATTTATCGACGAGTCGCGCGCCCAAACGCACGTCAGTAAGTCACATAAGTCAACCATGTCAGACCCATTGTCATTAATGGCCACTATGCCATCACCGATTCACACAATTCATTCCGACCTGACCATAAGCCCCATCCCATAACCAACCTATCTATACACTGTTCTCACTGCATTGTCACTAAATTAAATAAAACTGGTAATTCATTGGCGTCAGCCTAAATCACTGAGTGATCGTCATTTCTTCTTGCAGTTTCCCAAATAAACCGATTCGGATGTGAATCACCACAATAAGAAGAAGTCAAGTCAGTTATATTCTACAATAGGATAGGAGCATAAGCGAATGTGTTTCCGAGTCACCCAACCTATGTACATCTGGTCATATGATTGCTAGGTATGTACAGGTGACCAAGTGCCATAGTCAATGTTGCATTGGTTGGACAACCTGTTGGATGTGACATCCCTTATTTTAACCACTTTTGTGCGCCCCGCCCCACCCGACCGAAACCGAAAGGAGCCGACTTGTTTAGACGGGGTGTTTTTGCGTCCGATTGTGGGATGGGACAAGTTGCTGGTGCGGGTGACCGACTCATATCGGGCAATTATTAATGAGTTGTCGTGCCGGGTGCAAATGTTACAGCGATCGGGTTGGTTGGCAGGCAGTGCAGTAAAGTTGAGAAGATGAAATGGCCAATAATTCAAGTGGCCAGCCAAAACGATATGATGAGATATGATCAAGTGAGTGAGTGATGATGCCGCACACTCAGCGTTGCAATCACCCCTTGCGCAACATACCCGCAACTGTTGCGTCCAATGTTGATGTGCCATTGAAACGTTACGATCCTCATCAGATAATGCACCACCGCAAGTACGGCTTTGATTAATTAAGGCGCAAACGTGTGTACTATTTATATTAAGATCTGATATGAGGCCGGCTATCTGGCTGGGTGGAGAGCTTATAATGACCCGAACCCTCCTCTATCTGATTGCATTAAGCCGCAATAGCTGCTGCTATCTCTCCATTTATAGCTATCCAAGCATTTCTACACTTGATCAATTGCGTGTTGCAAGCGCGCATCATCATAACTTGTGCACGCGTTTTTGTCTGCTCGCATCCATCCCAACAACAACAACAACAACACCATCAACAACAACAACAAACAACAACAACAACAACAACATGTAACGTTCGTCATTTGTGCTGTAGTAGAGCCCGGCTGATGATTGACTCACTAATTTACTATCCTGTACAGAATGTGTGTCTGCTAAATCAATAGTCATAATTCGCCGAATATGACTGATCAAGTGTAGCTAATTGGAGTATGATAACCTGTTTGTGGGTAATGTGTACCTGTGGCAGGGCAATAACAGATATACCGTAATAAGATCTATATCTACACTGTAGTATTGTTTTTATGATGAATCGTAAAATGAAACAGTAAGAAGTATTAAAGCGTTGCCGCCATCATAACACTCGGCCCCGATGCACGCAACAACCAAAAATGTTATTTTCGCTGTCAAGGGTTATTAAAACGGGACAGCGGCTCGATTAATTGCCGCCCAAAACTAACTGACAGCACGGCCCGAGTAAAAACACGAAAAAATCATAAATGCCAAATTAACGTACAGACTTTTGACATGTTTTATGACGAGCAGCGCGTTGCGTTGCACTTTTGATACAAACGTGATTATGCACTGTGCACATTGTTGTGTTACAATTATAGATGCACGTTTATGTGTTGTAGTTATAGTTGAGTGGATGTTATTGGTTGCGGTTGTGCGTATTGGAAACAGACTTGGCCCATAACACACCGCATCACATGTGTTACAAGTTGCCCATTTAACGGGCACTTATGCCGCAACATGCCGTTAATATTGTACCCATTTACAACGGCATGCCCGGTTGTGTTGCCGCATAAATTAATCATAGTCGTCGTGTTTTTGGGTTGTGTAGTGCCTGACCCTGTAGCTGGAAGTGTGCCTTAATAGGGTCATAAACCCAACGGCCACCTTCCTCCATCCTCTCATCCTAACTATGGACCACTTCAAAATGCTCATCAACTCAACACCCAACTTATTATAGCCATTTTCCAAACTTGAGGCAGTAAAATTTGTAACGTTTTAGCGCATTGGTGTGTGTGGGATGTGCGACGTTGAGTGGAGGGAGCTGCATCATTACGGGCACATATACATCATTCGGCCTTTATGTGCACCCCAACCCATCCACATACACTTTGTCATTTTATTAAGTTTCAAGCGCAGTGTTGCACCGACCAGACCACCGCCGGTTGTGCCAATAATCGACCCGTTATGTTACATGTTGCAGTTGCAGTTATGTTGTTACAGTGTTACAGTGATTACATCTTGGTCATGGCATTGTTTGTTGATTGATCGTGTTACATGCCGTGATTGGATGTGGTTAATGTGATGATGACAAGTAAGTGTGAGTCAATTAGTGACAACATGCGCTATCACACTATAACACGTACATATAGCACATGCACGCCAGCCAATCAGCGTCGAGCTCCGCCCACCCGTCATAAGCGCACTGTGATCGATTGTACGCGCCGATGTTACAATGGCGTGTGTCTTTGTCCTATATAGGATACATATACCACTTTATCTTCATCTATGTAGGATATGTACCATACTGATAATAGTTACCTTTTTCATTCTAAACCCTTGTTTTCGAAAAACATCAAACCACTTTCACTTTTGCCAAAACCACATATTGTTTTTTCTAACTGCGGTTTGACTGACTCACCCGCGTTCAGTGGTTTCCGTGGTAGCTGTTCTTCTGAAGATGTCATTTTGTGTTCCGACAAAGAGAAATTCCAATGTATTCTTGTTGCTTCTGTATTCATTTTCGTTTTTATTCTGTGTTTTTATTTTTCCAATGTGTTGCTTTTTTCATCATCTTATTTTATTACAGACCAGGCTTCTGGCTGAGCACCAAAATGAGCGACACCGAGTCGATGAATGTCGATAACGTTGTCGATAACAATAATGATACGGACCACGACAACATCGTAATGAACAACACTGATAGTGACAAAAACGCCATCATCATCAACAACAACAACAGTAGCAACAACAACAACAACAACAACAATAATAACAACAGCAATGAATCGTGTGCTTCGTCGAGTACCTCCGGTGACCAGCAGAATCTCGCATCGCCCAAAACACCGACCACGGATTCGGCGTCACGACGTAAACAGAACAAACCGCAGAGACTCAGTGCCGATGGAGTGAGCGTCATACCTGATACAAACAACAACAACAACATCAACAACAACAACAACAACAACAATGAAAGTACAGGTGAGTGCCTATTATGTATTGTCCAGACTGTTTGTTTGTTTATTTATGCATTAAAATCGTCCCTCCCCACTTGGATCAATCAATCGTTGCCTTTACTTGTGATGAGATTAGCACCCGGTTAAGTAACTAATGCTTTAGTCAGTTGATCATTTGTAATTGCCGATCGCACAAAAACGGGTAAACTTTTATTAGCCGATGAGTGACAATCTGTTTAAATGTGTTATAATGCGTTCACGCTCATCGCGGTGTTCGATAAGTGTTACTACTACTAGGAGTTTATTGTATTATATATAAGTAAGTACAAGTGTTTGATCGGCTACTCGTCATCTCTGCCCTGTAAACTTGACTGTTTTGACGAGCAGCACTTCGGTTGATGTCGCTCCAGCAAAAAGCATCATGCAACGCACTTTTGAACGCATATAAATTAGGTGCACATATGCGCAGTTATGTATCAACATTTAAATATGTACAAGTGCTGCTGCTTGTAGAACAAAAACGGAAATGCAACGCGCGCATAAAAAGTGCAGTCGTTGGATCGTCTAGGCAGTCGATCATAACAGTTTGATGTTGGGTTGGTTGGTGTTGCGTGTGTGTCAATCACAGCTGTTATGATTGTGTTGCATGTTGCAGCGCGTGTAATCATCATCATCCTTAGCTTTAGGTACAAAACCATCATCGCAATCAACATTAGTCGTTTTCTGGCGACTGTCGGCGCGTAGTAATATAACTATTTGTTTTATGGCGTTGGCCCGAACGCATTAACATCAATAAAACGATGCTCACAGTCGATCATCCATACGTCTGATGTTCGCATAACCAATATTAATGACTGCGTAACACTGCAACATGTAACTTTCACACTGAAATCATGAGACATTGTTATGATATATGGTATTGAAAATGTTGGTGAGACCATCAACTACTTGATTATACGTTGGTGAATCGTCGGGTGTGGTCATGGGTGTTGACCATGTCAAGATACCGGCCAGATGTGCTAACCCAAACCGATCATATCTACGTACCATCACATTCGTTCCGAACAGACGCACAACTTGTTATCAGATGTTGTATTATTAATCGATAACCAACACACACTTACTACACACCAGTTTTACCTGCCTCCCGAACACCGCGAACATAAAAAACAGCATGAAAAAGTGCGTTACACGTGTGCAAAAAGTGTTGTGAGTTGTTGTGTAGTGGGCATGGGGGTGTACATACATACATAGGTTTGTATGTACACATGTAACGGTATGCACATAAACCAACCCCAACAAATGCAAGTGGCATAACTCCACCACAGTCAAATATTAGGGCAAAAAACTGAGCGACCTGTTCGGGCCCAAGTCAAACATCAATCAATTCTGTGCGTTGACAGTTCATAAGTGAAGTGAACACCTGTTCTGTTTGATGTGAGGGTGATGTTCCAGTTGAGTATCATGCATGTACGATATGTACGGTAGATGATGATCGATACTTATATAATGCGATTACCGAGTGCCGCTATAGTTGGAGCTACGGTAGCTGTGATTGTGGCAGCCAACCCAAAACATCATAACACAATTATATACGCCAGCCGCAGCAGCACATGTTTG
Organism: Daptonema setosum; assembly: GCA_964036265.1. Classification (NCBI taxonomy): domain Eukaryota; kingdom Metazoa; phylum Nematoda; class Chromadorea; order Monhysterida; family Xyalidae; genus Daptonema; species Daptonema setosum. The sequence goes on from OZ038442.1 coordinate 22,354,411, forward strand.
ATTGATAATTGTTAACGGGATTAAGATTGATCCATGGGTGCTTCCTGTGTCTGACCTCGTCTGATTGCATCATTACAAGTGCATGCTTGTTGACGTCACTAATCTTAAACGGGTTCATTAGCGGCCATGGTCTTGAGTGTTGATTGGGTCGTGATGGCATAACAAAACGTTATGACTACAGTACACCCTACCGTATGCCGTAATAACTTGTTGAACGTGTGCATGTGCAAATATAATAAAACGAGGTCCCATCGGTGCCCTAATCCTCATAATGTATGGTCGCAATACTTTGATCGTGGCACGGGCACTGATTGCGCGCCAGCACCAAGATTCCCCCTGGGTGTTTCAAAAATACAATAACCATTACGATAAGCGATAAGTGCATAAATCGGCTTGCACTGACCGTCGGTATATTGGGTACATACATGGGTGTACTGGTGCACTCCCATTTCAGCCAACCGTTTTATGACACTGAAAATATGGTGCACACACATCCGATTATACGCCTTATAATTAACGGGAACGGTGTATACGGTACTCGGGTTATGGTAGCAGTGATCATAAGCCAGCTAATAAATACCATTGTATACATAATCATATACACCACAACCAACAATGTGTCCATTTTTATATGTTATTGTATGCAGATGCTCGCCAAAAACAACGAGCACGAGATTCCAAATATGAGCTGGCTATTATGTATACATAGCAATATTCAAATAGGTGTGTATAATACCAAGTTCAGTTATACATAAGTAAACGGGGTATTGTTGTATACCTGGGCAACGGCAGATATTTGCTATGATGAATGGGTGCTCGGGTGCAGATGGATGTCTGGCCACACACATACTCAACCACATCAATTATAACGTTCGGGCATTCGCGTACGACGGCACTCTCTCTTGTCGCCAACACTACATGACTGTTGCTTACTGCTGTTGTTGTTGTTAATGTTGTTGTTGTTGTTGTGCACAACCATCCAAATGTCATAACTTTTATGAACGTACACACCAGTTTTTGATGCGTTTCAGTCGTGCAAGCAGCATAACAACACATAAACACAGCAATGCTCAGCGTTCGAAACATTGGCCAGATTTATTATGTGCAATCATAAGTTGGGTTTGGACACTGACTGACTGACTGACTGACTGACGGACTGACTGACTTGACGACTGGTCGATGTTGGGGAATATGTGGACCACTTGTGACTGTCATCCCGGATGATTGACAGTCTGCGGTCGGGCACTATAATCGCTAATTGTCACAGTTATATAAGCGATCCATCCATCTGTACTGCCCGATCGGAGCCGTGATTGATTGATTCACTCACTTACTAGTCCTCTATAATAAACACAAATATTTGCATTAAGTAGGGCAAACACGTCAACGTGAAATCCGACAGATTCAATCATTTTCCATCATCACCCTCTTGCACTGTGTAGGTGACTGTCATCAATTGAAACGACTTATTGACTGGTCGAATAACAGTGACTGATTGACTGACTGACTGGCTTATGACAAACGGTCTACAGCATTCACCGGTTATTGTACAATACTCACTCGAGTACATACATATGTAAATGTAGATGCAGTCAGACGGGCAACAAAGCAACACAGCAACCTGTAAAGAACCGTTGTTCAATCACTCGTTGTCTGTGAAATGCCTCGGCTTTGTTCGAGTTCAAATATGAAAGATGATTTGAGTGCAAACAAACAAACGATGGCAGTAAAGCTACTCGTTCATCATCATCGACTACTGGTTGTGATTGTTGGAGGACTTGCACACTTCTTATTGACGATACACTTCCACTACCGTAATCACCTCACTTCCAACTATAATATGTACATATGTTCATGACGAATTCCATATTCGTACCACAGCCGATTTACATATGCACTTTGTTAATACCACCTTACCGTAATACAATTAAATGTCTTCTAATTTAATAGCCCCGAATTTAATTTTACGCAACGAAGGATGTTGCCATCTGATGTTGTTGCTGTTGTTTGTCACTAATTTGCAAGCCATCTCGCCTGCCGCAACTACAAGAATAATAAAACTAAATGAGAAACATAAGCTATTCCTAGTTTCTTTCAACAATACATATCTTACATATTTCACCAATCATATACAGTATTGTACGGTACTCATATTTGTTTATTAAACAATTAAGTTCATAATAAAACTTTTTTGATACAATTATTTTTTTACATTCACGTATGATTTTATTTCATGTTTCATTGCCTTTTTTGTAGTGTAACTGATTTTTATTATGTTGCAGATTGTGCCACGGTTGACAGTCACGTGTGTGGAAGGTGTGCCGCTCAACTCTATTCCATTGAATCATTCATTGAACACAAACGCACATGCACTGTTGAATGGCCATTCATGAATAAGGTTGGTCATTACTTGAATTTACTTGACCGGCAAACTGACTGAATGATTGACTGACTGGCTGACTGACTGGCTGACTGATTGACTAACTGACTGACTGACTGACTGACTGACTGACTGACTGACTGACTGACTGACTGACTGATTGACTGACTGACTGACTGACTGACTGACTAACTGATGGACTGACAGACTGACCGACTGACTGCCTTAGTTACTGACTGATAATTGTTACTTACGCGTGGTTGCATGTCATTTGGGCATAAACATGTACATAGGTTGACATAGTTGGCATAAACTGACTGACTGACTGACTGACTTCATTTACATACAAAATATTCTGTTTAATTTCAGAAATCTCCTCTAGCCGTCGACCTGTCGGTCGGAAAATCAGTGCCAGACCAAGAGACGCTTCGGCACGGTCTGGCTGCCCTGCTCAACACCCAGATGGCTGCATCCGTGGCCGATGCTCATACTCAGGTAGGATTCAATGACTGACACGATAATGACTGATAACTGTTTTTTTTCAATTGGTAACTCATAATCTTGTTACATAAGCTACAATCAGAAAAACATGCATATACATAGACACTCTCTAAATAAAGGTGAAGAAACAGCATGGATTGACCTGACTGAACTGCAAATCTGACCGAGTCTACCGGGTGTTGTTTTCGTTTGAGTATATCACAGCCAGATAAGTACAATCACATGTGTAGGCAGGCATTTTTTGATGTATGATAGTCTGGTGTTGGTAACCAGCAATCATATTCAAAACCAGCATCGCAATGCCACAAATCTTGGCATAACCATAATGATCATGAAATGCGTTCGTATCTCGGCAATCAATCAAGCGCCGACCATCCCTCATTACCAACCCAACTCATCATCACTTTCTCTGTACAACGCCTAACAAATAAGCACTTGTTGCATGGGAATGTTATCCAGGTATTGATGGTGTTCGTATCAATCTTGTCATATTCAAAAGTTTATTACGTATTCTGCGATATAAATTAAAAGTTAGAAGAATAAAAAAATATATTTTTGAGGCAACATAAAAAAAATTTGACGTACGGATTGCTTCGAAATGTAATACAATATGCAATATGTAATGCAAAACATATTTATGTATGTTAAATGCATAGTGCACTGTTGTATCTATCTTTGTATAATTGTGTCTCAAAAACATAATTTTCTTTCTCTTTATGAATCTTGTTGTATCTGTCTTTGTGAATCTTTCACTGACAAGTTTATTCCACTTTCTCTCAGACCACTACTCACAAACCATTCTGAGCGTAATTAGTGTGCGTTGGTGACTTATAAAGGAGACCGGATAAGAAAATATGTTACATTGATGAAGAAATAGTCAATTGAATTAAGTGCGTTTTTTGTTACAAAAGACGAAGAACAATTTGTTTATATCTCTCTGAACTGAATACATACACTTAGTTATGTACTGGCACATACACAAATCAGTGTGTTTCAAGCGGTCATATGCTCCTGGTGACCATGCTTCTCATTCGATTCAGTATTGTCGGTTATTGCATTTGGAAGATGGCCCCATCCAGTTGTGTGGTCGCACGGCAACTTTGTTTCAGGAGCACTTTACCATATTGTAGGGTGTTTGCGGATGAAATGCCAAATCAGCCATGCAGTCATCGATACTTTGAGTTGAACGTTCTGCTTTCAGTGTTAAACAATACATAAAAAATAAACTTCTAAAAAAATTCATGGAGGTATAAATGTGTGTTTGGAGCCGACCATCCACGAATGTATGGGCCGATGTATGCGGGCTACCGTAAGCACTCCATTATCACAATATAGAATACATCCATCCATGTACAATATGTAGATGCT
>OZ038442.1:22366159-22411159 GCA_964036265.1 Daptonema setosum
ATTCAGTATTGTATGAAATTGCACACACTTAATTGTTCACGATATGATCGCACTCGTTTTTATATTCGGCTAGCTTTTATGATGATTCGCATTATTCGTTGTCTCAAACTTTGGTTTTACATAGTTTTATGATGTGGCCCGCTTTGTATCTTTGTATTTATAATTTGTGTCACCGCCAATCGCCTGATATTTTGATATTGTCATATAATAAGTTTTGTTGCATTGTACGTATATGTATTTGTATTTGAGTGTTTTCTGTTTCACTGTTGCTTCTAATCGACTGCAAGCTTTCTATCAATTGTCACATATTCTTGGGTACCTGTCTGTTGCTTTATATTACTACGAATGCTTCCATTCACAATTGTACACACCAACACGGCATTGTCAACTCGTTTCAGTAATTTCAGTTTTTTAAGGTTCCCAATAAATTTTTTAAGATATTCTGTAAATCGGTCGCCATTAAAATTATCTAAAATTGCTGAAACAACTTGACAATGCGTCATTCACATTTCTATTCCCTCCCCGATGTTTAGTCAACCAGAGTTCTTCCTATCTCTCCCTCATCTTCTCAACGTTCCATCTTCTAGAGTATTCTAGAATGTATCGGTTTGTATGTGTATGTACGTTTCGATTCAACTACGCATGTACCTGTCTCAACCACGTATATATCTGTTTCAACTTTGCAATGATGAGCATTGATTGTTCTATCCGAGATTCTATGTGGCCAACTCAACGGTTCGGCTCGTTTGGTGGTATTTGAAAAAATTGTGAGTTTTTCAGGCAATTTGAGCTAAGATTACTGAACCAATTTGTGATTTCACCTCGAGTCGACTGGTTAAGTTGGTCGGTTACGTCTTCTCTGCTCCATGATCTGATTCTATTTTCCAATCTTCAGATGATTCCTTCTCGCGCTCTCGTCCTGTCATCACCTACCGTATTCTATTTATATATCCTGATCGCGCAATGAACGATTTCGATCGTAATACAATGCACGTTGATTGGATTCACTATTCAAATCACTCACAAACCAATTCGTCAAGATTTTAATCGATTACAAGATTTGATAAAACAGAAAAAAACAAAGATTCACGATCAAACAAGATTTTTTATACTCGTGACTCTTTTACACCGAAACGTTAAAGTTCATAATTTGCATAAATCGATTGATCTAGGCGACTGTTAGACATGCACATAAAACACGAGCATATTTACGACCGAAATAGAAGGTAACGCATATTACATACTAACACACTGTATTACAACTAATTTATTCAGTAAAAACCCGTGGTTTATCTGACAAACGTTAATTTCCAGTAAAGCGGCTGTTAAAAGGTTGCGCACAAATAACCATATTTCACTACAAGCATGAGATCGAAGTCAACAACTTATGCATGTTACTTTATTTCGTGAAAACCCATAAAATATCTAGCAAGAAAACTGTGAAGACGTCTGTTGTAAAAAATCTTGAACTTACATACACATACATATTATACATACATAGAAGCGACTGTACATTATAGAAACAAACGCAAACCAAATGATGGTGGTAATTGTGGGCCCGATGCGAAAACCAGTTCATTTCTATCTAATAATACATTGAAAGCGGTGTCTGCCATACATTTTTCGGTGTCTGCCACACATTTTTACATTTTTACATTTTTCTCGCGGCATACATTTAATATTATGACTTGAATTTTATATCAAGATTTCGATTTATAAAAAATCTGTTGTAATTACTATCAAGTCGGCCATGATGAACCATATAAGCTTACTATGATCTCCATACTTGAAGTATATTTCCACGAACTTGAAAATGCGTCACCGCGAGCTGGGTCACAGTTAACGAGCTGGGTCACAGTTAAACGACAATTAAATCTGTTTATACTCACCGCCGTTGAAAAATTGTTCACGTTTCACGCTCACTATTAGTTCAAAAACCGGCAACAATTTATCAGATGGTTTTAACCCATCAAAACTTGAGGAAGCCTTTTGTAAGATGCCATCCTCGGTTTATTTTTGAACAGTTACACAATCGCCTCGAGTTGTTTTTGAGAACGAACGAAATAGAATGGTTGATTTGTGCGAACTCGTGCGTAGCATCGAGTCTTTCGTAACTTGTACTTTTTGCCCAAAAGGGTTCGTTAAACGGGTTCGGACGCTGGTTGAACGGGTTCGGACGCAAGTTAAACAGGTTCGGACGCTTGTTAAACATTTTCGGACGCCGGTTAAACAGGTTCGGACGCTGGTTAAACAGGTTCGGACGCTGATTAAACGGGTTCGGACGGTGGTTAAACAAGTTCGGACGCTGGTTAAACGGGTTCGGACACTTGTTAAACAGGTTCGGACGCTTGTTAAACATTCTCGGACGCTGGTTAAACGGGTTCGGACGCTGATTAAACGGGTTCGGACGGTGGTTAAACAAGTTCGGACGCTGGTTAAACGGGTTCGGACGCTGGTTAAACGGGTTCGGTACATTGAAATCGTACGCCTGAAACATTTTTACATTTTTGAATTGTGAAAAATCGTCGTTAAAAATTGTTCACGTTTCACGCTCACAATTAGTTCGAAAACCGGCAACATTTATCAGATGGTTTTAACCCATCAAAACTTGAGGATGCCGTCCTCAGTTTATTTTTGGACAGTTACACAATCGCCTCGAGTTGTTTTTGAGAACGAACGAATTAGAACGGTTGATTTGTGCGAACTCGTCCTACGGGACCACCCGTGGAATAACACACTTTTTCCCAGATGTATGAACTCGCTGCATACATTTAATGTTTCGCCTCGAGTTGTTTTTGAGAACGAACGAATTAGAACGGTTGATTTGTGCGAACTCGTCCTACGGGACCACCCGTGGAATAACACGCTTTTTTCCCAGATGTATGAACTCACTGCATACATTTAATGTTATGACTTAAATTTTTTATCAAGATTACTATCAAGTTGACCATGATGAACAACATAAGCTTACTATGATCTCCATACTTGAAGTATATTTCCGCGAACGTGAAAATGCGTGACCGCGCGCTGGGTCACAGTTAAACGAACGACAATTAAATCTGTATGTACGCACCGCTGCTGAAAAACTGTTCACGTTTCACGCTCACTATTAGTTCAAAAACCGGCAACATTTTTATTAGATGGTTTTAACCCATCGAAACTTGAGGAAACCCATTTGTCATCCACGGTTTATTTTTGGACAGTTACGCAATCGCCCCGAGTTGTTTTTGAGAACGAACGAATTAGAACGGCTGATTTGTGCGAACTCGTCCTAGGGGACCACCCGTGGAAAAACGCACTTTTTCCCAGATGTATGAACTCGCTGCATACATTTAATATTATGACTTTGAAGTGAAGTCGAAGATGGGTTCGACCGCTGGTTAAAAGGGTTCGGACACTGGTTAAACGGGTCCGGACGCATATTTTGAAACTGCACCCACTTTTTGTTAAAATCCCAAATTCGACTTTTTCATTTTGGATTTTAGAAGAGGCTAAGTTAGGCTATCTTATTCACTAACGTAAAGGCTGTGTTCGGAACTAAGCCTAAGCCGTACAAACAATCAAAGGGTTATTAGCTGTCGTTGGGTCACACGAATTCTGACAAAAAGTGGGTGCAGTTTCCAAATATGCGGTCCGGACGCTGGTTAAACAGGTTCGGAAGCTTGTTACACAGTTTCGGATGCTGGTTAAACGGGTTCGGACGCTGATTAAACGGGTTCGGACGCTGGTTAAACAAGTTCGGACGCTGGTTAAACGGGTTCGGACGCTGGTTGAACGGGTTCGGACGCAAGTTAAACAGGTTCGGACGCTTGTTAAACATTTTCGGACGCCGGTTAAACAGGTTCGGACGCTGGTTAAACAGGTTCGGATGCTGGTTTAACGGGTTCGGACGCTGGTTAAACAGGTTCGGACGCTGGTTAAGCAGGTTCGGACGCTGGTTAAACGGGTTCGGACGCTGGTTAAACAGGTTCGGACGCTGGTTAAACGGGTTCGGACGCTGGTTAGACAGGTTCGGACGCTGGTTAAACGGGTTCGGACGCTGGTTAAACAGGTTCGGACGCTGGTTAAACAGGTTCGGACGCTGGTTAAACAGGTTCGGACGCTGGTTAACAGGTTCGGACGCTGGTTAAACGGGTTCGGACGCTGGTTAAACAGGTTCGGACGCTGGTTAAAAAGGTTCGGACGCTGGTTAAACAGGTTCGGACGCTGGTTAAACGGGTTCGGACGCTGGTTAAACAGGTTCGGACGCTGGTTAAACAGGTTCGGACGCTGGTTAAACGGGTTCGGACGCATACCAATGATTGCCATTCCGGATGCTTTCCTTCCTTGGGTTCTATCCAAACACATGTTATCATATCACATATTGTACGTGTTTTCTTTTACTCTTCATATTCCAAACACATGTTATAATATCACATATTGTACGTGTTTTCTTTTACTCTTCATATATGTTCAGATAATAACTACACATTATTATTTTTTATCCTGATATGCTATTAAATGTTTTAAAGTTACTTGAAGACACTTCAAAATCTTGCATAATAACGACACTGTTTGAAAATGTTCGGAAAAAAATATTTCGCTTAATTTCACAGATAATTTCATTTCATTTTCACATAATTGTTTATTATATACTACCATATTGCTTCGTTATTGTGATTATTTATATATATATAACTATATTTACTTTTATATAGTACATCTTATGAATGTTACAGCTTCTAAAAATATATGTACTGTTAGTAACATAAAAAATGGGGATGATTTAAAAAAATGAAAAAATAACCTATTAAACAAAAATAACAACAACAACAACAACAACAACAACAACGAAATAACAACAACAGCAGCAGCATCACAAATAATAATAATACCAACAGACACTTTTTCAATAAAGCTTAAGAAACAAAGAATACCAGAATTGGATATCTTGATGTTGACGTTATATTGTCCCTTTCTTCAAAAAGGGACACCATATCAAAATAACAAAATGATGTCCCTTTAATCAAAAACAAAAAAAACAAAATTTATTAAAATGCTTTGGATTTTCTTGAGCTCTCAATTGCTTACGGGCCCAACTACATGCATCCTCTTTCCCGGGTCTTTCGATTAAAATCTTAAACTCCTGCCCTACTCTTGTTCGACTCCGTCTCAACTGTTCCACGGGTGGTCCCCTAGTAAATATACAATAAACGTGTGATGAAGATTGATGCATCAAACAGGGCGCTTGTTTGATTGAGCGAAACGACGTAATATTATGAATATCATCAAGTAGTTGTGACGAGTAGCGGAAGGAATGACTAGCTGTTGTGAGATCACTGTATTTTCTGCAATTTGCGATTTTTTATTGGTAGGTTGTCTCACTCGGATTGAGACTTCGCCGGGTCTCAATCACGAATGGTGCTTGCCAAAGGCATATCATGGAATCAGATTCCAAATCACTCCATCGGATGTTTTGGGAAGGTGTCTACGGCTAAACTACAGAGCACCTCAAAATATGGGACTATTCAATATTGTTCAATACTGTTTACTATTGTTCTATACTATTCAATAGTCGATATGGGTTTAGCATTAGCTACACCGAATATTAAGCGTGATTCGCTGATTATGGTTGACATCGACCGCACGTACGAGGGCAGTTTGCCAATATCAGCGGGAAGATACGGCACTCGAACTCGGGCAGTATGCCGGCAAAGGCACAGTCCTGGTACTGGTAGTCAACACACAAACGATCCAGCATCCTGCAAAATCAATCAATATATACATGCTTATAATATTACCTAAATTTATTGTTCACCATTTTTTAATTCTTTTTTTTTCGGTTTCCACTTTTATAATGTAAGCCAACTTTATTATCGTCTTTCATTGTAACACTTATAGCTCTTGTTTTCATTAACGCATACAAAAGTTTGATTTAGTTAAGTGCAAATTGCGATTGATGTGCATAATTCAGCTCAAACTAACTAACGTTTTTCGTCCCATTATGTATTCAATGCGTCAACAGATGACATTTTATTTTTAAATAAAGTTGTTTTCGTTGAATTCGTTAATTGTATCAATATAAACTGTAAATAGTCAACCTGATTTTACGTTCACAACCGTAAACAGCATTAATTTTGTAAACATCAAGGAAGCTGAGTTGCGATGGGGATCGCAGTTTGAATAAGGCATTGACCGATTGTAGTGTTGGTACGTTGGCAGCTATGGACATGTCATATGGACCATAGTGAAGTACTGACGAGTAGTCGTACGGTACCTGCATATGTCCCTTTATACAATATAGAACATTTTTTGACGTGAAGTATCCAGCGTCCTTTTATTCATGTGATTATCTAATATAAGTTTCTTGATGAACCACATTTCTGCTTTCTACATAACACAATCATTCGGAGCAAAATATTTAGACACAATCGCAAAACCTAACACTTACCATATTCGAGTAAGCACCACCGCATGTATGATATGATGCTGCAGGAATAATTGAGCAAAATAGATAATACCACTCTAAAAAAATACATATATGTAAAATAGAATATGTTTCCGACTGATTATTCGACAGACCCAACCTTGAAGTCGAGTAGCGAATGCGCATCGAGTGCCGTTTCGAAAGCGAACCTGACATCGGGTTCGATATTGTGCCAGAGAACATGGATGTGCTTGTCTCGGTCTAGTCGACACTGCTCATGGCCAAACCCGAGCACATGCAGCAACTCGTGCAGCACACCTTCATGTCCATCATTTGTACACAAGAACAATAACTATGAAATCAGAGCTATAGAAGAATCAAAGCTAAACTAATTGTTTGAGTAACGTTCATATAGAAAACGATACAGATGATTACGGATAAACCACAAAGTATCGTTTGAGTGAGCTTTGAATTAGCGTTTCGTCCCTTACTTGAGACGTTTGGATTGGTGGGACTCCGCTGAAGTTCAATTCATAATGAAAAAATAAAAAGATATAAAAAAATGTTTTATTTTGAAATGTTAAACATTAAAGTATAATGAGTACTGACCATCACTTCTGCCTAGACAAGATGGGGAGACGGTGAGCAGCTGGACACGACCTGCCTCTGGACGACGACCGACCTGCGATGAACACGTGGACGACAGCTCGATATAGACGTACAGCTCAGTGTGGTTCTCTGTGTCATTTTAATACTCATTATAAGCTATGTATAATATATAAACTTCATTCTCAGTAAATTTTTGAAAACCGTTTATGTTTATCCGATATGCTAGAAATAAGCTAATGAATCTGCTGGGTATAGTATGTGTACATACAGGGTGTCCACACGAAGTATCACAAGTGATTTTTTCTAATAACTTTTGCAAAAATGAAGTTATGAAGTTTATTTTTCCACTGGAGGTAGCCAACATATTAGGAAACATAATTATTTTTTAATTTTTGAAATCCGCCAAGAGTTTCAGGAAATACACGGGTTTCGGAAAATAGGTCAAATTTCCTTGAATTTTTAGGGGAAAATTGTGAAACATCGGGTTTTGTGACTAGGAATTAAAATTAATTTCATTGAATTGTAAGTTTAGGTGAAAGTGTTTTGTATTTTGAGCCTGTATTTGTTGTTTTTCCTTGTCAGCTCAGGTTTAATGTCTTGTTTCAGGGTATAAAATGGTCCTATCTGTTTGACCGTTTTCATGCTTCATGTTGGTATGAAACCCTCGAAATCATCGCGTTCGTCAATTTTATGGCTTAATTTCTTTTTTTATCGTATTGACTGTCGGTGACTTCGACCGTATTTCTTCTTTAACTCTTTGTTGACAGAAGCGATGAATTTGCAGGTTTCATTTCAAAATGAGGCATAAAAACGCTGAAAGTCGGAATAATCAACCGATGTTCTCATTTTTCATAAAACACGACTTAAATCTGAGCTGACAAGAAAAATAAATAAACATCACTTCAAAAAATAAAACACTCTCTTCTTAAGTCACAATTCATTCGAATGAATTCAATTCTCCCAGTCACAGAACTCAGTTTTTCACAATTTCCCCCCGAAAATCAGAGGAAATTTGACATTTTTTCAAACCCTTATATTTTTCAAATTTTAGGACGGATTTCAAAATTAAAAAAATCATTATGTTTCCTAATATGTTGGCTACCTCCAGTAAAAAAATAAACTTCACAACTTCATTTTTGCAAAAGTTATTAGAAAAAATCACTTGTGATACTTCGTGTGGACACCCTGTATATTATCTAAATTTGAAATATTTGCAAGTATATTATTGTATAGTAGATTGGAGAAGATAATGAAGATAATGTAGTAAATAAAGTAGATGATAGTCAAGAAAGTTGAAGTATATCACTGGTGGCAACCTGGCACCTCCACAAACTCGACGCACGACAACACCTCAATCTGTTCCATCGCGTTATTTATCTGTTCTCGCATCCACGCACGTCGATTGATCCTCTCATCTAATCTGCAGTTCAACACGTTTAGATTTTAAACCATTAAAGTAAATAAGTCACTTTTACACTGTAAACCATTAACATGAAGATACAGTTTGTGAGAAACCAAGCTACTGTGAAAAGGCATTTTGAATTATTGCAAAAGAGAAGTTGAACAAACATATATGAATGGTTTTGAAATAAAGGATGGAAGTAATGTGCATTCAGTCAGCTAAATCTAACCGGTATGGGACTTGAGCATTTGGCCACACGTTAAGCCATGTAAATGGAGCTTTGTTTTGTGGTACAGGTACTTCGGGAGCATGAGGCGGTTTATCTCTAACGGCACCGTTGACGAGGTGATTCTGATACAAGAAACGGACCAGTTTTTTGATATGTGCTGCCCAATTACAATACATGACAAAAACTGTTCTTCATATCTTGAAAAAATAGCAAATCGTAGAAGCAACGGAGAAATTATACCATGAAATATACTGGTTAAACAAAATTTATTTGAAGGGACATAACTATACGTGTTGACGGGTACTCTTACGACAATTGAACTACATACATATATATTCTTCTTGTAAACGGGTAAAGTCTGGTCACAGTTTCTCGTTACTTCGCAATTTTTACCGTAACCTTTTAGCGCGCATTTAAATTTCGGCGCGCGTTCAATTTTATTAAAAAAATTTCAGCTGTTCGCACTCCATTTGTATAACATGTTAATTATGACCAACTTATTAATTGTTCACTATAAGGTTTTCAGGAAAATAATTAGTAACAAGATACCCTGACCAAGCTATACGGCTCCCATTTTTGGCGCGAATAAAAAATTTGAAGAAATTGTTCAGAGAAGTTCGGAAATAAAAAGTTACAATCATATTTTTGTGGTGAATTAAATAAAGAACTCATTCTTGAAATCGTTTTCTTGTTACTTGTAATTGATTTCAGATAAAATATTAAGAGGCATTCCCAATTACCACAGTTTTTTCGCTGGATAAATCCCATAACATTCGGTTACAAGAAAAAGTACCATTACAAGAATACCCGTCATCACTTGTTAGTCACTGAATGGTAGTGGTCACTAAATGTGGAATATTTAAAACTTACTTGAAGAATGGCAACGAGCCAACAAGCAGCAACCGAGAGCAGCATGATGCATTGGTTGACGGTCAGATGCAACGGTCAGATCAGACGGTCAGACGGTCAGACGGTCAAACAGTCGGACGGTGATCAACATCCAATCGCAAGTAAGCACACCATGTTAACTAGTTTAGCATCAGCTGGTTGAGGTTGACGATACCTGCGCGAAACTGGTTGTCAGCCGGCAAACTTGCTCGACAGTGGCGGTGGTAACCTTGAACTTGCACGTCTGGCAGTGTTCGCGTGTATCATCATGTCTGCATTCAGGCTTGTTCGTTGGTGATGAGAGTGTGCAAAAACACGCGTGAAATGTGAGAAACGTCCGAGTTTTGCATGGCCGTCGTCGCGTTCAAACCAGTTCTGACCACCACAATCACTTGTTATGTAAAAATGCGCAGACTTGCACTTGATTCCTCCAGTTGAACACATTATATTGCACGCAGCTGCTGCTTCGGGTGCAAATATGATGAAGAGTGCTGGTTGATAAAAAGACAAATGCTGCGCGTCCAGCCTCTCTCATTTCAATCATTTATTAACAATTATACAAAATGCGCGTACTGTCCCTGTTCTACAGAAAACGTGTCCAATACGAGCAGTACCTGGTGTGAGTTCGATTCGTTACACCGAAAATATATGTAGTCAGGTTATTAGCCTACAACGTGCTCTCCGAACTTCTATACTGCAAATTGAAAACGGAAACCAGAAAGAAAGCTCGTTGATGGCCGGATGAATGTAGGGGCCTGTGCACGTAAAACGGATTGATAAACTCGTCTAGTTGCGTAAATACATTCAGCGTCCTCAATACCGCGTCACACACATTTTTTCCCATGTCAGTTATCATCTACGAGTTAAAAAAAGTTCAACTTAAAATAATGTATTTGTGTCTGGCGTGTGTGTAGCCATGTTTGGTGCGTTTGCGTACCTCCCCGCCCGCCTAGCAGATCATTGCTACCGTACAAGTGAAAAGCCGTCGGTCCAAAATGTCGAAAACTAGCATGCTTGTCATGCATTTTGAGCTGCCAGATACAAGCCGATACCATGTAAATGTATGCCAGTATTGGTATAAACACTGATGGTGGCTAACTGCTTTGTCTATCACTGTACTTCCAGCAGCCGTATTGCAGTCAGGTGATTTTACAGTTCCCGAATATTTTTCCTCCAACTACAAGTTTTTTTTTTGCTTCTGTTTGCTTAGGTAGTGGCAGTGGACAGGAGGGCATAAGGTGGATATGTAGATTTAATACATGTTATGGATTGTGTTGTACTAATGTGGCAGAGAATGAAGGCAATAATATGGTTGGGTTGTGACCGTGACCATGCCACAAACAGTATGTACCCCGGTGCCCGCAGTCCACACCCTCATTCATTCACACACTCCGCCGTCGCATCAAGCACGCTATTTTTGCTCATTTTTAATCATGCAAATTACCCGTGCACTCTCGCCTTGCGAGTATGTGAGTATGTGAGTACATACATATGGACAGACAGCTGCTGGACAACCAGTAACTCATGCACTGTCACCACCAACACAACAACATCAACAACACACCACAGAACACCGTACATTCTTATACTCTAAACATGTTTGTTGATTGAATACGAAGATGATAGATGTGCGCGTAAAGCTTTACTCGAACGCCGAATTGTCCGCTCCAATGAGCCAGTGCCAACGCCGGAGGCCCAACTCACCCGATTGAATAGGCGCCTGAAATATGCCCTTTAGAGTACATAAACCCCAGGCACTGTTCCACATGAATACCGAGTGCCAGACATACGTAAACGAGTATTTAAGCTTGCACTGCGTTTGATTCATGTACTGTGCATCGTTATTAATCAGTCAGCGATAGTAATGAGTGTGTGCCATCCATCAAGTCAGGTGTCTCAAAGTATTCTAGTAGTACTACTACTATACAGTGCAATGTAGTACTACTACTAGTAGTACTACTCAATGAACGTCTCTATTCAAACACAAATACTACGCACTTGTGTGTGCCAACGTGCCAACCAATTCATAATCGGTTCGTGTTGTGTGCCCTCACTGCAAACACTTTGCTACGCACACTTTGAGGGCATTCCATTCATTCACATTAACTGCACACATTTGCAGGGTGTCATGTTTAATCTAACAGGTCCACTCATAACATCAATTTAATGATACTGGCCGACGTCGAGAGTGGATGACCAGCGTTGACTCGGCAATCTAGTGTGTATTCCAGTCAGGACTGTTCCGTTGTGGACGGCGAGTAATTAGAAAACGCCATGCACACCCGGACACAGCGCATTCTTTGCATTGGAGAATTAGAAGCGATTGCGGTGTTTGTTAGGCGGTGATATTGGGATTGGTGGTATCAAGTTGTGATTCGGCAAATATCTGGTCTCGGCTCGTGTACGGAATAGATGGCGCGTGAGAATGGTAGGGCACACGGGAGCGTACAGTGACAGCTGTACGGCGACTGTACGTTGTGTGTGTGTGCCATATAATACATATAGTGACTGTAACGAAGCACTAAGCGCCATGTGACAGCTTATACTCTGTCCGAGAGAGCGTGCACACACACATCCGTCCACTCTTCTTACTGCATTCATCCCACAAATGCTATCTTCTACAAACTCTGCTCAAACTGTGCCAAATCATTTGTGTATGATTATGAGAGCGCCAATCTGGATGATAAGACTAGCAGCCATATGTGTGTAGTATGTACTATGCCATATACACACAACGTACCCGTGCCCGGACATTGCACATACATACATATGTATGTGTATGTATGTCTGTCGATGCTTTTGTGTCGAACGCGCGTATACTTTTGTTATGCTTTGTTGGCAGCAGCTCACAATACAACAACGCTTTTCGTGTCGTTCCAAACCAGTAATCATTGTTGGCAGGCACATGGTTGTTTCGGTCAATCTGGATTCGGCACAACTGCGTAATTTGGCTAATACTGTGTGCCTATAATGGCTGGGGTTTATGTGTGTTTATGTACTTGGTACAGTGCCGAAGACTCGGATGCCCACGAATCACGGCTACAACACGCCCAGCATTCCATTGTCATGTGTCAAATGCAGCAGCACTGTCCACAACGTTCTCAACGCCCTGTTGGCCCACTGCCGTATAATTTCCTATATTTTTTACCGTGATCAGTTTGTGGTGCTGGTGCGTATATACTGTATATGTATATTTGTACATATAAAGGATGGCGCACGCATTATTGGGTAGGCAGGTTTCCGCATTGTTCATAAATCTTAGAGTTGTAGTATCCATAGTAGTATGATGGTAGTGCAGGCTGCCGTTAGCTCTTGGCTCCCGTCCTGTCGTCCGTGCCTTACAACGGTCAGAATTTTGTTCGGTGATTTGAATGTGCGTACAACAGGGATTACTTGTTGCAAGAGCCAGTACGCGAGCAGCGGAAGTAACGTAGTGCCGCTACAGTCGGTTTATTCAAATGCACCAATGCATGTGGCAATGTACCAAACGCCTATCTTTTTGCCTGATTCAGTGACTGCATCTACTTCATCCGATTCTTACTTACTGCATTGTTTTAATTCATAGCAGTTTTGGCATCAAACTCTCACCTGATCGATCAAATGTGTTATTTCGTGGGTGTATAGCCCACAATAGTTAACATAACAATGGTCGTATCATCATTAGTGTATGGTATGTAAGTTAGCCATCATTGTCACGTCCACCCACTTTCAATACCACCTGTAATCGGGACCATGCTCCCTTCCAAACAGCATTTCAGCGAATCAGTCCCCATTTTCGCGGTTGCTGCCTGTCCTCGATTATAGAATTAATTTGGAAATCCATTCACATTACATTTGCCAAGCACGTACAGTATTTAGGTTGGCGAGAGGCAACATGAAGCTTGTTTTGTGCCTCAGTATTTGACAGTTTGGCAGAGGCTTTGGGAGACTCGCAGCTGCTATCTGAATGCACGGCTCTACTCAACTCTTACACAAGCATTTTTGCATACATCCATGTACATACTTGCCAACCAAAACACGCATAATTGGCCGATTGTCTTGCAGCCGCGAGTCTGACTGACTGACTGTTCATGCCAAATGGTGGACGCACTGCGGTCATGTTTGAGTCTATACATACATACATACATACATGCATTCATACATACATACATACATGTACCATCGGAATGTGCATCATCACTTGAGTACTCCTCACGACCGTTATGGTGCGTCTTCTTACAATGCTACGGCTCCATGCATTGTGCGTCCATATTTTCGACGTATTATTTGATTGCGGTCAGTCTGCCGAAATTCTGCCACATCGTTTTTTTGTCCCAACTTAAGGCCGGTTTTGGTGAACTCATCACAACGGTTTTGGATCAAGTACTGTTTTGCCTTTCACATGATGCAATCATCCAATGATCAATGACCAACCATATCAAATCTACATAGTTTCACGGGTTGTTTTCAGAAGGTAGGCAGTCGTGCCTGAAATGCCGTAACACTGGTGGCCCCATTCACGACGTACCTGATCTGGATTTAGTAACCTTGGATTTACGACGACGCACTACTATTATTATCGGGCAGCAGATGCCAGCACCATCGCTAATCATACGAGTAATACATCAGCTGATTGAGCAGTGAGCAGCTCTGCTGGCGGTGCATGCGGACACGAGCCTGGTCCATGTTGAGTCCGAGGCACCACCGATGAGCAAGCAGCCGGATCGACGATGGTACGAAAACACTGCTGGTTCAAGCAACAACGCACATCAACGAACCAACGTCACTCTCATCCCAACTACGTCTGATGCGGCTGCTCTACGCACACACAACATTCAACTACATCAGGTTGGATCACAAGATTTTTACTGGACTTCATTAACTGAAGCCATCAATTCACTCTACTACCATATCAGAATTATGTATTGATATATGTCATTCATACTCCGTGAGCATCACAGGTTCTCATTTCACATCATGCTCAAACTTACCTCGATATATTTCATCGTTCTTTCGTGCGACTCGAGTCATTGCTTTTTTATTCATTCTTTGGTTAATTTTCCCTCGTAATAAATTGTGTGTTGTTATTCACTTCAAAGGCAGAGAAACCCTTGAATACTACAAATATTTCAACTCAACATCCGGTCAAAACAGCGTTCTAGAAAACCAGCAGATACAGCTTATAGAGCTGTCGTCATCAAAAGATCATTTTCTAGTCACTCTGCTGTTAGATCTTTGCGAAAATCTACCTAAGACTATTTGACAAATGTTTTTGAACTTCAAAGTCAGAATTACACAGAAAAGTGTCATATTTGTGATGGTACTTGCAAGTTGAATATATCAACCTGGTTTACGGTGATTTCAATAGTGAAATCTGCATATCAATATCATATAAAAAGATTGTGATCAAGGAAGTTGATGTTGATCAAAGAGGACGTTGAATAAACGTGACTGGATGCAGCAACATACATTGGCAACGCGTCATGTGCTTCGCCATCTGAAAAAAACTTTGGTTTCGATCTTAGCACCACAGCTCCACACGTTTCTGAGTCCGCTGCTCTACACAACTAGTTGTAGGTAACAAAAAAACGTCCGGTAGACAATTTCATCATTTACTGTAATTATTCTTCATCATATATGTACATACGGTATAATGCATTTGAAAATGTATGTTTTTTTCAAAAAAAAACTTTTTGACTGAAGATTTCCATGGCACTTGTATTAAATCACAGAATTGTCATCGTTTATGGGATATTGGGTTCGAACTAGAGAGAGCAACTTTTATGGCGGCTTGAACTCACATTTTTTGCAAAAACAATTGAGAAACGCGCTTTATCTTGAAGCTTGTCTTCAACTTTCACACGAACTGCTCAAACGCAACATATTTTGGGCCACCCCGTATGTACATCTGCGTCTCTTCTCAGACCATCTTTTTGGGCATTTAGCCTGTTCATGAAACGATATCGTAGTTTTGTAAGCAGAAGTAACTGAAGTGGGGTTCTTGATTATCACGTCTGTCGGATGATTCTTCCTGTTTTAAGCAAATGCAAAGCACATAAAAACGGTTGCTGAATCTGCAAAAAGAGTGCAATCATTCATTGCATTTATTAGCCGCCGCACAGAACATCATTGATCATAAACAACTCATCAATGATTTGCTGAGTGCCAGCTATTTGGGCATGTCATTATTGTGGTAGTTGTTTCATATTTTTAGTTAGCATGCGTTTCAACCATTTACCTCCCAGTCCCTAGTTCTGCCTTTAGTCGAGTGTGGAACACGTGAAATATTCTGGACAACAACCAGTTTTTATTTTCACACTTGCAATGACTTTTAATGAAACATTTAACTGGTAATCAAGTAACATTTCAGAGCTGTATATTAGCCACATTATTTGTGACAAACAGTCAATTGTGGGATGTTTCGTTATGGCGTGTGACTGTTGAGTGGCAAATTGTTAAACAATGCTTGGGTAATGTAATAGAAACAATAAAATGTAATGGATGTATGATGCAACAGAGTGGACACGATTCACCAAGCCAAAAGTCATGACTGTGTGTCCCTGGAGATGAGGGGTCCACAGCCACCACTGCCAGTGCCAGTACCAAAAAAACCAATAGTCAGTGATGACACTGTCAATCGCACAATACTCATTTAGTGCACTTATCGTGTTTATCCTTAACCAAACAGTTAATAGACAGGTCATAGCTCATAACGTTTGTACGGTGCTGATCATGACAACAAAGAACGTACATACTTATGTATCAAGTCGGTAACCACCCGCTGAGGGTCCACTGTTTTCGATACGACTTGCGCGCAGTTAGCCATTGGCCTCTCACTTGCCTGCCACCAGTCACTACTCGTCGCACTGCAAACAACCCGAACTGTTTCCCAGACGCCTACCACCGAACTTGTATCCGTTATTGAGTGTTGTGGTACAAACTGCGGTTTGGCCTGTCCACATGTTCATACCATACTATCCGTTCCATAGTTCGTTCATACCATTCCATTCCATGCGTCCATACCATATCGTTCCATACGTCCATACCATACCATTCTATACGTCCATACTATTCCATTCCTTAGGTTCATACCATTCCATTCCATATGTCCATACCATACCATGTCAAACGTCCATACCATTTCATTCCAATACAATTATATTCTTAACGTCCATACTATTCAGTTGCATACGTCCATAGCATGGCGTTCAATGGTTGATACCAATCTATTCCATATGTCTAAACCATTACATTCCATACAATGCCATTCCATACGTTTATACTATTTCATTTAATGCGTCACATGTCCCATTATCATCAGTATATGCAGAATTATTCTGGGTTCTGTTTTGAAGTTCAACTGAAATCGAGTACTGCAACATTAAAATCTTGTTGTAATGCCCAATCCTCATCTCAGCTAATAATTACTGACAATTATAGTGCTCTACTACTCTACTCATCAACGCACTTCAGCTTCCCAAGTGACTGATTCCTCATTTCTAAGTCCATTTAATACGGCTCAAATACAAGAACACAGCGAAATTCGCTCTGTATAATAATTCAATGACAAGATATGAGCTTGAGAAGCAGAGCCAAACTTTTCACTAAACTTTTTCACATTTTCGCAAGTATGTAGTTGAAACTTGAAACTTCTTATGTTGCATTATGTGAAGATTTCAACCGATTTCAGAAATATGTTTTAGTAACAAGATACAATGACTAACCTATCGCGGGATTTTTTTCAAAACCGGGTATCATCGTTTCTTATAGTACTATGCTTGCTACGTTCAGTTTTTAACAACCTGTGTTCAAAGAACCATTCATCATTTATTTGGTTGAAAAATAAAAATATCGTAGAGGGAACATAAAATTGAAATTCTGTTTTCCAGTTCCCTTCAAGCACGCCCCAAATTTTTCATCTAATTGTTCTGCAGACCAAACATTGTTTGCACATATTTCATAAAAATTAATGTTATTATAAGAGTTTTTTTAAACTAACATTGTTTCAGCCGCAGCGCCAATCCCAGGTGGTTGCATTCACGTCGCAGACATCCGTCGCATCCACTACCAACAAACATCGAACTCAGGTCATATCATATCAGAATCATATTCCACAATCATATAGCTTGATCAACGTATCTTGTTATAAAAGTATATTTATAGACTCGTTACGTAGGTATGCAATGAATTAAGGTTATTGTTTGTATTTTGATTGAATGTCATGTGAAAAATATCCTAAAAACTGACCGCTGGCGAAAAGCAGTTCGGAATTCAAACTGCGCGCCGAAAATTTCCTGATTAATGAGAAACACTGGATGGAAATGTTTCACATTTCAGCTCGCAATTAGAATTCAAATCTGCTTTCGATTAAATTCACATATTTTCAGAAAATTCATACGCAACTCGATAACATCTGTACGAGCGGTGCGAATATTTAAAAATCGCCTAACGGGTGCATATAAATTATTTTTGATAACAAGATGCCTTGACTGAGCTTTATACACCATAAAAGTTGTTAACATAGAAATTGTTGTTAGAAATCATATGAGTACTGTATCGCCATTGCATATTTATAAAGTCACCAAAAGTATTATATTTCTTTATTATTTTGAAAGAAATTTTGTGGAAGTTTCGAGCATTTACATTTAAATATTTCCATTATACCATGTTTATGAGAATATCATCAGAGCCTCTATGTTTCCTTTTACTGCAACTGATTCCCAAGTTATACTGTATGACCCAGTACAGTATTTTTCGGTAAAATGGTCAGTTAATAGACAAGAATATGTTATAAAATTTAACACACCTTTCTACATACATAGTAGGGTAAGTGTAGAGTCATTCTGTGCCACATAAATTTATTTCAACCACTCAATTTCACGCCGTAAATTTGTGGCAATTTTCGTTCACAACTTAACACAACAAACAAACAAAACACCATAAATAATTACCGCAGTAAAGTTTTCCATGTATGAATGTTAATTTTACCGTTATACTTACTTTCATCTCTCGGTAAATCTTAAGAAATTGACCCCGATGCAATTAATTTAGAATTATAAATCGTAGTTTTTCACTTCAGCCCGGCCAATTTGACGAGCTCCAAGAAGAAAACTTTTACCTACGGACGCAACTGGAAAAGCTATTGAAGGAGCTCCACCTCAAAGAAGAGCTGGCAGACACGCAGGCACCGGTTAAACAAAGTTTCCTATTTTATTCTGTTTACATAATGCTTGTTACCCTTTTCGATTGAATGTAAATTTGATAATACTTAAATAAAATATCACTTAAAAACGATTTTCACTCAGGTTTTCATCAACTTTTTTTTAAATCTCTTCGTCATAAACACCAGGGAATTTTTTTGAATTACCGATTCGGTAAAGGTATTGGTTAAGGGAACTTTTACTCATCAAGTTACCGAAATACAGAAGTACTACTCATTTCCGGTATATCTATACCTTCACCTTTACCATTACCGAAAAAAAGTTACCATTTCTAAAAATGCACTCGGTAACTTGACTCATGCAACACCTGGTCAGATGACCTGATGTTTCGAATGACTGCAAAATTTTGGATGGGAAAAATATTTCACAAATAAAAAAAAATATAGTTCCGCCGAAATAAGTTTGTTGGATAAGAAAATTGTTTTAACACGCCATTTCAAAGAATTTGATTGATTGTAAGCTTATTTGGGTGACTTACCATGTTAAATTCTGAATCGTTGAAAGAAAGGTTCTTGAAACTAACGATGATGAACAGAGATTATTTTTATTCAAAGAAACTTCTACTTATATAATTGATTTTTTAAAGACGTTCAAGTAACGCTCAAGGCCCGCACAAGCAGTACGGGTGACTTGATGTTTCAAAGCTAGAGCACTATGGCCTGTCACAGTCATATGTTTGTTGTGTAACAAAACACTAAAACACTGTTCCAAGCCTCAAAATAATCAAATCCATGAAATCAGTGTAAAAATCTGATCCATGAATTCATCTAAGTTACCCTACTTTTGCGTAGGGTGCGTTTTTTCGGTGAAGTTCAAGTTACCACCCTCTCTTAAAACAGAGTTGTTAACTTTCCGCCGATAACTTGCCAAAAATTGGTAACTTTAAAATACCAAAATGGTAAATCTAAAAAGCGTAAGTTCTCTCTACCAATACCTTTACCATTCGGTAATTCTAAAAAGGGCCCAGAACTTTCAGTTTGTAAATCGACTTTAACAAAAATGTTGTTGATAATAGTTTCAGTATCGATCGGTTGAACTCAATCTAGCTTAATCATCTGTGTTAATTATATCCTTATATTTGTTGATCTTTTAAGAACGCTGTTACATTATTTGTTTTTATTGTTTGTTATTTTACTGTCTAAGAGGTTGAATCAGACAATTTCTGCTTTTTATTATATAGCTTTGTCTTAGGTAACTGAAACTTTCTTTAACAATATTTTCTTTTGTTTGTAATACATGTGGTTGGTATTTGTGTTCAGATTCTCGAAAGACTGTTTAATGGTTGACCATCATACCATCAAAGAAAAACTTGCATGACGTTCGAAAAAGGAATGAGTCTTGTTGCTTTGAATAGCATTTGTTGTAATGCCTTGATAAATCTTCTTGATCGTGCTGTTTACCTCATATAGTTATTATTTATTAGGACGCCATCTGAAATATGTTTCGTTGTTTACATAATGTTGGTATTCTCCATTAAAGCACAAATGTTTCAAAATAGGCATGCTGTCTTTTTAACACATTAATTGATAGCCTGCACATGACAAGCATTGGTATTTACAAACAATATACACTATCCTTGATTAACTCTTTCCTTACTTTACCGTTTTATGTTATTTCATTTCACTCAAACAAACCCTAGTCAGAAATGGTGTGTTTGTTTTGTTTGCTATTGGGATAATGCCAATAGTATTGTTATTTATGGTGCAAAGAAAGCTTGTAGTAGGTGGTTGGAATATACGGAACCCAGGTAGCAGGAACCCAGACGCATGTGTACTTGGAATAGTGTGAGTTGCAACTATAGACATAGCTGTTTCAGCTGGCATCTTTGAGACAGCACGCGCGCACACAACAAAGTGCCCACGAAAATATATGCGCACAAAAAGGGATCGATTTTGTGGTAGGCCTGCGGTTGGGAAGCATGTTTGACGTGCGGATTGGATGTTGCGGGTGCGTTGGGTGGGTGCGAGAACGATATGATGTTGATTGGGTTTGTATTAGACTCGTCCCATTACGCATGTACATGCATCCAGTTTTTGTCAACTTATGTTTAACTAACAGGCATGCGGCCAGGCCTCGCCATTGGCACATGTAAGCCAGCCATGTACGTATAGAGGAGTGTGTATATGCGTGTGTGTAGGCCGAGCGCATAACGTGAGTATAGCACTTTTTGGTTGGCTGTGTGCTCCTTTCTTGTGCTGCTGCGCCCGGTGCCCTACTGCAGCGCTTCCCTATACCTATATAGAATATATATGGAGTCAAGCCTATTAACGGCGAATTACGTGTTTTGGTTGTAATGGCCGTTGATATGGATGACACAATGATGCACCACGGCAACACATAATGCTCATCGGTCACAGCCCCAACATTTATGCAAGTGTCGCTGCCAGTGCGCAGCGTCCAGGGGATGCTTGCTTGCATGCTGTTTGCACTGTTAGTCTGTGCCGTATCACATACAACAAATCAATCCTTAACTCAGTGCATTTGCCGCCAGCACCGTCGCCTCTGCGCGCCCCAGCCAAGCGTTCAGCTGTCGCCCTTCTCAACTCTCAAGCCCTCTCCGTGTCATGTCCAACCATGGCCATTTTTGTCAGTACCCAGACATGACGTCTCGCTTCTAAACATCACATACAAGTCTCGTTTATACTTTCATAATCATACATATTGTATCGCACCAATCGTTGATGTATATCAACCAAATACATAAAAAAAACATTCCACGTAGAAAAACCAAACCCTTTTCAATCTTCAACTATGGTCATAAAAATGTCCTCAATTAGTATTTTTCCTCAACAGCTATTTTTTATGTCCGGTATCTTGATGTTCTTGATTTATATTGCCTACCAAAATATCTATAAACTATTTTAATTGTCTCATAAAAACATTACTGAAACGAAGAAAATGGTTGTGCACTTACAAAAAGGGCGCATTCAAATTTGCATATATTAAAATATGATTTCCTCATTTGGACAAAACTTAAATCACCCAGATCTTGTTTTCAATCATATTTTTTTTATTTCAATGGTATTATTTTCGAATAGTCAAATAAGTTCAGTTTAGCGTCTTGTCTATCTTCACGCGTCTTTTGGTTACTCGTTCATATCTTGTTCTTTAATTAAGCCTTAAACCTTTCTTTATGATAATTTCCAACACATAGTCTTGTCGAAATAAATAATCACCTCATTTTGATATTGGAACTTTTAACCATCATATAAACGATATATAGGTTTGATTTATTCTGGTCATAAGCATTTAAAATATTATAAATATGTACCTCATTGTTGTTCATGGTTTGAAGCACATTACAGCTGTTTTGCCAGCTATAAAAATGTTTGTGCAGTTGAACCGCAGCAGCCGTCCAATACTTTTTCGATAAGAATATCCTGTTCCATATGCGACACACTGCATACGCATTTATCTCGCAAATTCCACATAAAATGATCAGCATGGTTTAATTTTTATTTTACTTGAATCCTGTTTTTTGCCGCCTATTTGGTATCGGTGAAATTGCAGATAAGCAAAACAAAAGCGTTACATGTGAGGTTTGTATGGCTGCTTAGGGATGTAACGTCAAAGTAATGTCATTCAATTAGAGGATTGTGTCAAGTAGGTGGACCAGAGCAGTGGCCGTACTCTTGTAGTCCGTAGTAAGTATACAATCGACTACGAATTCATGGAACAAATCGATTTGTGTGGTACGCGTGGTCGTACAACCGACGAGCGTGCTCTCCGAACCCGGTCGCATTCCTTTTACGGGCTCGTTACCTCATCATTTCAGTTGTTGCCAAGTGCTCATATTGTATACCCCTTAACCTTTGCAGCTGCCCAACAACTCGTCAACTTTTGCCAACAAGGGTACAAAAATTGTTCATTCACTTACGCAACATGAATCGCACTCATTGACCGGTTTCCAACATCAGGTTCGTGGAAGTACCTTCAAACACAAGTTACATTTTTAACTTTGTTTAAATTATGCATCCAACATTGTTGATTCAATCAATCATTATACACTTAAAATGTACGCACTCAATCGATGTGCCGTGTAAATTGGATAATTTATTTGAGGTGGTGCACTCGGCCGGGGACGTGAGCAAGCAGCAGCGTGTGCTCTCCACCACTGGGCATCACCAGTGGCAATCGCTAACCATCGACGACACCACCAACAACAACCCACGTCATAACACACACAACATAACATACTCTAACATTAAATCCAACAACAATGCCCCACTGCTCCTAACTGACTGCTCGCAAAAAGTTGGTTTCATTGAAGTTTTTATAGTAACATTCATTTATATGTAGTATACTGTACATGGTTTTCAATGAAATGAGTTTACTCATGCTTGTAACGGAGGCTGTGTGTACTTCAGGGATCGTTCGGAAGCTGTGAATCACCAGACGCAGCACCTTTACCCCTTTCCTCTTCCCTACCAGCACCTTGTGCCAGATCGGTGAGACGACAGCACCGGTTGACGTTTGATCCGTCTCAAACTTCGTCAAGCAGGGGCAGAGCAAACGAATGCCTTGACAACGTCGACAATCAATACAATGACAATAATAATAATAACCGTGTGAACAAGTCAAAATCACATCGTGCTAATCTAAGCCAAGTGAATAACAACAACGTCGACAGCAACTACGATACATCGGGTCGTCGTTGGTCGTTGGTGGTGACGCCTTCGTGTCCCAGCGGTGACGTTGATGTGCCGTTGATTGTCAATCCAATCAACAAAGACAGGGTTGCGCTCATGCAAACAAACACACAGCAGGTAATGTTATTGCTTTTGTGTCATGTTATGTAATGTATGCATGTATGTATGTACAGTGGTAACCTGAGAAGCTCGACTCATGGTTGTCGGCATGAGGTGCATCGTGGTATAGTGCACCGGGCAATGTTTAGTTGTCATAAATTGGCTCCACTGTACACATGTAATTAGGCTATTCAAATCTTGGCAGCAGCAAGGCATGTGAACGTTGTGACTGTACATGGTGCGTTGTATCGGTTGGTATTGGCATCGTCTTCACGCTCAATTGCTCTCATGTCTAATATATGCGATACATAGAATACTAGTTGCGCTTGCTCTCACATATGGGCTGAGATGCTAGGGACTCATATACATGTAGCATATCTTGTGCTGCTCATAAAACATACTTGACCGAAACGGTTGTTGCAAATGCTGATAGCTGCCGCAACATCTGTCCTGCATCCTACAATGCGCCACTTCCAAATCCATATCATCCTCTTATGATTTCCGTATGCGCAATTTGACGGCAAGCGTTGCATTCAGATAAGACGCACACCGACTCCTTAAATTGAGTTGTTGCCCTTCTTTGGCACATTGCGACAGACATGGTATAGTCTGCTCACTGTATGGCGGTTCACTTACGTACGACTACTTTTCAATACTCTGGTCGACCACTCGGCGCGACGTAACATTGAGTTGCGACACCGATAGATGTACGCTGTTCAGACACAATCCACAATGGAACATGCCCAACCATATGTTATATTGCCGCTGGATGTAAGCTCGAACACTTGACCCGTCCCTTCAACAACTGCCTTTCACTACGTGGCGTTCGCTTTTAGTGTATTTCCTAGTGTGTTAGACTCGTATCTATAATAGGAACAATGTGTACAGTTGCACAACACAATCGGAATGGACGTGCGTTTCACAAAACACTATTTATTTAGTCATGTTCACTCTTTGTGATGGGCACCAATATTTCACTCAGCTTCTGTCGTGGTTTCAGTTGTCATCAAGAACAAATGAAAGCGGCATATCTGCGGTCCGTGGCAGCCAAAACCGGACCATCCAGTCATCATCAAATGCTGATGAATCGGTGGTGCAACTTGAGGTAAGTATGTATACAGTCAACCTTTACCACCTACTTGATCCCCTTGTGCACTTGCATGGCATCTCGTTTTGTTTTGCCGTAGCTTTGCCAAGCATTTTTATGCTAAATGTGCCAATAGGCTTCACGCATATGAACACTGGGTTGACGCAGGATGCAGTCGTCAAACGTACAGAATACGATTCTAGTTTTGATAACGGTGGTCCCTGCACGTTGAGTGGATTGCCAGAAAGTAAATAGGATTGGGAGCGCAAAGCGTTTGGTCAGACGTCAAAGTTACTACTAATCAGCATTCAGATGCAGTACGATGCAGCGAATGCAATGCTGGGCCCTGTAGCGCTTTGCTAGTTGATTATTAGGTTAGTACAGATTGATCGTGCATCATGCGCATTAGAGCACACAGTCCCTCCCTCCCGCACTCTCTCACCTAAACATTTGCTTTTACTTTACTTTACGTTAAAGTGCCTTCAAACATGCTTTATGTTAACCAAAAACGAGTTCCGTGGCTGTTTCTTGGAGAAGCAACTGAAAATACTTTATATATATATTTTGTCTATTATAGGTTTAAGGTTTAAGAGATCATGCTTGACTTGTTGGACTGTTAATTGTTACTTTATGGTGATGCATTGATGCATATACCAACACCTTTAACGTTGGTTAATAGCCGAAATCAGTGATAAAGTTGTTGTTCTGTTGTGATGACCCGATGTGCAGGGCAACGTCGTGCGTTAATGAATGTTTGCAACGGAGCTGATGTTATCCGCTGGGACTTATGACTGCGCTCGTCCACACTGACACCAAATGTCCCTGCGCTAATCACATTAGACTCGACGAACGACTGGTGCCCGTCTATGCGTTTACAAGTGAAACGCTGCGGCCCGCTTGTTTTCTGGTGCCGTGGCACCCTAATTAAACGCAGTACTATCCATTGCAACACACCACAAATCTTGTCTGCCATCAAGCCAATTTACGTGCTGCTTGTCTGCACTTGTTTATTGCGCATTTATTGAAGCATATCGCCGCGGGTTAAAATGAGGGAATTGAACTAAATAGATATGATAAATAATATACGTAATGCAAGCTAATCGCACTCAGCTACGAGCTTGTTTCGCTTAAGCTGTTAAATTGACACCGCCGACATGCTTGTATTTGGCTATATGCGCTGTAGTGGAGCTCATGCTCGCTCAGGCTTGTCTGTGTAGCCGAGTTGGTTTGCTGTGTATGCCACATGTCTACTATACTGTATATATATGCATGTGTAGTACAATGTTATAGTAGTATACACACATGAATGCATGTTCCTACTCGCATGTCTGCTTTCACTACGTTGGCAGAGTCGTCCGCTATCTTTCACATTCTCTTTAAACCTATATTACTTCCAGACCATCCCATTTTCAGTAATGAAGGTTTCCGTTAATGCTATTTTGTGTCACAACTTATGCCGCTTATTTAAACGTTAAGTTCAATTACTAAAGTTTGATGTGCAAGCGCACCGCACCGAATTACATTTGTTTTTATGATTTTCATATTAGGAGGGAGCGTACATGCCAAGAAGCATCCATAGTGGGCTGTTGTATGAGCGATTGGGCGCGCGGGAGAATATTTTGGCGTGAGTGCGCGCGTGCAGTGAACATGCTGTACAGACACGCTCAATTCAATTTGTACTCATAAACGACATAACACAGATGATCTGACGGCGGCAATAACGTGGTGAGCACATAAGCCGGCTTACAGTATGGATGTATGTACGTACGTATGTACTACTTTTGTATATTAGATTTATATACTGCGTACAGTGCATGTGCACACGTAACCTGATATGTACGCTCAACCCGCCAGTCCGTATGCGCCGTCTAAATCATCAATTAACTGGTGCCAAACTCTATCAGTCTAATGCGAATAATTATATATGTACGTAGTATTCAATTGTCGTTGTATTGTTTCAGAATAAATTGGAAGCCCTAGAACGCAAGTACGAGTTACAAGCGGCTCGCCACCAGTTGCTGACCAATGAGTTGAGCATGCTCAGACACCAGTCATCTTTGCATGATGAAGCGAGCAGTGCCAATGCAAATGCCTTTCAACACAACAAACTCAATGCAGTTAGTCTGGACTGGCTTGTTTTGTCATATAATGCCATACCAACTCTGCCACATATCACATTCAGGTATCTGCTCAAGTACAAACATCGCCCGCAAACAACGGCGGTTTACAGAGGTGGCCTTCCCCGGACCAGCAAGATAGTCCTCGAAGAAGGCACCGACAACAAGATTCATTCGAAAAAGGTTGTTAACATCATAATACTATCGTGTTTAGATTTAAATATTTTGAATAAAATCATAATATAGAAGTTGCTGCTTGCTAAAGGTTTTGTATTTGCAGGTGTTTCATTTGCATCGCGACATGACCCCATGGTTGCCGGGTGCAGTCGATCATCTGGAAGCAAGCAGCAGGTGGCAGCGTCAACCGCATCACTTCTGACCAACAATAAACCCGAAAATCGCAATATCAGACTCACACAGCTAACGAATACTTTCGATGGTCTAATTATACGCAACCGACCGAATCGAAAGCAGCTACAAAGCTGGATTCGAAGCAAGGGTGCCAACTGCCGTTTATTCATGGCCTTGTATCAGTATCTGCCATCTCGGGATTCACCCAATGACAACCCAGATGCCGAGCTGGCGCTCGAACCTGGTGATCTTGTCATAGTCAAAGGAGAGATGGATGAAGTTAGTTAACATATTACATTACTTGCAACATTCCTACACATATAAACGCATGTGATTGCAGGATCTCTTCTACGAAGGGGAAACGTACGAGGGCGAAATTGGCCTCGTACCATCTAATTATGTTGAACAAATCGATGATGCAAATGTGCTTTTTGCACAGTCCTCCAATCAAGTGCCCAATAATGAACATATAACTAGCAACACTGCCGCTATCACTACTGCCAATCGTCATTTTTCTCCTTCTCCACCACCCTCCTCTGGTCGAAATGATCCTCAGTCATCCAGAACTCAGATGTCGCCTGTGCGTGTCAAATCACGCAATCAAGACCGTCACATCAGACGTGATGTATCGAACGAACGTAGTCGGCACACGTCACCTCCTCTTCGCAATAGCCGGGAACGAATAGCTTCACCGGATGAGTCGCCCCGAGAAGAACGTCGTAATGCCTGGAGTCGGTCTTCGGCTCAGCACCATTCTTTCAGTCACTCACCACACCATTCCACATCACACACACCTGCACCGCCGCTCAATGTTAGTTACATTCAACGAGCGTATCCCACTATAATTCACTCTTATGATTCGCTTGAGGTTAACAAACCATATATACACACATATCACGCTATACATACATACATATCACGTTCAATGAACCGTTTCAGCTGAGGCGCACCAACACGAGCCAAGCATCTCTATACCCAACACCAGAACGTGAACGTCGAAGGGCCACCCGATCAAGTCCTAACCGATCTAACAACCAACGTGTCAGCTCGGCCCCATCGCTGCCTTATTCAAAGCACAATCGTACTGATAGGTTAGCATGCAAAAGAGAATTTGATAAATTCATGACTTCAATATGATTAGGTGTATTTTATGTGTTACAGTTACGTTGATGACTACAGTCTTGCATTGTCAATGGGTGAGCCGGTGTTCAGTAACCCGGGCAGCAGTCGAGAGCACACCCGACACGAGTGCGACCTGGACGCCCAACCCGCACACCACACCCAGCCATTGCTCATACCCGACTCTATATGTCCCTTCCCCCCTATCGATGTCGCTAAAGTTACTGTGCACGAAATTCGACAGCCTGAAGGAACCAGAGGTAAGTTATGATTTTTTTTACTTTCTTACCTTTTTATTGATTACCTTTTTCATTTGAATTTTCCGCGCTCTTTGCCCGCAACAGTTGATCTTTATTCGCAACAAAACTTTTTCCTAACTTGACTGAGTTGGAGAAGTTTTGTTCTAAGAGCCAACAACATTCTAGAATTTCAATTTTTAATAATTCTACATAACTTCATTATAATAACATGTAAATTGTAAGTTAGAACTCTTGTTTTCATAAATTTAATCCCATAAACGTTAGCAAATCTGATTTTTCTCATAAAGTTTATGCAAGTATTTGCGTTTTCTAAAAAATGTTTTTTTATATCTTGGTAACAATTGGTTCGAATTGCAAAAACAGTTTTTTGTTTGTTGTCATCTAAAACCACCTTAAAAACTTTTAAATTAAGTAATTCGTTACCGATTAAGAAGGAACATTGATCAGGAAGCATACATAAGTGAACAGACTGACAAATTTATATGAGAAAGTCGCTACAATTGATATTTTTTATGCCTCACCACATCGCGTTTCGCGTTATACAGAATAGCTGTATGTTCCCACTTTCCGGCCGCACATTTCCCAACAAACTGTTATAACTTAAAAGGAGTTTAAAAAATTTATATCCTGAATTTTATTAATATGGTGCCACTTACTGTATGTAGTTGTTTCATCACATTGTCGTTTTTTTGTAATAACCCATGTCACCAAAATAACTTTGATCGCTAGTTCGCTTCCTTAATAGTTTGTATACATCTTCTTTACGCATATTATTTAATTTTTTTATGGTAAATCAGTATATTTTTATTATATTCAGAAAGTCACTGACACAACGAGTTTTCTTAGGGACTTTTCAAAAATTCTGGTTTTTCTACGTAGGTGAGTACTATTTTTTGGAGAATTGGTAAGAAAGTGAGACCATATTTTATAGCCACCCTGTCGATAAAAATAGCCTACTCTGCATTTACTTTGTTCATTGTCTTCTATCATACTGTGTCAAATTGTATGATTGTGTAGACTTAACAGCAGTAAAAAAATCCAAGTTAAAACAACAGCAGCAAAACATTTAACTGTGTTTTTCAGTCTGCTCACTATTTACATATTTGAATGAAAAACAGAACGCATTATGTTTTCAAAACCCTTAGTCTTGAAATGTTCCCAAACAAAGCAAATTGGGTTTTAGTATTATATTTTTTAATGTAACTTAATTTTTTAATCTGAATTAAAAAAAACCATTTTTGATTTAATTTTCGTTATTGAATTAGCTTCGTAATAAGAAAGGTAGTGAAATTATTTACACACCTCTTGTCGATCTAGAATTAAAATACATATGCATACAGATAAACTACGGTTCTTTTATAAATTCCATGTGATGTTCTATTTAAATGTGCCGCCGTAAATTAAATAGTGTATACAGGAAGTACGTATAAAATAATGTTAACTATTTAATTCAATAAAATAATAAATTTATAAAATTAATATAGTTTGTAAATCTCAGGTGCACAAACTAAAAAATTTTTTAGCTCGAGTCACCAGTTTTCATGTTTCACGATCGACTTGAAGTTTGCGCAATAAGTAAGCGGTTTGTTCAGATATAAAAGATTTTCCAGCCTCTTTCCCCGGAAAAAGAAGATACTGTATTCCATGCGCAATGAACTGTATTTCTTGAATTCATAAAAATGCATAGTTTGAACCAGTTTTAAACTAATTTAACAAACCTGTACCTCACTGGAAGCTTGATATTGTTTTATTGAACGTCGTCATGAAAAGGTATTAATTTGTATACTGAGAAGCTAAGCTAGTGGTGGTTGTCCACGATTCAATTGAAATCAGTTTACTCAACCACTTGAGGTACATACAGGGTGGCCCAAAAGTTAATGTACACTTTTTGGCCGTCTTTTTCGATTGTGTAAAATTATAAAATTACAACGGTACAACATTAGTCGGACTGGAAAGTGCCTGAACTGTCCAAAAATGTCTTCCGTTTTGTTGTCCGACAAACATTTCATGCGCGCAAATGACTGAAAACACGCTTTTTTGTCTGTTTCACACTCGTTTCCGCTTTTTTACGATTTAATGCATGTTTTATTAAGTTTACTTTGGTCAGGCAAGACCGCCCAAACATGAAACTTTAGCGTAAGGCGATACTAGTCATGTTCAAGTGCACGTGCATCGACTGCAATCGGCTTGCATCGGGGCTATTTTCGATGAAGAAATTATTACTATCGATAAAGTAAGTTCGAAGGTGACAATTAAACAAAGTTAGCATACATATTCAATGTTTTCACAAAAATAGCACTGATGTAAGCCGATTGCAGTCGATGTACGTGCATATAACAGGACTGGTATCGCATAACGGTGAAAAAATTTATGTTTTGGCGGTCTTGCCTTAGCAGGAAAATCTAAAGAAGCGTGAATTACTAGTCAGCCTCCGTTATTTATTGCAATTGTGCCTAAATATCATGGTCAGAATGAATAAAACATGATTTAAATGGTGAAAAAGCAGAAACGAGTGTGAAAAAAGACAAAAAAGGTTTTTTCAGACATTTGCGTGTATAACTCATGAAATACATGTCAGAAAACAAAACGAAAGACATTTTTGGAAAGTTCATGCAATTTCCAGGAAAGTTCATGCAATCTTTGTGTTGTTGTAATTTTATAATTTTACAAACTCAAAAAAGACGTCCAAAAAGTGTACATAAACTTTTGGGCCACCCTGTATATACATAGTTTTTAAAACTGATTATTTATTATTATTGCAGTTCCATGTCCACGTGATCTATGCATAGAGAAACAGTTGCAAAAGTCGTTGGTTATATCATGGGCACCACCTGACAATTCTATGATGCCCGTTACTCAATACCACGTCTGTGTCGATGGGGCAGTTAAAGCCGTTGTGCCTGGCGCATACAAAACAAAGGTTAGCGATCTAATACGTGAGTGAGTGAGTGAGTGAGTGAGTGAGTGAGTGAGTGAGTGAGTGAGTGAGTGAGTGAGTGAGTGAGTGAGTGAGTGAGTGAGTGAGTGAGTGAGTGAGTGAGTGAGTGAGTGAGTGAGTGAGTGAGTGAGTGAGTGAGTGAGTGAGTGAGTGAGTGAGTGAGTGAGTTAGTGAGTGAGTGAGTGAGTGAGTGAGTGAGTGAGTGAGTGAGTGAGTGAGTGAGTGAGTGAGTGAGTGAGTGAGTGAGTGAGTGAGTGAGTGAGTGAGTGAGTGAGTGAGTGAGTGAGTGAGTTTTTGGTTTAGGCTCTGCTGGAAGACATCGACTTGTACACGGTGCACCGACTCTCCGTTAGGGCTGTGACCGAAAAGGGACACTCAAGCGACGAATCGTGCACAATCACAGTCGGATCGTGTTAGTGCTACAGACATTATTGTATAATATTATTACGGCTGAGCTGATTTATATATTGTTTTATCAAATGTGCTCCAGCAAGAATCATCAAAACGTATTGGAAAACACTCGAAAAAAAAACAAATAAGTTGCGTAAATATGCACATAGACTAGAGTAAAAAGAATGGTTTGCACGTTCGTATATTCCGAATTTGTTGTCTTTCTACCCTGGTTGGTTCGGTCCTATTAAGTACACGTGTCTTTGGTCACAATCTGAGAAACCTTTTATCAATTACAAATATAATGCACACATAATGGTGTGTGATTAGAATATGGATGTGCAACAACCTGAGATCCATTATGTGCGTTGTCTTTTGACGAAAACCAACTTAGATGCAGTATGTCTTCAATAAGTAGCCATGTTGAATAATATTTAGTTCAATTTTTATAATGAATTAATGTTTTCCTTAGTTTAGTTGTATATAAATGTGAGATGTATTCAGCAGCACCAGTGTCACCACACGAAGTACGTGCCGGCCAGATCACGCCGGTGTCGGTCCAGCTCACCTGGTTCCCGTCCAACAGCAACTGCGAGCACATCGTACTCCTCAACGGCATCAAGGTCGGCATCTGCCCGCCTGGAGTACATCAGGTTAATATGGTATACATCAGGTTGATATTGATTACATCAGGTTAATGTTGTACACATCTGGTTGATATTGATTACATCAGGTTGATATTGATTACATCAGGTTAATATGGAATACATCAGGTTAATATTGAATACATCTGGTTGATATTGATTACATCAGGTTAATATTAATCATTCTCTCGCTTCATGAAACATTATCATTTGATTAAGACACTATATGAAAGAGTCCGCTTTTGCGCGCATGAAATGATACAGGTGTTGTTGCGGAAGCACGCTCTCGTATTCAACTTGAATCATAAGTGTTTTGCGAATGAATCGATTTCGCAAAAGTGAATCTAAATTGGCGCTTATTTAAAATTTGTGTCCCGCCAATCACTTGATTGGTGCTATAGTTTAAAACTCGCAATACAGACTGACAACTCATATGTACATAACTGTCCACTCCAATCGTGCTGAAGACATATACAGGGTGGATAAAAAGTTGTCTCGTTTGAACAATCTATAGACGAGCTGTGATAATGTGATACAGCACATTTGATTATGCTTTTCCTGGCGGTAACAAAATGATATGATACGCGTCAAAAAACTTTATGATCTCAGCTTATTATGTAAGATCTCAGCTATATGCTATATTTTTACACACAATATGCGCAATTTATTTTGCTTCGAAAGAAATTTTAAACTCCCTTAACGCATCATGCGATCAAGTTTTCTCTAACAAACAACTTTAACAATTAATTCATGGATAAAAGTAGAGATTTCTTTATGATACTGTATTTCGACGCTAAGTACATTGACCGTTTTCCAGTTAAACAAAATGGGATTTGAATGCAGGTGCTGCTGAAAGGTTTGAATCCGTCGACCATGTACCGGGCGAGTGTACGTGCCAAAGACCCACGTGCCGTACTTGAAGAACGAGCCATTGAAGGATTCGTCGACTTTAAAACACTGCCAAAAAGTTGGTGCTGCGGACCAAAACGAGCATGAAAGACAAGTAAAATAAGTAAACTTCAACTAACCCCAAATTTTGAAAACATTCTTCGCGGTTTATGCAGATAAAAAATGGTTTCACGTTTCAAAGAAGCTGAAAATCAGGTGAAGAAGAGATTTATATTTGAACTTCCGTAAAATGACTAATGAAATTGGTTTGTTATTTTACAGAGTCAAGCAGCCGAAAGATTTGGCTTCTTATTACTGTCCTCGTGATTTTTGTTAGGCACAATAAATATTAGCAACATCTTCATTTGCCAAAACAACGGGAAATTCGAAAATTCATCCAGCTGAAACTCTATTACTTATCTTACAGATGTATCAAATCGGGCATGTTTTTCAGTTGGGCTTCCTGATCCACCGTTATCTGTGCAATGTGAGCCGGGTCCACAGGACGGTACTCTGCTGATTAGCTGGCGGCCTGTCACAACCCAACCCAAGCCACCATCTCGAGCTGCAGTTGCTGGTTACCTCGTATACGCAGATGGACGCAAGGTATCCGAGGTCAATTCGCCGCAAGGTTGGGCGTTAAAGTCAATGTGGATTTTTTTATTAATTTTGAACCCAAATCAATTATGTTAGATATAAATCATAAATGCTCACATGAGATATTGAGTAAAAGATACCAGAAGTATTAACTGAGACACGATGACTTGATTGCAGGTGACCATGTGTTGCTGCGTCTGTGTGAATTCATCGACGATCCGCCATTGTTCATCACGGTGCGCACCCGTACCAAAGAGGGTTCGATAAGTGCCGACTCGAACGTGGTGCGGGTACCGAGACAGCTAACGGCCACCAACACGATGAGCCCGAATCGACGCAACAGACTGCGACACACGCTGGCTGCTTCGGCGATGACATCCGAGCCCAACCAGCAAGTACCGGTGGCATCTGCGATCGCACCGGTTCGTTGTTACAGCCATTGATTGACATGATTAGAGGTGGTTTATATCGATGGATCCACTTCAGATGACGTCCATGCCTTCACTGCCCACACGCCATGTGCCCTATTGCCAACCCACATCAACATCACTTTTGCCAGCCACGGGTGCTGCCAGTCATCCTCAGGTATGCACGTATTGTATATATACCAGTGTACCATGTGTATGTAGCAAGCAGTGTGTGCGTTCGGACGAGCAGTGCCCGGAACATGTGCCTTGTTGTGTGATTAGTGAGGCACACTGTCCATTGTCGTCCTCAACTGCTAACCAATTTACGTGAACCATTTGGAGCGACGGGCGTGCTTGTTGACTGCGACCATCAGCCGCAGCCACTAACTCGTTTAGCCGACTGCTTCAAAGATTGCAGCGATCGCGCCTTGATACCACAAACTTGATATACCCCATTGCCCTATTCACCACTTTCATGCCAGCACCTTTCCACATAGAATATATAACATTTCGAAGATATAAATTGGACAAGGAATGCGGTCTGGTGCAACGTTAATGTTTTGGCGTGTTGGAAGCTGGAATTCGGCGGTAGCGAGCTGAGTGAAATTG
This sequence comes from Daptonema setosum, assembly GCA_964036265.1. Classification (NCBI taxonomy): domain Eukaryota; kingdom Metazoa; phylum Nematoda; class Chromadorea; order Monhysterida; family Xyalidae; genus Daptonema; species Daptonema setosum. The sequence goes on from OZ038442.1 coordinate 22,401,049, forward strand.
ATTGAATGGTGCTGTGGTACACAAGTATATATGCACCGCTTACCTCGTATGTGCCAACCATGTAATGAATTAGATAACTTGCACCAGTGTACACGTATTCATACATGCATGCACAGGCTGGTGGTGGTACAGGCTGTATTTGGTTGTGCTGTTTGACTTAACGACAACGCTCCGGATGATACTATCATGTATTCAGTACATACATATGCATGTGCCATCCAACCCATACCATACATACATATGTACATACATATCATTTGCACGCCCTCTCACGGCACGGCCGTTCACAACTCGGCAGTGTGCCATTAAACCAATCGTGTCCGTCGTCATGGAATCGGCCAGTTGAGACGTCGACACACATTTCGACAACATGCAATGGCCAGCTATATTTTGTGAGAAACCGCTGTCATATGTGATTACAAGTGGCTGGTGGTTTATGACCGAATACCACTTGTGCCACTACCACCATATGTACATAAGCTGCTTTAACCAGCTAGCGTCAGTGCGTTGTGTCCACTAAACATACTTGTTCAGGCTTATTTCATAAATATCACAGTTAGGCTTACAAAACACACAAAGCGTGTGAGTCACATACTTGGTGACTCAATCGTCGTTCATGTTTACTGGCATTACGTTGTCTTTAATCTAGATCCAACAACAATATATATACTTTCGCAATACGGGGGCGTGTTTACATACATACCTCATCTAGTTTCATGCTGATTTCATTATTGCCGCGCGCCAAACATTATTTGCTGACTGCCATTGGCTTACAACTGGACGACTAATCAATTCACCTACATATATATTCAATGCACGTATTGTTGCATCCTATTGCAAAGGTTTGTACAATCTAAGTCATTTTATGTATCAGTATTATTCAATATTTATTGGATATATTTGATTTCAGATTGGACCACTGCCGACGTCGTCTGGAGCGTATGGTGCGACGAGCCAGGTACCACCGGTGGCCAGTTCGTTTTATCAGACGCAGCAGCCTGATCCCGGCAGTGCGGCGTTACCTGCGGTTGGTCGCGTCCATTCATGACAGCTTCATTAGTGTTCATACGAACATGTCATAAGAACTGGTCGGGTGAACGATAACACAGTTTTGATTAGGTGTTGTATATATCATACACGATAGCATTGCTCATTCATATACTGTATTTCAGTACTCCATGTGGCCGGGAATAGCAGGTGGTGCAGGTACCCTGACGTACAGTCAGCCCGGACAAGCCTGTGTCCAGCCTACGGTTTCAGCGGCGTACTCGATGCCTCCGATGCCTCCAGGTCAGACGTCCTCGCAGTATTATGTGTTCCATCCCAATCTGGCTAGGGCTGAGGCCGGACCAGCGCCACCAGACAAACCGAGTCTGCTTGAGATGGAGAACAGTTACTTGGTAAAGCACGGAGGTGTATCCGGTTCGTCATAGCTCCTATCATATAGAAAAGTGCATGTCACAATGTCGGGTGCTTGCTTGCCAGTGTCCAACATCATGTCATGTCATGTCATATCCTCACAACCATCCCCCAACCTGGACAAACATAAATTGCACAGTTGTTTTATGCATGCTTTCTCAGATCAGTTTCCGCAACACCACCTCACTTTTAAACTTAGCGTTAAATTTTAAATTTTTAGCTTTCCAAGAAACTGTGAAAAAAACGATGAGTTGGAAAAAATACATGACCTGGTTTGATAGCAAACAGTTGCTCTCTTCTTTATTTGAAATAATTCTGGGTTACGCTGTAGCAACTAATTTTCATTCAGTACATCTGATAAGACACTTTCGGGTCCTCAGTCTACGTATAGTTCAAGAAACAACTTTTTTTCACAACTTTTGAATGGCTTCATTAACTGTTCTCCATCTCCAATGTTGGTCCTTTGTTTTTGCTTTATATCTGCGAATAGCTCTCTCAATTGTTTTAAACTTTTCAAGCACACGTGAAAGCACACACTTGTTAACCTGTTTATGATACACATAATATATGCTTTAACGTGGTTGTTTGTTTCAGGTGCGTATGTGGACCCAACTGGGCAGAGTACGTTACAAAGGCAGCGAGCCCTACCTGCTATAGACCATACTACCGGCATGCCGTTTCGGTAAGTATCTATTGTCGCAAGTCATATTTCTGGGTATGAGTCATCGACGTATGTAGCTTTGCTGTAACTCATGCAGAGTAAACATATACAATCTATTGTCTTTTAAAAGACCCATTTTTTATATATTTGTTGACCAACAAGATAATTATGTAGTAAAAAGTGTGTTTCAGTACGGACCAATACGCTCACACTGGCGCTGCCTGGTCGACGCTGTCACCTGCAACACGTCGCAGACTCGAGCAGTATGTGCAGGGCAGCTACTCACCCGTTGGCGGCTCTGGTCGTCGCTTCGGCTCAGACAGTCTAGCCAAGCGACGTACGGCCTATCGAACACGCAGCTACAGTGCAGATGAACCGATATACGATGAATACGTTGACCCGTACGATCGACCGGCCGTTGTGCCCTCCATAAGTAAGTCAATGCTGATCCAATTAGCCGAAGCGCAACACCATGTAGCATTGTATACAGTCAGTTGGACTCAAATGAGCCATTACTTGCGCATGAGTAGCAGTAATGCGACAGTTATTCAAATACAGCCATAACTGTCATCATTGTCAGTACTTGAGCTCGTGGTCGGAATGTGTGAAACGTTAGTATAATGAAAATGAATAACTGATTGAAAAATTAGGGTTTGCAGGGATCACGGGTGCTTCTGGCAGTGAGGGCAGACCGGGCAGTGTGATGGACTTTGGCACAAACGGCGAGATCTATGACTACGGAGGATATGGAGGCGTGCAACGACGACCCCGTCGATTCCGCAGGTCGGTTTAGTGTGACTAGAGTTACTATATATAAATAGTGGGGATGCATGTGTATGTGAGTTGTGCTACACCCAGGCCTACACCCAAGCCAGCATGAGTCCATTGTGCGTAGACATTAGCAATCGTTTGGTAGCATGTGTTTGTTGTATTTACGTTCATAGAGGCTTCACCATCACGCGAGCATGACAGCTGGTGATCATGCATACCAGTCTGCCAACCAAACCAGTACGCTTGATATCAGTCTGCAATAACATGTACGACCGTAAGACAACAGTTACAATAGCTTTATCGTAACTACAGTAACAGTAGCGACGGCAATGTGACACAAGTATGCGTGTATGTGGAATAAGGGCAAAGGAGACAGAGAGCACCCAGTGAGCAATTAGCGGTAGTACACTCATTATTGTACTTGTGTGATGCTCCCTCTACATGGCGGACTGTCATGCAGCATGTATGGACTGGAGCCGTGTCATGTGGCTGTATGCCGCTGCGGCATCCCTTGCACTCATGTGCCCGGCACACACACACATACAGCAAGCCAGCAAACGTATTGATTTTGCAGTTTTGCTGGCATGTGCACGCACGCATGTACTCGTGTACATACATGTGTGTGTGTGACAGAGAGCAGTAGTGTGTGTTGTGTGCATGTCGCTGGGTTGTTGTTGGTCGCTGCAACACCCGCAACTTGTCGCACCATTCAAACCAACCATCAGGTGTGATACCTGCCAGTTGGAAAGCGGCAGAGTTGGACGGTGGCAGCAATGGTGCTCGTATGCTGCGTCCACAGGATATGATTCCGTGCACGGCTGGTCCTCAATGCAAACACCATGGTCAACAACATCACAATTTACTCGCCACTTCAAGCACCAATTCAGCCACCACAACTGCCCTATTGCCGACGGTAGCAACCTCGACGGCCAATCAGCCAACTCTCGTTTGGCAGCCGGTCACCCTGCAGCTAGCAGGTCCGAGTCCTACCATGGCACCTGTGGCTTACTACCAGCACCAGCCAGGGCTTCCAACGCCATCGCAACCGACCGGTTACGTATGGACAGCAACACCTCTATACCAGCCACAGTCCACTTCGACACAGCCACCACCCTCTCCTTATGTCACTTATCCACCAGTACAACAAGCTCAAGCCCAATCTGGCTACCCTCCTAATGGTATGCTACTGTTGCGACCTATGCATCGACAACAGCAGCGCACCTATAATTCGCTTAATCGGCTCAATCATTCCACCCCACCTGTCATCCGCAACCTTATGCACAAGTTGGTTAAGTGCCCATTTAAAATTTAAGGCCGAACGGGACGGACTTACTGCAAACAGCCTTTTTAAATTATTTCAATGCAGTTCGTACGTCTTTGTGGCAATCAAAAGGTAATGAATTAGTTTGCCCTCACTCCATAATGTCTGATTAATTCTGTTTGACGGCAACAATGAGGGTAGTCAATTTTGTTCTGCACCCCATACACAACCTCTCAGCGAACCACAGGTCTGCACGTGACAAACAACTCATTAGTCACCTATATTTAGTTGGGGGAATGACTGGCATGGCTTGGGAATAAGGCTCGCAAAATCAGGTTATCATGGTTGCAGTTATCACACGGATCGAGCGTACAGTCGAGCGATGAGTGAGCCTGACCTAAGATACGACGGTGCTGCATACCATCAGGCTGACCCGTACTTGCAACGTTTGCAAAACCAGAGGAATCAGCCACGCTATTTCATTGCCCTTTATGACTATGATCCCCGACACATGAGTCCCAACCCGAACGCGGTCGTCGAAGAACTTACTTTTCGAAAAGGCACCATCATAAAGGTAATGTTGTTGTACTTGGTTGCACTTGGCTCTTTTATTACCCGGTTACGAATTAAGGTATACGGTTCGAAAGACTTGGACGGATTCTATCGAGGCGAGCTAGCTGGCAGACTAGGGCTGGTACCTGGTAACATGGTTGCCGAGGTGGGAGCAGACGAGCTAGGAATGCGCTTGAATGCGCCCTACGAGTTTGGGGCATCACCGCGATCGCGTAGACGGTCTGAACACTGGCCCATTAATGCCAACTGTTCTGACCCTGCTCTTGCATCATATCATCGGTTGGTGAAGCCTCGATCCATGTACAGTACATAGATACACGTGAGCTTGCATTGTGTTATATCCACTGGCATGTTACCGAACACAACACTGGTATGCGTGATTGCACGACTACATGTCATGTCGCGTGTTGGCAAGCATTGTGTGGCATCTTACTCGTTTTGTTGCAGCGCTCCTGGCTTTACCGAGTACGACACATCCACGTCCGCCTGGAACCCGGCTGGGGCGGCCGCGTTGAGTAACCCTCGACTCCGGCGTAGATTATTCCAAACGACCAAATCGCGGAGTCTGGACTATACTACAAACGAACAGGCGATGCGACGGGCAGCCATGACAGGCTATGGCCGACAGCCGTTCGGTGCTCCACCGCGCTCCGAATACACGCCTTTATACTACGATTCGGACAGGGAGCGCATCGAGAGGTTAGCATGTGTTCAGTTCTGATGTACGCGTGTGTACAGCATTACATGTACAGCAATAAATATGTGTGCGCAGCGTTACATGTACAGCGTTACATGTGCGAGCGTTACAGCGTTCAGTTATTGTAGACGCATGCCCGCGTTGGTCGGTCGTGAGCTTCCGCTGTTGTAAGTTAACAATTATTACGGTGACCATTTATGTTATCATAACCCATTACACATGTACTTTGTTTTACTATTCTTTTTTATTCTCAAGTGTAAAACACGAAGAAAAAATCAAGTTAACATTTCTCAATAATGCACCAATCGATTGATTACTGCTGATTAACCAGTGCGGATTTCAAAAGGCTTGCCAAGTTCCATGATTTTGAGCTGATATTGGTTTGATTTTCACACTAACGTATGTTTACTGAGTTCAGCCCGCACCTGTGTTTAACTCTTGAACCCTCATATTTTATTCAATACCTTATTCAGGCCTTACCGTGACCCTCCGTTTTATCCGCGTGGTTCTTTGGACAGAAGACGAGATGTTTCATTACCTCCGGGCGATTATGGGTAAGTTGTTGTATATATGTAGTACGTTTGAGGCCCTCTCATTGATTGAATTGATTTCAGTGGTCGAGTGCACGTGGGACCAGAAGAGCAGTACTACGACACCGGTGAACCCCTGCCTTTGGGTGACTATCGTCGCCCGCCTATTCGCGCTATGCCTGCCTATCCTGGTGCTCCTTATGACGATAGTGTGTACGGTAGTCGGTACCCAGCACTCAGACAACAACAGCCCTGGTCAGATCCATACGCCGGTAAGTCATACATCACTCCACACATAATCACTGTTCAACTAAATACTGTGTATAAATGCAGGTCGTGCTGCCCCAGACCCCTATGCAGCCGCCTACGCTCGACCCCAGCCACCGCAGCACACGTCCAACATTGTGGCTACGAAGACGAGTACAGCCAAGTCGTTCAGACAGGGTGGACGCGACTTCCTCGAACAGAACATACGGGACGCCGTGACGACAGCTCCAGCCAAACGCATGATTGCCAAGTTCGACTATAATCCACGAGAACTATCGCCCAATGTTGACGCAGAGGTGAGCACTTCTTACACCAGCCAGTTTTGCCCTTATTTCAATTCATAAACTTATATTTTTTGCAGCAAGTGGAACTCAACTTCCGAGCAGGAGACGTGATTACGATATATGGAGAAATGGATGAAGACGGATTTTACATCGGTGAGCTAAATCAACAACGAGGTCTCGTTCCCAGCAACTTCCTCGAGGCTTATGCTGGTGCAGTCAGCCTACCAGCACCCGGATCTCAACAACAACAACAACAACAACCGATGCAACAACAACCATCACAACAACAAATGATGCAAGGTAAAGTTTATTTGTTGTATGTTTCTTTTATTCAGAAATACTTAAAGTTGGCGAACCTTGAAGTCGGTATGGTATGGAATAGCTAAAACTATATAATTAATGATGATGTTATGTTGATAAATGCGAATCATCCGATTGCAGGTCAAGGACAGATGGGTCAGCAAGGCGGCGGCCTCGGAGCATTGGCTCAGCTGAGTCAAGTGGCAGCGCAACAGATGCAACAAGTGCCACAGATGCCCGGTCAGCAACAACTTCAGGTAACACCATCTCCAAGCTTTCAACTTCATAGGCATGCTTTCAACTTCACACATTTGTTTCTCACGTTACGCGAATAAGATCAAAATAGTAGAAAACTAACAGAGTTCCCTGCTTTCCTAGGAGACGGGTGGAACGGACAGTTTTGACAAAAGCGAAGTAAGACATCTGCTCGAAGTTAACACGTATCTACACGTTTTCGTTGTGTTTTTGCTGTTTTCACATCGCCTGTCCCATTGCACTAAATACCTCTTTAAACTTTCCTGTTTACAAGACATCAGTTTCCTTTCACATGCCGAAGCAGTTTTCTTACTTGATCTATGACGTTTCCACTTGCGGTAACAATCTTCTTTAACTCTGAAATTTTAAATTTTGTTATTTGCTGTATGTTTTGATGGAACAAAATTATGTTGTTTCTCATCAGTTTGACAGAGTGCCAATCACTAAAAAACTTTTTATTATCTCATGTTTGTTCTGCGGTACTCGAAAGACAAATCTTTTAACTGGACTTTTCATTTTGTTGGTAATGGGGGATTAACATACAGAAACCCTGTTTCATATCGTGAGGAATAAGTTTTGCAAAACATCTGATGCCGAAAAAATGCTCTACCACTTGTGGAAACGTCGTGAGATTTGTCGCGAGCGACACGCGGGCTCAAGCCAGTCAATGCAATTGTCGTGAATACAGTGGGCACAACAGATTGAATGGCCTGACCAGGCAGGGCACCGCTACATAACTACTATCAACAAACTGAATTATGAGTCCGATGCGCACTAACTATGGGTACATACAGGGTGGCCCTCAACTTTTAACTCCAAAAACGTTAACTTAATTCATTTTATCGCAGAGATTTGTTTCTCAGACGGATTTCAAGACCGAAAAATAAATTCCTGCGCAGCACTTTGTTTCCAGATAATTCCTGGTAAAAGATAATATTCCGAGACATTTATACAGCTTTTAAGTACTACAATAACAGTTTATTGAAAGTTATGCCCTAAAATGAACTTTGTCATTGGATCAAATAATCGAAACTTCTGTAATTTATGTATTCTAGATTTTTTCAATTGATAGGCAATTAAGTAAAGATATGGTTTCTAGTTTTGTGGCTCCCCCCCTCCCCTGTACATGTATGCATGCATGCACGTATGTGACACATGGTCGGGGAATCAAGTAGACCATGACAATGGAGTTGGTGTTGATTTGGATGTGATCTGTGGGGCCGGGGCATGTGTCATTCAGATCGTACATTGCATGCACCAGGGGCAGTCAAGTCGTCGCATGTCGCCAATCACACCACTCAATCTGTTCAATATATCGCATTCGGTATAATTAATCACGTTTTGTTTTATTTTATATGCTAATATACTCGTAAAGCTTCTGCTAATCATTATTTCAATATTCACGTTTATAAAACGTGTCCGGATTTCGGCTATTGTGCCATTGATGCCTGCCCACCCCTCTAAGTGAATACACAGGCGCTGACTGGATCTGTGATACTGGACAAAACATACCAAGATTATAGTGGTCCTTCAACAAGCCATTTACGTATTGTTCCTAAAATGTAATGCAGTCTTACAAAGTACCGTATTGAACTGAGTAGTTATGAGATCAGTTGGGTCCAGTGACGTACTCATGTGTTGATAGTACCTGATGTCGTTCAATTAAAGCATACGATAACTGTAGATTCAAGTAACTGTAATGTTTTGTGTGTAGGTGTTGTCATGTGTCAACACACTAAATTGTCTTGTTTCAGGTTCAGATGGGCCAGATGGGCCCGATGGGCCAGATGGGTCAGATGGGCCAGATGGGCCAAATGGGCCCGATGATGGATGGCCAGCAACAGCGCATCGTTACCTTTGCTCCCAACATCGGCGGTGAGTCCGAGAGTCCGCCGGCAGCGAACGGCATGAGGCCCGGTGCTCGTGGTGGTCCTGGTTAGTCTATTATCAACGTTTTATAAGAGGTTTAGTAGGTGTCGTATGTAGGTTGAATAGGTTGAGTAGGTTTAGAAGGTTTACTACATACAGTAATAATCGAAATTTTTATATTGTGAGTTCTAGAACGCAAAAGTATAGAGTATAGTATGGTGGTGTACACTCGATGTGGATCATAATCTGCCAAAGGCTCGTGTTCACGCACTTGTGCAAGATTCAGGTCAAGGTATGGGCCAACGTCAATCCTCACTTCAATCTACAGCCTCAAGTGCTCAAGGCAGCGTGATGCCGGGTGCAGGTGCACCCAAGCCTGCGGTCAAGCAACCCGGTGCTGCTGCTGCCAAACCCGGTGGTGCTGCCGGTGCTGCCAAACCCGGAGCCAAGCCAGCCGCCGGTGCCAAACCCGGTGCCCCGGGTGGTGCCCAGAGAAAGGTGTCTCAAGCTGCTACCAAAGCCGCTGCACCGAAGGTTTGTATAATATTGAGTTAATAATAACACACCACATTATTTTTTCATTGTTAATATCATTTAATCAAATGGCTGGAAATGCAAGTTTTTTTCAATGTTTCAGAAAAAGTGAAGCGTCGGTAACGGGTACGCGATTGTTGGATGGTTCGGCTCAATTGTTGGACGGCACACACACTATTTATTACCAGAGATTATAAGCGTGCTGACTACAGTATTGGATGGCGTCATCTCGTTTGTTTCCTTCCCAACCCAGCTAGTTATTGTGAGGAGCTTGACACTATCGATACGACTTGTTGACTCCACTTGCAGACCGTTTCACTTTGTTTCACAGCCATTGATTTGTGCGTTTAGATGCATTTCATGTGATCCCATTCCAAACCCAAATGTTTTCCATGCACAAAGTATCTGGGGTGTAAATGCGAGTTGATTATTTATTGGATTTTTGCAGAGAATTCTATTGTTTTTTAATGTCTGTGAAATGGATCTAAATATTATAGCGATATTTTCATTTAACTTGATACTTATTTTCACTGTGTTACTGACCCACTGCTCTTTTGAATATCTATTTTTTCATTCATTTTGTACTGTTTCTTTTCACATTCACTCCGTATTTTCTCCGTGTTACGACTTTTAACACAATCGCAAGCAATCGCAACTTTGCTCGTTCATACTTCTGATGCAGTTTTGTCA
>OZ038442.1:22416159-22468659 GCA_964036265.1 Daptonema setosum
ATTCAAACACTGAATGAACCATCACAGTAACACAATCTCGAGCTTTATCAAACAAACGGGCCATAAAAGCACTCCACCCGGAGTTGCCAGATGTATGTAGCAGCGATTGCCTCCAGGAACTGGATGACACGACTATAAATCTTAGTACACCATGTATAGAGAGAGCATATGAACGCAATTCGTAATTTGTAGTGGTTGGGTAGCCCGTGATGTATGGCGTGTAGTGGCACACATGACTGCATGTGTCTGAAACATCTGAGTCAGGGCATACAAACTTGCGGCACATGTATATATGTAGGGGCTTATAGTCCTGTTACTCTATCCGGATACACGGCATCGATTCATCGACTCTCACGTACTGTACGACAACCAAGACGATGCGGGAACAACAAGCCGAGTAGTTTGTTGAAGGCCTGTATATACGATGTTGTATGGGACAGTCTTGTTGTCGGTACATATGTAGGTACGTACGTATGTGACATGTGCGTAAGCATGACCTTGGTCAACTGGTCACTACTACATATCTAGAGACACTGCATTTTAATGAACTTCTGAGCCCAGGTTATGTCACTGATACCTTGGGACATTGTTGAGTGAACCTCAATGGTAAAGCAACATTGCTGTAACATTATTAACGATGGCATATCCCCCTCCCTGATATCAGAGTTGGACTTGTTTATATTTTGTGTGCCACTTAAATTATGGAATGAAGTGTAATAAGGTATAAGGGAGTGAGGAAGTAACAGGCTATTACTCAGGCATTGGTCACGGATGCACTTGGCAATGGCATGTGCTTGGCATGATAATAGACATGTAGCGGATGACACGCAAGTTACTCAAGTTAGGGTGAATTTTCTGAGATTTAATTCAGTTGCATTATAACAGGGTATTGAGAGAGTAATAAACTGCTGTCATTGTATAGATGGCAGCAAGTGTATTAGTTTTGAATGTAAGCAGACAAACAGACCGTGGAGTGATGGTATACTTGTATAGTGACTCATGGCTTCATCACAACCACTACAGACCGACTGGGCTCGACTCGAATGGGCCCGTCCGACTCCGAGGGATCCAGTATGTTACCATATATTCTTAGGAACAAGTTCACTTATACCATAAAGAAAAGAACTTAATTCGGCAACTTTTATGAGCCGCGGGGAACAAACAGCTGTCGGTAAACTGTTTTTAATGGCCATTTGCTTTCGTCCGCTACTGGATGGGAAGGGAATGGCCAACACGACTGATCACACCAGAATTACTCACGGAAGAGTACTATATGTCTGGAGTCTGGACGCCGCTGAAAATTGCCAGTTACATGGAATAACTCAGCCTATCCATCGATTCAAGCATAGATACATTTGTAAGATAACATTGACAACGGTTATAATTAAAACAGGCATATCAATGAAACCACCAGTAACGAATTATGTAATCATTCATGACGGCGACGAAACGAAATAAGAAAGACGGAAGCTAGGAAATTTTGGACAGTGGGGTAACTGACTGACTGACGAACGGACAGACTGACTGACGGACTGACTGGCTGACTGACTGACTGACTGACTGACTGACTGACTGACTGACTGACTGACTGACTGACTGACTGACTGACTGACTGACTGACTGACTGACTGACTGACTGACTGACTGACTGACTGACTGACTGACTGACTGATTGACTGACTGACTGACTGACTGACTGACTGACTGACTGACTGACTGACTGACTGACTGACTGACTGACTGACTGACTGACTGACTGACTGACTCACTGACTGACTGACTGACTGACTGACTCACTGACTGACTCACTGACTCACTGACTCACTGACTCACTGGTGGACTGACTGAATGACCTACTGACATACTGACTAACTGATTGACGCACAGATTGATTGACTGGCTAACTGAGTGACTGACTGACGGATTGACGCACAGATTGATTGATTGACTGACTGACTGACTGACTGACTGACTGACGGACTGACGCACAGATTGATTGACTGACTGACTGACTGACTGACGGACTGACGCACAGATTGATTGACTGACTGACTGAGTGACTGACTGACGGACTGACGCACAGATTGATTGACTGACTGACTGACTGACTGACAGACTGACGCACAGATTGATTGACTGACTGACAGACTGACGGACTGACGCACAGATTGATTGACTGACTGACTGACGGACTGACGCACAGATTGATTGACCGACTGACTGACCGACATGGACGGACTGACTTTCTGACGGATGAACGGACTCACTAGCGGAAGAGCCAAACTCCAAAGATAGGGGAATCTTCCAGGACAGGGGAATGGCAGAAATTAGGCTAGAAAACACCTAAGGAACAAAAACTGTTTGTTTTTAAAAAATGGCCAAAGAGAGGGGAACTCTACTCTCCCCACTCCCTTCACGTCCACTAGTGGAAGGACTGACTGACGGACGGACTGACTGACCGACGGACTGACCGACTCACTGACGGACTGACTGACTGACTGACTGACTGACTGACTGACTGACTGACTGACTGAAAGACTGACTGACACACTGACTGACTGACTGACCGACTGACGGACTGACGCACTGATTGATTTAATGACTGACTGACTGACTGACTGACTGACTGACTGACTGACTGACTGACTGACTGACTGACTGACTGACTGACTGACTGACTGACTGACTGATTGGCTGTCTGACTGACTTACTGACTGACTGACGGACGAACTGAACGACTGATAGTCTTTACTGTCTGTTCAGGGGGCCCCCGTTAACCGTTGTCGAGTCCGGGAATCGAACCTGGACCGTCAGTTTGCGAGGCCGGCGCGTTAACCACATGACAAACAAAGCGACAAATGATGTTTTCAAACTTTGAAAAAAAATCAGTTGTGCATAAAAATTTCCAACGTCAGAAATAAAATACAATAAAAGAAAATACAATAAAACAAAATAGAGTAAGATGGACGTGGACGAGAACAATTTGGTGGATGCACATATTCGAAGAAAAAGCGGCCGATTGGCGCTGGCTGAGATGAACATGGAAGAAGACGAAAATCATCCGGAAGTTGATGAGGACGAAGAAGAAAATCTGGATGACGTTCTCGACCTCGGTGACATTGTCGATTCTGGTTGGTGGGATACACTTTTTGGAAATGCTTCTTAGCCGGCCAGCCGTCAGCTGGATACTTTTTCAGCAAGATCATGGATCAAATCAAACTAATCGAGCCTAATGCGCTTGTCCTCGCCAAGCCAGCCTCACGATATGTTATCGGGGTTAAAAGGCAGTATAACCTAGAACGGAAGAATAAATAAAGAAAATGTTTTTTTTGAAGTTATAATGTCCGGCCCGTTAACCCCCGATAACCTACCATGAGGCGTGCCGTGCCGTCTGTATGGGCTGGCGCAGTGGTGTTTGAATGATCAACCCCGCCAAGCCCATTGCCCATTTAGTGATGAAGCGGAAGTTTGTATATCATTTAGTTATGTGCAGAGGTGGGCCGCCGGGGGGGGGGGGGGGGGGTAGGGGGGTTACCCCCCCCCCACTTTTCAGGGTCGGCGGGTAGCACCCCCCCACCCCCCCTAGACAAAAATTTAGGTCGCCTACCCCCTCCCCCCTACTCGAAATTTTTGAGAAAATCGGCCTCAAAATCTCGATTTTGAGGCTCATTTTTCAAAAAATTTTGGCTGTGAGAATTTTTTTTCGAACAAACACGTTTTCTGGGTCAATTTTCTTGGTTAAAACCTGAAAAAACCGGTACATGTGATGTTTATACCTTATAATAGAGGATTTTTTAGCAAAAACAAGGCTTTTTGCGAAAAAATTTTCTACCCCCCCTACCCGACCTTACCCCCCCCCCACTTTTCGGGGTGGGGGCTGAGATTTCAAAATTCTACCCCCCCCCCCCACCCCCTGCAAAACGCCAAAAAACCCGGCCCACCCCTGGTTATGTGTCTGTAAGTATATCATTCAGTCAGTGAATCAATCAATTCAGTAGTTCAATCATTCATTGATTGGGTCAATCAACATTACGTCAATGCTTACGAATAACTCAGTCAATGGGTTGATAACTTCTAAAAGTGAAAATTGTAGCATCTGGAATACGGATTTCAGCTGTGCAATCGTACTTTGGCGGGCATCTCGGGCGCAACTATGCCGTCAGAAAGGGTAAAAACAAGCGTAAGAAGGGCGTCACCAAGACCAAAGTATCCGAAATGGAAATGGAGGAAGAAGAAGAAGAAAGTGATGAAGAGGGTGTCAGTGATGGCAATGTGGTCGCTTCATTAGATGCCATTCGGGGTGCCTTTCAAAACATGACAGATAATAGAACAAACGTTAGTTTGGTGACTTTCAGAAAAGCATATTTTTTATTTATGTAACTGAAACTGAAATTTGAAAATCAGATCTTTAAGTGAGTTTCATTTGTATGTAATAAATGTATTGTAGTTATTTATACGATTAGACCTGTAATTCAGGCCCAACTCGGTCGAATGAATGACCTGTACAAGCAGTTTGATGTGTGGCTGGCCCATCTAGATGTCGGCTTCAATCTGTTGCTGCATGGTTTCGGCTCCAAGTTGGCGTTGTTGCAGCGATTCGCCCAAGTCTTGTCTACGGTTGGTTATACGGCTTGACTGGCTATCATACTGACTGTCGCACTGATCGACTGACTGACTCACTGACTGACTAACAGAATAAATGACTGTCTGGCGAACTGTCTAACTGACTGCCGCACTGATTGACTGACTCACTGACTGACTAACTGTCGAACCGACTGATGCACGGACTGACTGACTTACGCACGGGCTACTGTTGATTATATTTACCTACTTTTTTAGTGACGGTCCCTTTTTTCAGAAATGTTCGTACATTGAGCTGCACGGCTACAAAGCCGAATCCAACATCCGCAAACTGCTGACGACGATCGTCGCCTTCTTTCAACTGAGTCTGCCTACTTGTCGTAATACGATGGCCATGGCTGAAGCCATACGAAACATCATGACATCCAAAAAACATCAGGATTTGGTATTGGTTGGTCAACTACATACAGGGTAGGCCAATAAAAACCACCCAACACATCGGAGGGTAATATGCAAACTCATTGACCACGGATCGGATTGAACGGCGTTATTGGAGTGGAGAACGATGTTATCCAATGTTCATAATTGAAAATAACATGCAGCTGTTATTTAAAAAATGCCATTTTCTATCTAATGAACCGACGTCAGGTCCAAGCGTTATTTAAAAAGAACCATTTTTATCTAATGAACCGAACTGATATCAGGTCACAGGTCAAAGCACCAAATTAGAATATCTTCCGCTCACCACACCACAAGATTTCTGTTCGAACGTATTATTAAATGAGTTCTAGTGTGGTCGAGTTCAAAACTTTTCATCATTTACCGTTCAATGAAGTAATTCAGTACTTACATAGTGAGCAAGTCAGTAACATACACTGTAATGCAACGTTTTGAATATGTCAGATAATCCACAACCTGGATGGTGTCAATCTGCGAGACGACGTGGTGCAGACGACCATCACCCAACTGGCACAATGTCCCAACATTCGTATTGTCGCATCCGTTGATCATCTGAATGCACCGCTCTTATGGAGTCAGGTAAGCCTCCCTGTTTTGCGTTGACATTCTGTCGGCTCGCCCATCATACCATTTAAATCTTTTTTACTGATCAATATAAAAATTTAATATCCGATAGTGTTATTGTTCTTTATCATTGTTTGCGAAAAACGGAACCATAAAAAATGTCCTACTATGATGGAAAAAGTACTGTTCTAAACCCACTATCAGGGTTTCGTTCCGTAGTCTGATCATATCATCCGATTGGGATTGCTTGCTTTGAGTTGGTTGTGTTTTTAACTTTACTTGGTTTGAAGTGGCCTGTTTTTTTTCCAGCAAACCTTTTCTCGTTGTAAATTCACGTGGATCGATGCCACCACATTCCTGCCCCATGGTGTCGAGGTTTTGTCGGGCACATCCAAACTGCTCGGCTTGTCAGGTTAGTATATTTGATTGGTAAAGAAGATACACCTTTTGTTGATCCAGTTTCGTGGTTTTCGTCACATTTTTGTGTGTTCTTGAATAGCGAAGTGAATTATAGTGTTTTTGGTTGAGCAATCAATCGAATTCTCAATATGAACAAATCGAATACAAGATTATTTGGGGAATATATTGAAGGATTCATTCTAATTACTTCTCAGAAATTATTTTATTGCAACTCATCAATCGATAAAAACTGACAGGTGTTGGTGGAGTGCATGCTCATTCGATGTGTTCACTGGAATCGCTCTGGGCTTCGTTGACCTCGAACGCACAGCGCATGTTCGTCCTGATCGTCAAGGCATCGTTGCATGACTCCGACAAGCAGGGCATTTCCTTCTGGCAGCTGTTCAGAGAATGCAAGTTCGTACACATTTTGTTATGATTAAAACTGAAGTTTTTCACACTAGTTGATTAATTTCAGACTATTAACATGATTTTACCAAACCGATAGTGTGGCTGAATGCTTATCGGTCTCGGCATCTTCGAACCGACTAGATCCCACCACACTTAGAACCCATGTTCTAAATCTGGATCTTGACGACCGTATAAAGCGCTGGGTCTGCAACTTCGTCAACAAGCGCGAGCAGCGTGTCTGCTTCGATGGCAGACTCTCTGGCCCACAAATCACACTCTGTGGGGTACCACAAGGTGCAGTCCTATCCCCACTCCTCTTCGCCATATACACATCAGATCTCCCGAACCCACCCGTTGGCGTATATGTTACATCATATGCCGACGACATCACCGTCTACACAACAGGCCGGGACCCCAAAACAGCACACCAACTACTCAACCCCTATCTCGCAACACTCAACACCTACTTCATAGCAAAACAGCTGATACCCTCTCCCGCCAAATGCTCTGCCTTCCTAACATCAACCTGCAGTGCCGAATACAACATCGACCTCAATATCAACATGGCTGGCACCACCATACCCACTGTCAAATCCCTTCGCATCCTTGGCGTCACCTTCGACCACGGCCTTCACTTTCACCACCACGTCAACAACATCAACACTATGGCCAAATCCAGAAACAGCGCCATCAGGGCCTTAACGTCCGCAGGTGATGGTCTCCACAAAGAAGAAATCATCACACTCTATAAAACTATCCTCCGTTCATCAATGGAATACGGTGCAGCTGCATGGTCCCCGTTCATCGCCGACTCCAACTGGGGAAAGCTCGAGGCAAGACAAAATGAGGCACTCAGAACAGCCACAGGCTGCGTGAAGATGACGGACCCCAATCACCTGCGACATGAGACCCGCTGTCTCCCGATCAAGAACCATTGCCAACTGATAACAACACAGTTCGCAGCCATGGCAAAGACTGTGGGTCACCCAAACAACAATGACGTCAAAACCGACCCTCCTGAACGCAACATCCGCAGAACTCTATCTACAACATATAAAGACTGTATGTCGCGCCTCAACCTCAACGACGACGATGAAGATCCTAAAACCATCGTCAAAATCCTGCACCAAAAACATGTAGAGCAGGCGATCAACAACTATGGGGACAACAAACTCCTCAACCGGCCCCCACCCAAGCCGCCTGACTATGCCGATAAGTTGGAGCGTGGTCTGACGAGATCCGCGCGAGTGCGACTAGCTCAACTACGCTTAAGCTACAGAAGCACACTGGCAGCATACCAATATCGCATCGGCATCAGCACAAACGACAGGTGTCGCAAATGCAACAACGAACCCGAGACAGCCCTTCACGCCTTAACCTGCAATGGCATCGACCCGACCCTGCTCTGGTCGGATCCAGCCCGCGCGGCCCAGCTGACTGAGGGCATGTGAGACAAAGCGTCAACGGCCACAACAACAACAACTGATCTTTCCGACAGTTTTTTCTTGAACTGATTCGATTGTTTCATGATTCAGTTCAGATGATTCGAGTTGTGTGTGATTATTTTAAGATAGCTTGAATATGTTATCTTTTCATAATTGACACACTGGTATTTTGTTATTCTATTTTACTTACAGAGCCGACTTCATCGTGTCATCCGAACTGCAGCTTCAGCAACAACTGGTCGAGTTTTGTGATCATCAGCTGGTCAGATTGAAAAAGAACGAAGCCATTGGGGACCGACTGTTTCTTACCGTTGACCGCGATTTAATAAAGTCTTTCATTGAACAACAGGGATTCGCTGCTGACCTTGAAATTGACTCATGATGAGTTCCTAAATTAAGTTGATATGACATTTTTAGACTACGTTAGGTTGATATTTGATTGCTTTCAGTCATGACTGGTGCTTAATCTCATTGCTGTTCTTATTTTTGTAATTTTTTTGGTTTATTCAGCATTGCTCACTTATGCGTCATCCTCATTTCCCAGTTGTTTCTCAGTTACATCCATCATCGTCAATATTCACTTGGATTGTATTTTTGTGTACGGGTGATTAAACTTTGAATAATTATGATAATAATCCGATGAAATTTACTTGATCATAATTTTTATTGGTCCGGTTTAACTTATCTCTTTGATTCGAGTAGTTTTTACTCAACCACCATGTATGGTAATCCTATCTAATGTTCCTCTGATGAAATTTTTGATGTATCATTTCTTGTGTGTTGTTTTGTGGTTGTGGCTTGATGTTGTGGCATGCTTCGGTTGCTTCATATTGTCTCATCACTGTTATCGTTCAATTTCCAGTGGAATCATAGCTTTCTCAGCTGTCAATCAATGAATCGGTTTTATTATTTGCATGAAAGCAAACTCATTTTCTATAAAATCGATCAAGACTGGAATTTGACCGAGAGCGTGAGCGATCGACTTTACTTGGAATGAAGAAAATTGCAGTGAGTACAATACATATACGTGACAATGGAGAGTGTGAATTCATTGATATCGTCGTCTATAAGTCTGACATCGGACCTGGTGTCAGCCGTACTTAAGTCTCTGCCACCACCCAAGTCAACCATCGATTCCATACCAGCACCATCGTCGTTTTCTGTGGTCGATATGCCGTTTATCCAACATGCTCCACTGGTACGATTGGCTGGTCTGTGTGGTGCCGCTGCGGTCATTGCCGGTGCTTATGGTAGTCATGGTTGGTTCATTCATAATTGATATAGCCTATATAAGGTTTGTTTTGACTATTCTAAACTTAATTTGTTTTCAAAACTACTATAGCATTAATGTAAATGTGCTCTGAAACTGAAACGGTGATGGCATTTACAGTGCTTTGTGCTTTCATTTGCAGTGATTCGTGAGAAGGACGATTTCCCGGTAAAGCAGAAGATCGCGTTCGATACGGGCAATCGATACCACATGATGCACTCGCTGGCACTCATGGCATCCCCGTTGACCAGATACCCTAAATTGGTTGGCTGTCGTCTCAAATTAATTGAAACTTACACCTCAAGAAATAATGTTTTTGTTTACTTACAATGATGTGAGTGATAATGACCTTTTTATTACCTACTTTGCTGTTTGTTGTCGTGTCATGATAGGTGTTTGTAATTTGAGGTAGGTACCTTACCGTTAAAATCTCCGAAATTGATCTCCCTGAAATTCACCTAACTAAATTTCAACTCACCGTAATTATATATATGATTGAATCCGCTGCATGAATTCAATCAGTATTTTAATGTTATCCCTGTTTTAGACAGGTGGACTCTTCCTGCTCGGTATGATACTGTTCTCTGGTGGATGCTACCACTACGCCCTCACCGGTGAAGACACCGTGCGCAAGGTAACACCATTTGGAGGAGTGGCACTCATCTTGGCTTGGTTATCCCTCGTTCTATGAATCGTGATTGTGATCACGGATGTATAATTTATTTAATGTTGTTCTTTTTAACAACAAGGTATACCGGAGGAAACGATTATTATAATAGAATTGAGGGATCTAAGTCGATTATAGTCTCGTTCTGTGACATGTGTTAACGTAAAAGTTAACATTGGTTGTTTGGAACTCAGAAAAAACTCAATATTCTATTCTCTGATATTTGGCGAACTGATCTATTCTAGCGCTATCCGATATTTATGTTCTTGTTGCTCCGTTTCTGTGATTTTTTTCTGCAAGTTTTATTAGTCATTTCATTTGTGGTCGCTTCGTCTATCTATTTTTCCAAATTTTTGTAAAATTTACTACATTTTGTCTCATTAAATGTTTCAAAATTTTATCAGAGTACTGCTACTGCATACTATATGTAAAACATTAGCATTGTCGTACTTTTTGTACGTTTATTATTTTTAAATTGGTATGTATCCTGTATGCTTAGCCATACAGTTTTTTACGGAAATAAAAGTGATTTCGCACATCATTTTAGGTTTTGGATTCTATTATTTGTTCAATCTATCGGTGTTTCCCGTCATCATATCTTGTCGTATTATCTGAAATTATTAAAAGCAGTTGGTTGTGAATAATACTGATGCCTTGAATCATTACGTTGTGAGGTGCTGCTATATAGCGAACATAACGGCCTTCATATGCTGAAATGCTATAGCGGTGGCAAAGGGTACTCTTTGTTGACATAGAATACATGTTGCTTATAGCGTATTCACTGCTAAAAATTGCACTGTATTAAGTAAATGTTTAGTATAATTAAAATTTCAGGTTGCACATCCAAAAATGGCATCCTCTTTGGCTCTGCACACGAGACGATTTGGACGCATTGCATTGGGTTGGTCATTATATTGGCATGTGATTAGATAACAAGTGGCGGAAGATCACATTCATTCGACTTAGGGGAAATACAATATGGAGGGATCACACAATTTAGAGCGATTTACCACGCTATGCTCTTCTTTTAACATGAATATTACATCAGTTTTTACATATAAATGGGGATTTCTGCTGATCAAACTTACCATTTACTAAATATACTGTATAGCTACATATACGATATACCATTTGGTTTGTTCTAAGTTTTGTGGGGTAAAGTGATAATTTTCACAATATTTTCAATTATTTCCTTGATTAATAAGCTGAGTTATATAATATAACCAACAATCGTTTAGCGGAATCACTGATGCTGATCGTTTTGCTGTCGTCCCTGCTGCTGTCAGTCTCATCGCAGGCCAGCAAGCACGGCGCCGTCGATCTCGATGCCAACGAGTTCGCCGAGTTTGAAGACTTTGATGACGATGATGCAACGGTGATGCAGAAAAAGGTTACAGTTCTTCGTTATGTGTTCCTACTTGATTGCACAGGTGCATTGTAGTGCATATTGAGCATGATCTTACAATACTTTACCGAGACCATACCTTTAAGTCATTGAGGGGCAGGTAGGTACACTTATAGAATATTATATCAGAATGGTAAGTGTGTGTGTGTCTAAATTGTGGCTAAATTGACGGGCGAAGACAGAAACCGAATCATAGGCTTGACTCTGCCAAGTTGGGATCGCAGGACCGCCATCGTAACTACGAGATTAAGCAAGCCAGCTAAGCTAAGCATTCCGATAGCATTGACACTAGGGGTGAAGGAAACAAAGTCCTTTTTGGGCAGATAGTGTTTGTGATGTTCATCATGATGATGTGACTGGTTTGACCAGCGCTGAACGAACATTAGTCATTACTCATTTCCAATTAACCATTAGTGAAGTCACACATTCAGTTACTTTCAGATTCACGAGCAACATGAACGACAACACCAACCAGGTCAACCGCCGCCCGCTGCCTCCACGGAGAGTGAGGAGATTGTTGATGATGATGATTTGGATGATGTGGTTGAGGTGGTGGAGGATGATTATGATGAAGGCGTTGTCGAGGTTGGTGGGCTGGATCTTTGTTTCCGTCAGATTTCCATTGGCTTTAGATTTTTTACTGATTATCTATGAATAATGAATAATAACATGAAAGGCATAATCACTTTCTGTCATTGGCAATGAGTAGATAACGTGACGTCATAACTTTTTTACTTTGTTTCAATATAAAGTCGAGATTTGTTTCCGTCATAGGTTCAAGGATTTTATTAGTTACCATCTAAAAAGTTATGACTGAACAAATCACACTGTATGATAATTTTTTGTCTCAAGCATAAATAACGTAACATCATAACTTAGAAAATTTAAACCTTTTTTATTACAGGACGATGACGAGTTTGCCCACCTCGAGGACGAGGAGGAGTTTGTGAATTTTCCCAAAGACACTGTGGATGGTCCGGTCGGTTCGGAAAGCCGACCCAATCAACCACAGCAATTGAAATTTGCTGATGTTAGTCGAATTATGGTTTTGTTAGACGATTTTTTTATTTTTCCGTATATTCAACTTTTTTATAACATGAAAATGGCATCAGAAACAGGCATCTTTGATACCATATTCACAATAGTGGAATACACAGTTGGATGAATGTCGATATATGTGATTCAGGTGCCTGCCCATCTACGTAACAACTGGACCAATTATCAAGTAGAAATGCTGATGCTGGTCGGTCTAGTCATATATTTGCTCAACTATATATACGGTAAAACGAAGAATCAGGCGCTCGCGTACGCCTGGTTCGAGACGCACAAACACATACTCGATGAACAATTCTCAATCGTCGGTAAGTTGCGTCTGGGTGACCTTTATTTAACTTTTTTTGGTATCCAACTTTGCTATTATGGCATAATCACTGAACAGATTTGAAAGTTATTAATTTACAATAGAATAAGAAGTAGAATACCTGATGTAATGTAACTGAATATGAAGAACCAAATCGAAATAATCTATGGTTTGAGGTGACGATGGTACGGGTTCGGAGCCAAAGTGTGCGTCGCTGGTCAAGGACACGGACGCGTCCTATTCTATCTGGTGCTCGGGTCGGGCTGGCTGTCTGGGCATGCTCATACAGATCAAACTCATCAAACGTCAGGACCTCATTTCACTCATAACACAGTTTGTACGGCCCAAATACGATCATGTGGTTAGCTGCGGAGACTTTTGTATTATTTGAATCGGTTCTTGTTTTTATCAATTGTACAAAGACGGAACAGGTGATCGCTATTGAATTGAACGGCCTTTTAATGCGATGTGTGTTCAGAGTGATTTGTGACACTGGATTTTTTCAACTTGACTGTACTTTTTTACTCATGCACAATAAGATTTTCATAGTTCCCAGTAAGAAGTACTAACGTATCAATTCCAAAAATTTGATATTTTCATGTCACAGTTCCGAAGTTAACTACCGAATCACAAATGAAGTGAAAAAAACGATCAACATTTAAATTATTGGATATATTACCTAACGTAAACCTGTTCCTACTCACAGGCGATTCGCATCGAGTTGGACGCCAACGAGATGGACACGTACGTGTTCTGCTTCGGACAGAAGAAGACCGTCCACAAGCTCACCAAGGAAATGACCGATCTGGTTTGTGTATTTCACTATTTACCCAGTATATTTGTATTCTACTAATCGTGCTGCGTTTGGTTCACAACAATTATCATTTTATGGTATCAGCATTAAAAAATTTTGTTTGGTGTGTTACATTTTTCAATAACATAGTGACATAATGCTGATTAAAGAAGTTCTGAGTTAGTTAGTGAGTGAGTGAGTGAAACAGTGACTGAGTCTCTAAGTCTGATTGAATGAGGGAGTGATTCTTATTGATCTGGGGCGTAGATGAGTGAGTGAGTGACTGAGTCTGGATAAAAGCTTGTAATGAAACTAACAATTATCAATGATGATAAAGCATGTTTAGGCCATGTTCACGACGGAGAAGAAGAGCGTGGACAAGATGGGTTTGCCCGTGAACTACACGCTGTTCAGCGAGATGGCCGAGGCCGTTACTGCCATGCTCGATCCCAAGGTGCAGACTCTGATTGCCAAATATGAACAGAACATCGAGTACATCCATGTGTCCGATCAGTACTCCGGACTCAAACCTCAGGAGTTAGTCACCACTTTTTATAGCTTGTTTGCATCGCATTGCAGACTTGTCGGACCTCATTGTCTTTGAACTCACTCGGAAAATGTAAAAAAATAAACCCTCAAAACTAAATTCGTTATTATTATTCCATGTGTGAAAGTCATGTAAAAGTGAATTTTATGAATGTCAGAGCTGTTGGTGTCTGAAAGTAAAAAAACTAAATCTAGAGCTGTAAATCGTTGAGTCGTGATTTCTATCTAAGTTTTACAAATTAAGTAATTAACGTTACGGCCATCACCTGTTGATTGCTCTGTTCAGAGGTGAATCGAACACAAAGATGCCGGAAACCTCGCGGGTACTGGTGTTCGGGTTCAACATCCCGGGCAAGCTGTCAGCCAACGAGGCATCGGTCGACAGTACCCGACCGTTGATGGCACTCGTGTTCCATCTGCTCGAGAAGGCACGTCGCTTCCGATTGTCCCGTGAGGTTTGTCGCGATTCAAAGAACTTCTCTCGATCCTATTATTTTATTCAAATCAATTTTTTGTGAAATTAGTTATACACCGTTCGAGAAAGATCAGAAATCAAAAGATTTACGTTTTAGGTTACTTGTTATTTTAAGGGCAAGGTGAAGGCGGACAAAAACCGTCAATCGGCTCAGGAGGCGTTCCTGAAGACGACGCACGCCCATCGTCAGGAGCAGGCACAGGCACGCAGGGAGGAGAAGATCAGGGAACGAAAGCAACGTCTGCTCGAGGAAGAGGATCCGGAGAAACAGCGCCGTTTGGAGGTTGGCTTTATGGTTCACTCAGGTATATCATTCGTTCTGTCTCAACATCGGCAGTTGAAAAAAAATTTAATCTTATCTCCTGTGATTTTTTATAATACGTGGTGTGGTTGTGAAAGTTTCGTGTTTTCAGAAAGTGGAACAAAAGCGTGACGCCAAGCGCAAGGCACCTCGCATGAAGCAGCTCAAGGTCAAGTCCATGTAATCAATCATTCGTGTTGGCCACATTCAGCCTCCCAAACAACAATCACCGTCAATAATCATCCAAAATAACCAAGTTAAACGTCGATGTGACCTGCATGACAGAGAAATCAATATTTAGGACTGACAAAGCTAAACAGTAAGTATTTAACGTTTATAGCCGTCGGTGTATGTTCTTATTTGAAGTCTATTTCAAGTTCGCGTTAGATTTTCTTCCCGAGTCTTTGTATAAGTTTACTCGAAACGGATTTCTGGCTTTTCTTACTCGTTTAACGAGCGGTTCAATCGTGTACGTTCAATTCTTCTGACTGTTAAAATGTCATTCAGAACGGAATCCGCTGTTCTACATTAATGTTACGTTTGACTCTATTTATTTGTGTACTAATTTTATCTGTGGAAATATAGAAATATCACATATTTATTAATGATGTTATATACTATTTGCAGTAGACAACTAGATTTGTTGTTATTAAATAATCTTCATTTATTACAGTCATTTTTATACACCCTTTGTGTAGTTCAGTCGTATCTTGATTTAACCGTTGCATATGCACTAACGAAATTGTGTCAACCTATAGGTTCGAATGACATTGTTAATTGAGTTTAACATGTCAAGTTGCATATTGTGTTAGAGCAAGAACGACACAGCTATACAGGGGATATAACATGGTGTTCGATCGATCCTCTACTACGTGTTTTCTAGCTATTATCATTATAACTATGGATTCATTCATCCTCTGGTGTCTCTGATTATCATCACATTTATTTTCGTTGTTTTCTACATGCTCGTTGATTTATACATTCTCTTTCCCTGATTGTTATCACATGAAACTATATCAACCCGCTTTATCTGTTGGTTGTCAAATGTTTATTAGTCACAGGTTTTGTTGGAGCCGGAACTTTTTCTGGGTTTGCTAGACACGGGTCGGTTCATTACTGGTGGAAGCGTGCCACCTCGTTGCGGATGGTGCTGCTGGTCCAATGGTTGTGCAAGCAGATTGTGCATTACCTGAAAAATATAAACATTATGTAAACTAAGTCGATTCGAAATGGCGTTTTGTTATTTTTTCATTGTAAATATGCAGTTGAAAGTGCTGAAATTGTTCAAGGAGCATGTCAATCACATACCTTGTCCTGTAATCGACCGTCGCTGGATTCGGTGAAGCTGGTGCTCGGTCGACTTGGCACATCGAGTGCGTTCAGTTGGGATGAATAAGCATTCGATCTGCAGTAAAGGTGGTAAACTCAATGTTATAATGCATTGATACATCCGTATTTCATGTCAGGATTTTATAATGGAAACAACCTTTGTATCATAAAGTCACATGATTCAGCAACTGTACTACCTGTTGTTTCTGCTTCCGTTTGTGCCAGTGAGCGTGAAGGATGATGCGGTCTTGACGAGTGGTCTGGTGTCGGTATCTGTGTTGCGTCTATACAGCAGAAAGTGCAATCGGTCTCGCATGGATACGGTGCTGGCAGTGTGCGAACCTGCAACATGTGTTTCAATGCCGGAGTGCTGCTTGTGAGAACCCTAACAATTGTTTATGGAAAATATTCTGAGATAGGACTCTCGGTGAGGTTAACATGGAAACAAATCAGTTCCGGGTTCATATATGATTTGAAACAAGTAAACGAATTTCACAAACTGTGTGATGGCATTGAGCTGAATTCTCCGGTGTGCAGACGTGGAGCGTAGGGCAGTGACGGCAGTGGACGCAAGGGTGACAAGTCTGAAACAAAAATATTGAGTCATATGTGTGCGCTTCGATCTTACATTGACGAGAATACTTACAACCATGCATGTTCTAGCTCAAGTGATTCATGCAATAAACCAAAATTCACACCGAGTCTTCTATTAATGAGTATGGGTCGGAGGCTATTATTGAACAAATTTTCAGACGAGTAACGCACACTTTAAGAACGTGAACAAAAGCAATCTGGTCTAATGGAGTAAAAATTGAACCAACCAGATTTTGCACCGAGCCCAGGCACGACGGGCACACCACCACTGGCCACGATGTGGTGCAGCACCGATGACGACTGGCTGCTGCGGTCGAGCATGTCGATGCCCAGCAGGTCTTCGTCCGGGTTGTCGCATTGGGGCAGCTTGTTGATGCCTGCAATATTGGTATGGCATTCTCAAATGATTAGGAGGCCAGAATCGAAATCCCGGCAATATAATATATTCGTGAAACTTTCTGCTCGAACATGTTGTATGTGTGCAATGAGATTCTTATCCGGTGTCTGCTGAACATTATTCACGAAACAATGTAGAGATTCGCAAGAGATTTTAGAGATTGTTGGGGTTCTAAATTTGGTTTCAAAACGTGGTTGGTGTGGTTCCAAGAAGCACAGCATGTGTAGCACGGAGGTGAACAACTTTCTAGAAACTCAAGGAATCAGCTGGTAATGATTATCTAGGTCGGCACGCGAAATCATGCCACCAACTTGATTGTTGTCTGTCCTGCTCCGTGATGTGTTCGTGTTCCTCGTGTTCATCGAGTAGGTTGAGGGTGTCGAAAGACTGAGTGCGATGAGATAGCAGTTTGTGGGTGGCACGAATGTTGTGGCGGATTTGGTCCGTGGAACGTGACTGAATCAAACGCATTTCCTTGGGTATTTCTGTCATTGCCCGTCAGATTATTCAACTTCTCTGGCTGCTACGATAACCCCATTTTGATATAATATTCATGTGTGTGCCTTGTTGGCTTTATTAATGAAGAAGTCCCAGAAAAAATCAAGAATTTAGTTCTATTTTAAAAGAGTTAACGTACCTGTCTGATGATTCTGCCCTTCTTTTTGTTAGACGCCTTGATCATCATTCGATTGCGCTCCTGCTCGATGACCTCGGCACATTGCACGTGTCCGTTGGCCAGTGCCGTCTGAACGGCTGTCAGACCTGTGGTAATAAATACTATTACAACAACAACAACAACAACAACAACATTAACAACAACAACAACAACAACAACAACAACAACAACAATAGCAACAACAACACCAACCCGCATGATTTGTCTTTTCGAATGGATCGGCTGATGTGTCTATGTATTTGTACATATGTTGTTTTCTAAAAGTTTACAACCATTCAATTTATCAGTCAATCAGAAAGTCTGTCTGTCAGAATCCAATAAATTTTGTAATAAATCACCAATCGGTCAGTCAGTAATTCAGCCCGTTAAACAGTGATTGCGAAGATGTAACCTGAGCATTTTGAGGTAAGCCTTGAGTATGCGGATACGGCCGTAGCAAGCAGTGTAGTGCAGGGTTGTATTGCCGTCGTTGTCCAGTATAAACGGGTCGATTGTCCTCTGAATAACATCATTAGATTTAAAAAACCTGGTATGTAGCATGATTTTCAACGTTGATTATTGCCTTGCCTTGCCTATTCAGAAAAGACTGATATCTCGTTCTGAGCCGAACTACTTGAGCGATCAACTGCAGCTTTCGATTATGACTGTTATGGACATGTCCAATATACATATGCTTATATTCAACAGCATGACAACCATATGTTTACTTACTTTTACTGTTTCTATCTGATTATGTTCTCAGATACAGTAATGTAGTAGAGAGTTCGAATAAATCCAAGCAACGTCTTTCTAATATCCACGCAAAAAACTCTTACAAAATGTCAGTACATGGAATATCCATACAACTATTCCATGTACGGCTCCGTTCACAAAAATATTCAGTGTGCTCAAATATAAGTAGGGTACTGCTACTGTACATACAATAAATGTATTTACTGTCAAGCGAATACGGTGCCATGGCTAATTGTAAAGTTCAGATTGATATCAACCGGAGGTTTAATAATAGAAAACCAGTACCTTACTGGATTACAAGAATAGAAATCCAGATCTCATGTAAGGCAAAGCTGTGACAAAGCTGCTAAACAACATTAGTCATAGGCATAGAAGTGTTCGTGTCCTAATCCTAATAGAATAAATCCAAAGACATTATGGATCACCGAAATTTTACTATGACCATTTTTATGAAATTTGCTATATTTTCGATCAGCCATTTGAATCCTAACGGCTATGCAAAGCCAGTAGGCTAGGATAAAATTGAACACTGGAAAAAATAGATACAGTATTTCTAGTCGTAAATTGTCGCTTCGCTTGTAATGGCGTGGTTAAAGTGCCGGCCTCGCAAACCGCACCGTTCTAAACCGGGTTCAGACACTTCGTATTCAAAAACATTACATTGTTGTTGATCAGTGATCAACGTTGCTATATGTAACTGAACATCTGTTTTTCACAGTGGTTTGGTATCCATCTTCGCGATTGTAGCATGAAAACCGACTAAACTTGATCTTGATTCGATGAATTTTAATAGTTCTTTCATGAATCATATCAGTAACCCCTGTCGAGTATCTTCATAGACGTAAAAAAGTTTCATGCCAAACGATTTAGTTGAATATAAGTTCAGCTAACCAGATGTAGCCAGGATGCGACCTTGTCGAGTGCGAGCACGGCACAGAGCATGAGTGCCGTCCGGCCGTGTTCGTCCACCTCGTTGATATCCGCCCCGTACAGCAGCAGCACTGAGATCACCCGACACTGAAATGCATACATGGATGTACATTAGAGTTGAAAATAGGTTTAATTATGTATGTAGAATATGAAGAATACATATTTGACATACGGTAACCATAACTGCAATGTGCATTTGACTTTGAGAAATCCTAACCACGAACGCGGATTCGCAATATATGTAAGACTATTAACAGTCGCAAAATAGTTAAAAGTATACGATACAAGAAGCTCGAGATTCTCACTATGTAATTTGCTCCGTCATGAATGGGAGTTGAATAACTTTATGATATGTCTCATTATTATGATATAAGAATAATTGAGCTCTTTTTTTCGTTTGAAGTAACAATGAACTAAAAAATCAACGCCAAACTTGATCACACTAAACATATCATGCAATGAAATGACTCACAATCAGAAAATATCATTGAACAGGTGGTACATGTCAAGTAACACTTTTGTGAGAAACATGTCACCTGTTTCTTGTTATATCATTAGAAATGAAAACAGTAATTAAGTATGACAATAGAAGTTGATTAGAAAGTAACACAATGTCAATCGCTAAAAAAACAAATATCAAGATCTGTAAATATCAAAGAACAACAACCCTTTCAGAAGTTACGAAATGAAAGTAATTCCATATTTGACATTTGTATGAGAAAAGGTTGATTCTTAAAAGCTTTACAGGATTCATGTTCATAAAGAGGATTCGATTAGTTGTATCGAGTTCGAGGCACATATAATATAATGCACAACATACGGTACATACACCCTCCGGCATGGCATCGACTCAATACCATGGTTACCATCTACATACAGTACATACAGTATACGAGATAGACATAATACACCGCTAATTATTGTCAGCTTTTTTAGAGGAGCTGCAGTAAAGCCGGTATGTTGTTTCTGCAAGCAAAAATATTGCTTAAAATGTCTGATAATAAAACATCAATAGTCTCAACTCAAATCGGTTGACACCATATGTAGTTTGACACAGTATTGCATGGGGTGATGATGATTGATGTGCGTGTTAACACGGATTGTGTGATGTTTCATTATCAGACGTTTTGGGCAATATTTTTGCGTGCATAAATATCAAACGGGCTTTATCATAGAAAACATTGACCAACATTCGACTTGAATGATTTTATTTATTTTTTGTATGTCAGAATGTGTCCGGGAAATATGTGAACATATGGAATCATATTACAGGTGTTTTCCGATGAACCATGGGAATGAATGCCGGGGTGACATAGTTTTATTTGGAATGAGGTTTCGGTAAAAAGTATATTTGTTGTGCATCTCGACATTGCCCAACTCATCATGAAAGCACCATCCTCTCAAACCAACTTAATCGAGATGAAATGACAACTACTGTACCGCAACTATTAATGCATATAATTGTGACGTGGTAGTAACTGAATAATTGTTGATGATTAGATATGTAGACTGACTGATTGATGCTTGCAGCTTACCCAAGTCTTTTGTCAAGTGGCAGTCACACTTTTCAATCACAAAAAAGCAACAGCATCCAGCTTTCATCAACTTTGATATTAGAGAAAAGAGTCAAATACGTGCTACAAATTGAATTAGCACTACAGTAATAATATAGCACATGTATGTATAATGGAACGAGTAACGAACTTTTTTGTTGTAGTCCGGCAATCGGTTAATAGCCGTCATCAGCATACTCTGGTCAGTTGACTCGACCAATGCGTTCGGATTGAGAAACCCATACGATGCACGCTCCTCTGAAACATTACACAAAACAAACTCAATGATGAAGTTTCAGAATTTCAGATCTGCTGAAATTGAGTCAGGTATACAGGGTCAACAGAGTTTAGTTTTACTTTAGAAGTTATATATGTAAGACGGGTATACTGACTGATTTGGAAACTTTCGGATCATGATAACTAATCCATTTCGCACCTTTCCTACTCATCGATCCCAATCCAGCTGATCTCAGATTGGCAGAGATGCAATGGTCGTTCATCAGAGACACATGTTCCAACATTTGTTGCACGTCTGTTACTGATCGCACCTACAGCTACAACTGGTTGCCACCCATTCACTCACTCACTCACTCACTCACTCACTCACTCACTCACTCACTCACTCACTCACTCACTCACTCACTCACTCACTCACTCACTCACTCACTCACTCACTCACTTACTCACTCACTCACTCACTCACTCACTCACTCACTCGCTCACTCACTCACTCACTCACTCACCCACCCACTCACTCATTCACTCACCCACTCACTCATTCACTCACTCACTCACTTGGGCTGACGAAAGTCGGTAGGCGGGTGTGTTATCGCTGCCATAGTGCCAGTGCATGCTAACAGATCTCACGGGGCGTCACGATGCAATTTATTTCAAGAATAATTACGGGTACTTATTCGGATTCTGAAATTGATCTTCGGTTGTTGTTGATAAATTTAATTATCTGGATGATGAGATTATCTCCACACCAGTCATTGTCTTGCCTGAATGAATGAGAATGCGTTGCCGGAACAAGGTTGGTGCATACACCAACGTTTTCAGCATAACCGATATGTGTTGGTATCCTGAACAGTATAATAAGGCATCATTACCGAACCAGGCTTCTTTACCATAATGTTCGTCCGGTCATCAAACCAACATGATTCTACCACAACCAACCTGTCATATATATGTAGTTCGAAAAAGATTCAACTTAAAGGTAATTTTATTACATTGTGTTTTACTCACAGCAAGTCTCACTCTAAGTCTATTTGTATGAGTATCATATTAGTAACAAAACAAGGTTATGCCTGATTGCCAATTAGAGAGCACTTTATAAGACAGATATACATAAGGCAACGGGCTATCGTTCGTCTCCTGATATAAACTACTGTATATTGTATCAGTATGTAAGTATTTATGTAGTGCTTCATAACCATAATAATGTAATAATGTACAAAAATGAAATGATGGTCATTTAGCCGATTTGGTCAAACAGAACAAACATGATTTTATGTACGCTGAGGGGCAAAATACTTTATCAATAAACCAGATAACAGTACTAGAGACCAGGTCATACGAATCAGGTCAATAAACAAAACTTCATGTCTTACAATATCCTTCGATATTTATTTATTTTGGCTCATACCTATTGTGGCCTCTAAAGAGTGGTTCATTGCAAGTTGAATAGGACACGCTATACTTGAAATCACATTCTGCGAAGAACAACTTCATCTGATTGTTTCAATTGCACAATTAAAACCTAATCTGTTTCAATTGTGTTGCCTGAACTTCATTATAAAAAATGTGCAAATCAGCAAACATGTCAACTGGCTGACAGACAATGAGAATCGAACAACCAACGAATGTCGTGCGAACACGCACATCTGCGGCTTACGGTATCATCCATTGCCACTACTGCCGTCACCATAACCAACATGGTATTGGATAAAAAAAAGTAATCTGCATGTTCAATATTAGTTAGAGAGATTATTAGAAGAATTTAATTATTTTTTATAAAAAATCAGTTTAAAATTCTAATCAATCTCACCTTAAAATTCCCACTTCTTAATTATTCCTATTTTTGTATCATCCGTCGTCGGTTCATAAGTGTGGCACACCATGCGATTCGTTTAGCAATTGTTTATTTTTTCATATTATTATTACCTAAGGTGCGTGCGGGACAAGGTTCTTTCGGTTCTTTCACATGGTCGTTGCATGAGACAATAACGAACTAATATCTTGCGTGTATTGTTAAAGAAACGGACCATCATTGATTGTATGCTTTGTAAGCGACAGTGATATTATCTGCAGCATTGTTTGTATGTAGCTGTTAGCATCTAAATAAAATAGCCGATAGTTATTGTGCCGTGACATACCATTTAAATCAGGTGAAAGTAAAAAAAGCAATGTATTCAGATTCCGAATAATTGAGTTGAAAGAAAGTAACGAAATATGGTATCGTTTTAATTCACTAATAAATATAATCACAACTATGTATTCACTCGCTCGCAGCAATATAATGAATCAAAACATTCTTTAACGTAAATCTATGATATTTTAATGTGTAAACCCAAGGCACAACAAGGGCATTTACATCAACAAGATTTGCTTATACATAATTTAGTTTTGTACATAAGCACCATTGGCAAATAAATAATTTAGTTATAATACGTTGATGGGAATATAGTGAACTTAACGACGACCACATGAGTAAAGCGTGATTAGAGACCGTAAACAGATGCCCCAGAGTTTTAATGCAAGACGATGATTAGAAAAATGTGGGGATCAGAAAAGCATTTTATTTACGACCGAGGTATTTATACAAAAGAACTATAGTTTCTTTCCACAATAACTTTCACACAACAAAAAGAAATGCACAACAGTAATAAAGATCGGAATACTGATTGATGGCAACACAATATAATACAGAGATGATTGATGATTGATCATACTTTGACGTATTTGTGAAACTCATCGTACAACGCCAGCACCAGACCACTGCCAATGGCACGCACTGCATTCGCCAAGGCACCACGATACAGAGCTGACACACCTGCATAGATATGTTGGCATGTTGTATGGAATAGTCAATATGATAGTTCAAAACGCAACCAACGATAAGAAAATCACATATTATAAAACTATATGTTTTACATGATGATTATTTAGCGCGTAAAGCATTTGGGTAACGAAAGGTGATGTAATGACTATTCTTTGTTGCTCAATGTATATCTATTATGATACATGGTTAGATAGGTAATGTAGTCCTAATGTCTCTACACATTTCAGGTACTTTCTTACTAAACACAGATATACATACCAGGTTTGACAGCAACGAACCTTCATTTCTGATGATAGACCTGACGGCATCAATTGTGCCCGTGTATTCGTGACCATCACGATGTCTGCCAGACTGCATCATCAGACGACGTCGGATCGTGTCCCACGGATACGCCGATATCTCGGCGGAGATACTCACACACTGAAAAAACGCAAACTATACAACAACAACAACAACAACAACAACAACAACAACAACAACAACAACAACAACAACAACAACAACAACAGTAACAACGACAACAACAACAACAACAACAACAACAACAACAACAACAACAACAACAACAACAACAACAACAACAACAACAACAACAACAACAACAACAACAACAACAACAGCTACAACAACAACATCGACTACAACAACAACAACAACAACAACAACAACAACAACAACAACAACAACAACAACAACAACAACAACAACAACAACAACAACAACAACAACAACAACAACAACAACAACAACAACAACAACAACAACAACAGCAACAGCAACAACGACAACAACAACTAAGACCACCAACCATACCCAACGCCCATGCCATGAAAAAGTTCATTTGGTGTTTTGATGTGAGCTCAGCCTTGACCGTATCGTAAAGACCGAAATAGGCCGCTCGGTAGATGATGATGCCTTGTAGGGACACTCCAAAGCCCCTGTAAACCAATAACATGTAAAAGGTTAAGCCATTCAAGTTTCGCTGTAAGACCTATCAACCTGTACAGTCCCTTGATTCCATCATGTTTAGTGATCTTGGAGAAGCAGTCCATCAATCCGTTGAACTCACGTGCACCCTTGGTTTTGCCGACATCAGCCGCGAGCCGGGTCATGGCAAAGTCGAGTGGGTACACGAAACACAGCGACGTGGCACCTGCTGCACCACCCGCTGCCAGACTGCCTCAAATATTATTATATTATATTCATATCTTGATAAATAACATGAAATTAGGTGATTTCATAGATTGGCGCCACATCGCTTAGATAATTGGGTATAACGTGAGATTGGTTATCGTTACACGCAACCGCATCAACAACAATCGCAACAACAACAACAACAACAACAACAACAACAACAACAACAACAACAACAACAACAGCACAATAACGACAACCAACCACCAAAGAATCTCCAGAAGTTCTCCTTAGGCACATCGGCCAGGAACACACGTCTGAATTCATCTTTGAAGGCAAAATTCAGAGCCTGCGTGGGGAAATACCTGGCGACGTTGGTGAAGTTGCCACGCCAGTACGCACGGAAACCCTGCTCGCGGGGAATACGCACTAAAAATATAGTCTTACAACACTCAGATTTGTTTATTTATAAATGAAACTCTCCATTTCAACTAAAATAACCAATAAAATTAGATTAACTGTGTTATACTAAACTCACTGCTGTATGTGTTTCAAAAAATATTTACCACTTAATTTTGGAAAATTAGTAGGTGCATGACCAACCCAAACAGTCGATGATGCCTTTATACTTGTGTTCAGCTGCCAGATGCGGCTGTGAATGTTGCACCTGAACATTCAGAATAACAATCTGGTTCACATTACTTTGCAACTTGATTGAACATGATGTTATAGAGAACTAATGATGCCACATTGCCTTGCCACCACCCGTCAACATTGAAATGTATTTTTAGATTTCATGCTCATTATTATGAATGATACAACATTATGTATTTTGGCTTACTTACATACATGTCCGTGTGCTCAACAAAAGAATCTCTAAAATTGAACGCTAATCGCGATATTTCGTGCAGGCTGAGGCATTACGCAGTAACAAAGAAATAGCCATAATCGTGATATCACACAGGAAATCATGAATGAAACAGATCACCTGTAATAATAGTTTTGTTCGTTCCAATGGTGCACATGATGTTTTGGCAATGGCAGCCGCCGTACCACCGATGGCCAGGTCCAGAGCGAACTGTTCGAGTGATTTCTTCGCATTCGACTGACCGCCCGGTGGTGGTGACATGATTATCAGATCTGTATTTGATGCTGAGTATTATGATCAAGTGGTTGTTACACAATAAATTAATATAGATAACATCTTTGCAACGCGGCCATAAATCTTATAAATATCGAATGTTTATTTGAAAATGCCTCCCAAAACAACCATGATTGATCTGCGAGTTAATTATGCCGAAACACAAAATTAGACTGCGATGCGATAAACAATGTATCATGGCATACGGATACTGCTGATCCTTTAATGATACACAGGAAAAAATGAACTGCTGGTAGGGCGAACATCAACCATCTGCTGCGGCACGTAAGCAGAAGTGTTGCTTTTTTCTTAGTGCACAGACACCAGTAACGAAAGTAAACAAAAATGACTTTTTAGGTCACTAAACGAAGCTTCGTCGCATTAGTGCAATTTCATACTTCTGAGTTCAAAATGTCCGTTCTGAACTTGAAACGAGAAAATGAACGGAAGGGAAAGCAATTGTCATTTGTTGCACGTATACAACAGACACGAGTTGCGTTGAATAAACAATATTGTCTGGGCTGCTAACCGAACGCATTCTAGATTACAGAGAAGCGGGTTGATGTCACCCACTACATAGTATTGCTTACACTAAACCACTCAACGTGGTAGAACTTGTTTGTTTTCGTACTGATTACACGGGTAATGATTTCGGTGACGTTCAGTTCAGGTGAACCATATTTTGTAAAATGTTCAATTTAGGTGAAGCCTCATTTTGCGAGACGTTCAGTTCAGAAGAATCCTCAATTTGCAAGATGTTCAGTTCAGGTTAACCCTAACTTTGCAGGAGATATTGCAGAGATCGCATAGCTCCTCCGATTGCAGGGATAGAAAGTCCGATACCGATAACAGTTAGGTTAGCAGAGTTTATTCATTTATATTCGAGGATGAGTTGCATACATTTGCGAATATTATGTAAAAGTGTTATGCAATAAAACAACATACTTACTCAACCGGTGATTTCCCATAGCTTGACAAACGTTAATAAATTTAGATTATGATACATAAAACAAATGATAGAATTTTCTCAACCTGATATACATACTTTTCGCTCTCAAACCAAACGTTACTATATAACAATGCATCACTGAACACAAGATATGAACAAATGGTATATTATCTGTATGGGGAACCGGTTAAGAAGCGTCGATTAAAGTAAAAGACAAACAATTTTATTATGAGGGCACGACATGAGTTTCTTAAAGTCCAATACAAACGTGTTCTTTATTAATTATCATTAGTAGAAGTTGTCGTTGTCAATGCCAGATTAAAAAGATCCTGATGGAGGTTAGTAGAAAATAGCACATTGAGATATCTTAAGATGTACTCCACGAAAACAGAACCCGGTTGGACAACGACAACCATAAAACAAAGAAAACTATTTTGGTGCTATTCAGATCCAGAAACGCATTCCATAAAACTAAGCTAAGTTCAGTCTGATAGTTAATACTTCATTCGATGAACATCTCAAAGCATTTATGGAAAAAAATTAACTCTTATTTTGGATCCAATGGCAACGGTAGAACTCTGCTACAAGAAGGGAATGATCAGATCACAATCATGATGATTACATGTTTTTGATATACAGGTTTCGGATATACAAGTTAGACATAATTACACATTAATTGACGGGCTAATGAAATATCCGGGTCAGCTGTGGTTTGTGGAACCGTGACTTCATAGAATTTGGTTATCGATCGAAGGCCAAACCTATATGATAACGTGGTCTACGGATTATCAAGAGGCATGGAATGAATCAAGCTTCACAACTGGTGGAATTGAATCAAAAACGAGCACAGTTATTTCATTATCCGTAACTTCTGACCATAAGCCCATTTCGAACACCAAACCGATATAATAATTCAATATAATAAAAGTAGATGCAAGAAAAAATTAACGCTTTTCGCAGTATCAAAATGCCAACAAAAACATTAAAACAACCCGGAATTGAGTGCATATAAAGTAAAGGTAATTCACAATACGGGAGGAGAATCTTCAAATCATAATGGAAATATCGAAGACGCGATGAGAGCAAGATAGTACCATAATATATAACATTCACAAGGTCAGCGCAGACAGTGAAAACCGTGTGCAATATTTTTTTTACCAATTGGTTCATAGTAAAGGTCCCTGATCGAACATACAAAAAATTAAGTTTTCTATATCGAGACCACACCATTTTCATTACAAGAAATATACAGTGAAATAAATATAACGCAAGTTAATGCCATAATATATTTTATTCTACCGGGACATGACAATTATGCATAGTGTATGGGTATGAAAAATAGGCTTAATTGAACAGCAAATCAACACATATTTACATCATAGAAATGCTGCAACATCTTTTGGTATACTGTGTTTCATGAATAAGGTCACTTGAATCGTTCAGAACTGGCATTGATTTAGGCTTCATAATTATAATTACACAAATGATATAATACACCCAGCTAACAATTTACAGTGAAAATTAACACGGGCAACATGCATTTCAAAACCAAAAATGTTCTTCTAGAACAACTTTCACTTGTAAAACGTCAGCCAATAATGGAGGTTATTGTTTTTCGAATCGTTTGTATACCTCTTTGATGTACTCCATGACCTGCTGCCAATCTGGTCGTTCCAACGTCACCATTTCGTCCACATTCAGCAGGTCAGGCACGCCGTGCGCACTCGCAGTACTAAACGCCAGTTGGAAGTTGGCACGCTGCAAACAAGCTTACTGCTTACAAACACACCGTATACGTATACAATTTATTTTTCTACTGGGACTTCTTCATCATTACTGAAGTTGACAGCGCACCATATCGGATTGGTATTTTCGTAGTGGCCAGATAATTGGAATAAACTGACAGGCAATGGCAGAAACCCCACCCAGAGCAACGTGTATATCCCAAGGAGCACAGCTTCTGCTTCATAGTCAGGTTTCGAACCAGGCCTACCAGTTTTCGAGGATGGCACTAGACAGGTGACAAAACTTCTGAGACAACATAACATTTCAGTAATATATGAAAGGTAATCGAATGTGTGACCAACGGTGTTAGTCGGCTGCAACTTATCAAAGTCGACCTGATCAGGCACGTACGAGTGCAGCAGCGCACAGAACGCCAGGCCGTCGTTCCATGATGAACTGAAGTTGGTGATGTCGATATTCTGCAATGTGAAACATGCTATTAATCAAAATACACACAAATTGAACGAGCTATCATAAAACTAAATGAACTTAAAAAACCGGTTTATTATTTTGTTTTTTTTTTACTTTCATTCAACATTTTTTCCTTTTCTATCTCATTAAACATGAGGGCATAGAAACCAAAAATTGAATCAACACGTTTATGGAAAACATTTTGTAAATTTTCTTATAAATGTTCGTAAGCTCCAGACGTTGTCGTACCTTATAAGAGCACAATCGATTCTGGCACCACTTGAGCAGGGCATTGCGCCTCGACAGGCCACGTGGTGCGTCCTTCATCAGCTTGGCCAACGGGTCAACACCATCAGCATCCCTGTACATAACATATCTTATAATTCATTATACTTCAATGAACTTTATAAGAAAAAATTTAAACTTGTAAAAATTATCATGTTAATGAACGAACAAGAACTTTCTGGCACCGGCTATGGTCGACTGCGTGAGCGCCGGGGAATTATTGCGATTAACGAGTATGCCCTTTGGTTGTTGACCGATCTGGGCCGTGTCGTTATTGGAATTGGCATTGGCTATGGTACTGCTGGTGACCACTGGCGCTGACGGCACGGCCGACGTACTGCACGATGCCGATACTTCGGTGCCCTCGGTTAACACTTTGGATACCGATGTCGGCAGCTTATCGAACAACTCTGTAGTCAATAATTAGCATAATGAGTTCCAAGTTCAAGTTAATTCAGGTTCATCGCCATAAAGACAACGAGAAATGAGTCACATGAGCGAAATAGCACAACCATTCAGAGCACAACCTTAGCACAACATTAAGAACAACACACTATTGAACATGCCCAACTGCGTTATTGTATAATAAAAGGTTGTCAGAAAACAAGTTTATAACCAGTTACCCTGACCAAGCTATAACATATAGATAATAAATATTTCTACATAGAACTAATAAATAACGAACGTCGACTGGGTTTTGTTGACTGCGATTCGGTTTGCGGCACCAATGCCGGTGTGTGCAGGTCGCCCTCACTCGCTGCCAGTTTAGCATTGTGCGATGTCAGGCAATTGGGCGGCAGAGTGGGTGTGCCAGCGCTCGGCATACCAACATCACCTACAACAGGTAACCAGTCCTCATTGTTCTGAATACGATACACAAATGCTAAATACGTTATTCCTCTTCTACAATCAGAATAACATTTGACGGACAAAATTATGTTATATTCTTAATAGAAAAACATCAAAAGATGAGTGATGAGTTCCGTGTGGTAAAAAGGACAAACTAGTCAAAACCAGAGCCATATGGTTATCATATGTTTTGTAACAGTAGTAAAGAGGACCAACCAGTTGATTGACGAGAGCACGGAACCGATGCTAACCGACTGCCGGCTGATCCCGTTGTGGTCGCCGAATCTATAAACATGATGTGATGAAATAGTTAATCATGATTGGAAACACACAAATCATAAAAATATAATTAAATTTAGAGAACACGCACAATTGACTTCATAATAAATAAATAAATAAAAGAGAAAACCTACAATTGAGTTTATCAACGGGATCAGTTGTGGATTCGAGAGACTCAATCAACGCCCTGACCGAACTGGCACTCGTGGGACGGGTGGCCGGGGATGCGACAATTGTGGCCGTGGTGCTGGGACACATCGATACACGAACCGATGCCTGACGAATCGGGCTGGGTGTGGCCTAAAATATTGCATAATCATCAGTACCTCTTCAATCTGATTTTATGAGACTAAATATATCTACCTAGCCTAGAGTATTGTGAGTGAAGCATCAGCAACGTCTTAACTCAACGGACAAAGATAACTTAACATCTAAAAGCCGAAAGCACAATCAAGTTTAGCGACATAACATTCACCGTTTTTTTTAATATCATTAAATATCATTCACCTTTTAGTTATTTAATACGTAAACCAAAAGCCAAACAAACTTATAATAATGTTAAGCGTAACCTGTTTCAAGTACGAGTCAATGCGATCGCGCACCGTCGATGTGTGATGTGGGGACAACAGGTTTCTGGTGGGTGCACTTGCCGCTGACGACATTTGTGCCAGACGATCACGGGCCAGGGTGAGCTCACTGCAGGTAAATGAGTGAGGGAGTGAGTGAGTCAGCGAGCTAGTAAGTAAGTGAGTGAGTGAGTAAGTGTGAGTGAGTGTGTAAGTGAATGTGTGAGTGAGTCAGTGAATGTGTGAGTGAGTCAGTGTGTGAGTCAGTCACCAAGCGTGCAGTGAGTTAGTAAGTGAGTAAGTGGGTGAGTGAGTGAGTTAGTAAACACGAGTCAGCAAGTGGGTGAACAAAAAAACAACAAACTCGGTCAGCAGCGACTTTTCCTTCTCGAGATTCTCGCGCTCTTCCGTCAACCGATCGATGTCCTCCTGCGCCTCCATCTTGAAGTTGTTGGCCACAACGACGGCCGTCTGCAGGTCCGCTTGGAATTCGGCCCATTCCTCACGTTCCAACTATAATACAAACATCAGAATACACTTGTAATGATGTGATGACAAACCAAAATGATCAACAACAACAACAACGAGAACAGCAACAACCACAACACCAACAACAACAACAAAACAACCACGAAGTTAAAAGTATCAAATTTACACACCTGTATTTTACTCTGCAGATCGTCAATCTGCACCTGCAGCATCTTCTTATCAGCCTGCAACTGTTCAATAACCAGCTGTCTATTGTTTCCATCGTCCACCTGGTTGTGTTCGTCCATGTCAGCCTGACGTCGTTGTTCCTTGAGCACTTCGCATTCGTGCTGCAGGTCAGCCAGCTGATTCTCCAGGGTACAAACGTGCTCCGCCTATAATTGCTTACATATAATTGTATATAATTTAATATGGAGGAATTGCTTTGAAACTAACATTGTATTTTTCTATTAACTTTGTCATGCCTCATCAATTGATCAAGATGATATAATACAGTCAGGTTGTGTGTGGAACTATAGTTTACATCCCAACATTTGATCGTAACAGTGGTATTATGATAGACTTTTTGTGAGTTATGTGACCTGTGATTTGATGGTGCCCTGCAGCGACTGGTTGTCTCTCTGAACGGCGGTCTGCTTGAGTCGACTTTCGAGCACTGCCGCCTCGAGTTGGTTGAGTCGACGAGAACGTTCACTGGCACTCACGTCCGACTGAAAAACGTGTTCAATAATTACAGATAAAAACATATGAATTACCTGATTTTTGAACACAGTATAAAATGTAAACAACATGAACACTTTGCACTCAGTCAGAAGTTGACTGACCTGTTGACTCATGGTCATATGGGTGTCATTCATACGTTCCTTCATCAGGGCACACATGTCCGCCATCTGCTGTCGTTCGTGACGCAGCTGGTGCACGGCCTGTTGCGCCTAAAATAACATTTAGTTAGTGTTAAGTAATGAGTATTATTCAAGGCAGGCCACTGACGCTATCATGATCATAAAACATCCCTAAAAGAATCGAAGCACATTCAACCGAACGAAGCCATATTCGAACAGTTTTATTTCATGTTGAAAATAAAATAAATATAAAGAATCTTCAAATTGAGGAATCTTCATATTTAATCGTATTTTACAGATGAAGTGATGCACCCGACCTCAAAGTATCTGTATTTGATCTCCTCCTGTTCGTCGTGTGCCGCTTTTAGCAGCAGCAGCAGTCGTTTCTCGTTGTCCTGGTGTTCAGCCTCTTCGCCCTCGTCACTCGTCTTCTTGATGATCGAGTTGACGCTGCCTAACAGCAGGTACTTCAGGTTCTCGATCTGCAGACTCTGGTTGTCCACCTTGACGTTTCGCTGGTGCAGCGTGTCAGCCAGCAGCTGAAAAATAAAACGCAACAATATAAATAAACTAAGTACTAACAAATAAAAGCCATACGCATAAATTTATTTTTGTACGCACCCGTAAATAGAGTATTTGTAACACAGGAATTCTGTGTTGCAATTCATACCAGGAGCGTCAGACACGCCGTATCTTGTTGATTATTATTAAGGAATATAAAAGAAATATTGCGCAAACGA
Source organism: Daptonema setosum (assembly GCA_964036265.1). Lineage (NCBI taxonomy): Eukaryota > Metazoa > Nematoda > Chromadorea > Monhysterida > Xyalidae > Daptonema > Daptonema setosum. Next base: position 22,449,578 of record OZ038442.1, read on the forward strand.
ACATGACCAACCTTGTTCTGTTCAGTGGTTGCCTGTATTTCGTTGTTCATCTCATCCACAATGTCCTGCAGCTCGGTCAGCTCAGCGAGTGTGGCCTGCAGCTCCTCCGTGGTCGAATAGTGCGTTTCCTCCATTTGCACAATACGATCCTGAAGTGTTAACAATATGTAAGAGTAGTGAGTGGAACAAAAATTATATTCTAAAAAAGGAATCAGCATACTGCTAGAGTAGGTTCACATAAAATCAGAAACAACCCATTTTTTGATGGTTAACAAAATTTGCAGAAAACTACGTTGTAGTCTGAAATAACACCGCTGAAACACCGAAGTCCACAGTAATAATTACAACAGACCCCAGGCCCAGACACCAAGTCCGAATTTCGTAAATCGGTACTACTACTGTGTACGAACCTGTAGACAAGCCAAGGATATTTCACTGCAGGACGACTGTCTGTCCCAGTTATCGAGCACCGTGGTTACGGCATTACCGTCCAGAATGTCGTCGGTGGATGTGAGTGACTGACTGCGCGATGCCATCGGTGACGTGCACGCATCCACCTCAACAGTTATTCTTACGTTAGGTCAGGTTAAGGTTAAGGGTTACGTTTAGACTTCATTTCGGTTCATAGCCATGATGGCCATGAGAAATTATATACTTCCATGCAATCCACCATGCTTTATTTGTATTCGTACTCTGGAAAGTCACGACACACTTTCGACAGTGTTTTATGATAACCGGAAACCACGATATGTAACAAGTAACAACTACATATATTTTCACAAATACATCTGAGTCGGCAAAAGCATGACCAACAATGCGTCTGGATGTGCCAGACCTCCCACCAACCAACCATGATCCTGTCCAGTCTTCCACTGCTGCTGGCACTCGAATTCAGGTCGTTGACGGCAGTCGTGAACGAAGAGGCGGACGCATCCACACTCTGCAGACTCAGACGCTGATGCGTTTGATGTTCCTGATAGTGAACGAACATAATCATCATGTAACAACAATATTAATATCAGAAAATTATTTACAACATATACATAACTTGGATCACAGTGACTATAACTTTCAAAAACCAATTATAAACCTGGTAAACGTAACGTACTACCAACATTTCTCAGGTTGTGCAACTCCTCTTTCAACTTTCGCATCTCGAACTTGAGCGACGCATTCTCCGCCTGTTTGTCGTCGGCGAATCGGGTCAAATTGGACAGCTGCGTTTCGAGATCGTGTTTGGCCCGTTGCAGTTCCGTCACCTGAAACAACAATAAAGATAAAATAACATCTACATATTTTTTCATATCAAACACAAATCAATACTTCATACCTTCATAGCTGTGGACACCATGTCATGAATGAAATTTCATTGTAAAAGATCGAAAAAAGCATAATGTAGAACATCTAACATTGTCAGTTTTGAATTTGTTTTGTACTAACAGTTGTCTTTGTTTTATTGATTCGCATATCAGCAGCTCGTCTAACGGCGGGCACCGAGTGTTTGGCTCTGAAGGGCACTGGCTCGTTGTTGTGCACTGCCGACGGCACCACCGCTGAACCGGCCGCCGCCGATGCTAAGGTAATGAAAAACTTCATTACATTAATAAGTTTTGCAAACGCTTCCTACATATACATTTACTAACCAATAGCCAACTGCGATATGGGTGCATGCAGTGAGGATCGTGTCACATCGATGGCATTGCTGCTGTGTACCTTCGACAGACCGAGTGACGACGACGATCGACCGTCACCACTCGGCCCGCCGTTGCTGCAGTCCACATCGGCGATCGGACCCTGCAAATCGAACTCAACCAAATAAAGAGAAGTAATCCAAACTGTTGAAAATCAATGGAACTAAACGCCATTGATTACAATAACTCGTCTACGGACTGAAAACATGAAATTGGAAAAAATAATAGCGGTGAAACAACTCACCACGTACGACGTAAATGTGGCAATGTGCTCCTGGCTGCGACTACGATGGTGAGACATTCGCGACTGCACATGCTAAAACAGCAACCAAACTTTGGTACGCATCATTACATAAATTAAGAACATATTTACATTTGTTCCAACGTCATTTATGTACTGTATGGCTTATGCAACACTGAATAAAGCCAACCTGAACCGGGGACAACGTGGTGGCAGTCGGCCCGTTAACGGTCGCCCGATCCCGCATAATCTGATTCTGACGACAGAAATAATTAATAATTTAAAATAGTATACTGTTAATTCTGACAGCAGAATCAATTAAACGATAACAAACCACAATCATTCGAAAAGACAATTAACAATATGGGAACAATAAACAGTCATAAATTTGACTGAATCGATGTGTGTAGTTTAACAATATCAAAGTATCGAAATATATTACACAGTATGTGCGATATTTCATAGCTTTATTCGATTGTAGAAAATCTTATAATAAACTTTTATAACAGTAAAATAACAACAGTGCTGACACGTTCAAAGGCAATTTCATAACGACCAGAACAGAAGATAGAAAAAAATTAACTGCGTATAACCCAATCGTGCACGCTTTTGCCGGTAACTTAAATTTTAATCAAATTCATATCGCTCAGTGATGATAATAAAGTTATTAGGTGCGAATGTATCACAACAATTTAATGTCTACCGGACATTAGAATTTGAACACGATCGGACCACAGATAATAATATAAAAAACTATGAACGCGGCTGTTTACAGACTGAGACTTGGATCACAGTTCATTGGATGGTATTCTGTCGAAGCTGCCAGCAATCAGGACTGATCCGCTCGTCCACGGTCCAACTTCAAGTAATTGTGACTGACACCGAGTTGCATGCGTTTCTTGTTGTACAGCTTGTGCATGAACTTCAGGTCACGCTGTTTGCGACGGGCTGCCTCGCCTTCAATAAGTAACCATAATATATCATCATCAACTTAACAATGCACAATAAATATCAATTTATACTCATTACATTCTTAATCTTCCTCAGTTGGCAAGGAATCCTGACTACTTAACCTTATCCTTGTGTTTGTGTATCGTTATCTTGATACAATTAAAATAACATTAGGTCTCTTTAGGCATGATTAATTTGTCAATCCTACTTTACATCAATCCCTGTCTTCTCAACCATTCCATGCAAGCAAATCTGTATATTTGATAGAAGTTCAATGTTCAAACATGAATATAACAAACCAGTAGTAGCGAGCCATCCACTAGCATTTCTGTACTCCATGAGCACGCCGCTGTTCATGGTCTGTCTGGTGGCCATACTCCGTTGCAGAGCCAGTGTACGTTCTGGATTGAGACGTTGCTTGAAGTACCTGGCCAATGAACGGTGACCGATTGTGGCACCTGTAAATACAAGCAAATAAATATATAATTATAAGAGCGACTGAATAATTTATTTGAGCCATATGAAACGAATGAGAAAATTATGGAGACTTTCTCCGATTTATTGTGCATTCGAGAACAAATGTGGTTGGCGACAGCGGCGGTCGAGCCACCCATCAATGGGAAGGGAATTTTTTCATATAGGGCTGAACATGAACTGGCAAAATTTAGGCAGTTTTACGTACATCTTAAGGAAGAAACTCTACTCTTTGAAATCCCCAAAGACGGGGAATTCCACTTTTTATTCTTTTTAACCGCTAGTGATTGACGACAAACCGGATGGTAACTGCAGCTGCCAGTTACTGTCTTCGAGCAGCACATCGGCCGGTGCCTCCGTTTCGGCGTCCGCGTTTTCGGCATCCGGATAACTCGAACTGAAAGTTATCGTTAATTTTATAGATAAAACATCTTTTGAATAATTTGAATGATATTTTTGAGTGATTGCTCGAGTTTTCACGGATTCATATAATATAATAATAAACTTATATTTTGACACTTCATCAGTTTTTTTGAGTGATCTTTCTACATAAAAGGCCAAGATAATTCATGTCAATGAGAAACACGGACGCATATCAACAACATTAGATTTTATGCACACTATAAAAACCCTAATTAACCTGTAATCATAGAAATCGGCGTACTCAATAACGTGTTTGGCGTGATCGTGCTGCATTTTGCAGTGTTGCTTATCGACCATGTGCTTCTGGACGGCATCCAGAGACTGGAACTGACGACCCCGTTCATTGCACCAAAGGCACACAAAATGAGCACCCACTTTGTATCCTGAGAATCAATTATATTAGTTCATATATTGATTAAAAACGAAACAACTGAGAAAGAAACACAAACCGAGGTAATGAAGCAGACCCTCCAGATCTACGCAGTACTCAACATCAGGAATGAAAAAGCCATGCGTCCTGAGCATGTGCGACACACACTTGGTCGAGTCCTTGAAGTGCTGCTCGCAGAACAGACAGTTGCCGACTGGCACACCTGAAACGACACGACTCTTGAGCCATATTCCACAGCATAATTGACATTCAATCAACAAAACAAAAAAGCAACCAACCCTCGTCAGCTTCTGAATCGACATCGGACCAGTCTGATCCACCATCGTCCTCCATCACCACTTCGTTCTCCTTGGTCGACGTCTCAACACTCGATCGCGATTCACAGATGGCCGCTGATTCCGGCTGAAATAGTTCTAACTTTGTGACAAACCTAATTTTTTATTGTCAATCAAGCTTGATTGAGAATTGTAGTTTAACGAACATTCTTAGCCGAATTTTCAATGTGTTTCTTCGATTCGCAATGAGTGAGCAGGGTTTGCTTGGTCTTGAACGATTTGTTGCACAAAAGGCATCGCGTACCTTCGACCGCCTGCTTAGCAGAGTCCGTCTATAATCAGATGGATAATGATCAGAAGTCAAAAAAAATAATGAACTGAATATCAATAAAATTTATAAACAATGGCTATCATAACGAATATCCGTCAGAAAAAAACTTAATGAAAGTTGTGTGCACTAAGTTGATAAGATTGAGTGGATCAGATCAACTAACGGCGTTCTGCTGCGTTTGCTTTTTAGTGAACAGCTCGAAAGTTATGGGCGGCAGTTCAGCTCCCTTTCGTTTCAGATTGTACCTGAACACACGACACTATTGCATAATCCTTCAAATTATAACTGAACATAAACATACCAACAAGAGATTGTATTTAAAATCACGCTTCGAATTCAAACAGAAACAATTAAACGCGAGTGAATGATTGTGTAAGGTGCACTCACCTGTGCCAGTCACATTTGTAGTGTTCCCTCTGCAGTGATGAATCAGCAAATACAACATGACAGGTCATGCAGGTCAGACCTATGCTGCCGGTTACGGTAGTGTCAGCCATGATTGATTAATCTGAACCTGCGTGCGTTCTCATATTATACGTTAATTATATAATACAAACGAACGACAATATTAACTATGTAATGTGGCAAAAGCACATCTGGTTTTTGAAAGAACCATTATCCTTTAATTTCAAAACCAATCACGGTAAAATGAATAATGTAGCGTTGTAATTTCATTTGTCTCCCATCAATAATAAACTATTCATAAAATGGGGATCTATAATTGAGCGATTCGAGTGACATACATAAATATAAACAACGTTGATTGTTTGTAGAGCATATACAAAATACAGAACAAAGCGTGGTACCAAACTACACACAACTACATGCACCTTCCGTGACTGCTGCTGCAGATTAGCAATCGACTTTATCATTGTCCGCAGAAGTATTTCGACCAACAAAAACAACATAACGACTAGACATAAATCATGAGAAATAATAAATACCTATCATGAACTAGTTGACGGCAACATTTTACCCATCACAGTTGAGAGTGTTGTTGGTTTCTTGGAGTTTCGTTGACTGTCCGTTGCCGAAGTAAGTTTCTGTTGTTGTACAGTGCCATCGACGTTGACGGTCTGACCGCCTCCGGGTGGTAGTTTCTTTTGTTGGTCGTCGGTCAGGGTATCGGGTGTCATGAACGGATGCACCTCGGCGCCTCGTGCCAGTCGTCGCGATGCGTTGAACGATACCAACAGCTCAACGTCGGCGTTCCAATGCACCTGCAGACCAGCGTTCATGCCATTTCGTGATTGTAATATGGTATGTTAAATTGGTATTATCAGAATACAGTAGCGCGGGGGCAAGGGGATATTTTGCTTCTATAATGTTTGACCTATGAAAAAAGGACAGGTGAAATTCTATGTGCCAGAAAATCGCTCATGAATTCTTTCGCCCGAGAAATCACATTTGTAAAGATTGAACGTGTACCCGAAAAATGTATTTTTCTAAAGCATTTTTACGAGCAAAATCGCCTAAGCTTCGTTGAATGTAGGCACATATAAAGGTCGAAAACAGCGTTTACAAATATGTAACAGTTGTTATCAGATGTTTTTTTTTGTAGTGTAGTGCTTCAATTTCTATTGATTGTTCTACTAACAGAAGACGGCGACCCCAATAACAGTCGCCTGAGTCGTCGTTGTGACAGTTTATCGAGTTCGATGAGTTCTTGCAACGACATCAATGGCACGTCACGTCGGATTGTCGACTTCATCATCGGTCGGTCAACGTCGTCCACGCAAGGACGCTTAAAACAGCACATTATTACGGAATAAAAGTACACGAAACTTGTGAAAAAAAACAGCATGACAATGACACAGAAATAAAGTTTTCCAGTCTCAGTCTCTGAATAAAACAAAAAAGTTTACGACCGTTCTCACAGCGACCCCTATATCTTCCAATAAAGGCCTTTCACATAAGATGGATCGGTTTCTATGTGGTTATTTGTTCAGTTGGTGAGATAAGAGAAGTGACCACCAACGGTATTAATATTATCGATGGACTCGCCCCCGACACAGTACATCTGACCGGCATCATCGAACGCATGCAGATTGCCCCGAGCGTCCTCGACAACCCGCGAGTGCGATGCCAGCTGCACCGAGTCATCCAGTTGATTTGCTGCTGCCTCGTAATCAACCCCGCTGATACGCAGCTCTGCAACAAATAAAAGTTATCTATCATAAACCTGCACTTTCACTTTTTCTTTGATACTTGAAATCCTCGATTCAATATTCGTCTTCTACCGGTACGGTATGTAAAATCATTAACTCGATGGAAAAAACGTATATAAAGTAAAAAATTACGCCTATTTCGTTTTTAGTTAACAATGCTAAATACTGACTGACCTGGCGTGCTTTCCTCGAGCATGAGAGATGTTTTGGCGATGTTTTTTACCGAATCCAGTCGTTCGAGACGCAAATGTTGTAGTTTTCTGCAAATTTGAGTCATTTACCTCACAATAATACGGTCAACAATACAACTGCAACAACCAGTACCTCAAATGTGCCAATGCTGTCAAACCACGATGTGAGACCTTGGTACAGCCACTCAGATCAAGCATTTCTAAAGAACGCTCGAATTGGGAGAACTTCGAGAGACACCTGCAATAAGAAATAAGGTTGAACACGCCCACGTGGGTGAGTGATGGTAAGAACAAAATGTAAATAAAACCAACCAGTCATCAATATGCGGACAGTCAGCCAGTCGGAGCATACGCAAATGAGACAGGTTTATCATGTTGTCAAATGCTTCGAACATGAGCTCGGTGCCCGATGCATCCACCGCTTCAAGATACATTCCTTAAACAAACGATTCAGCGTAAAAAATACATGGCATGGATGTTGCAAATACTGTATATACAATTAAATTGAATCAATTTACTGTTGCGTTGTACTTGTGCATAACTTCATTTTGAATGAAGCAACAAATTATAATAATAAAATATACAAACCGGGAATATTCTGATCTGGCAGGTCATATGAGAAATTGCCGAATCGGCCGACCTCCCGTTTAATCCACTTGTCATGACCCACAAACTTGACAGACGCACCGCGATGCACCAGAAAGTGGGCGGCAGCCAAGTCCGGTCCGAGCACCAACAGACGTTCCGCAATAAACCTACAATAATAGTCAATAAATTACATGGAATGAAATAAAAGGCCGTTTGCTAGGGAGATTTTTTTGAAGTTCAGACGCTTTCTTTCGGCCGTACGTTTACGAACCAATAAATTTAAGAAAAAAAGTCATAAATGAAACGAAGCCAACCAACCGCTGATCAAACTGTCGTGCCAGGAACTTTTGGTACTCACGGTATCTTCTGATGGCCTTCTTATCCAGATCCAGATAGCGCATACCAGACTGGAAAGCGAAATAATCGAATGAAATGCCACCCGAGTCGCGACGTGTGATATCTTCTGGGTGTTTCGTCTTGCGATATTCTGCAAACAAGTACTATTATACGCAAAGTGATCCATCGAGATCGAGGTGAAAAATCAAGCAACCATTTGTGACAATTTTCTATGGCTCTATCATTGGTGTAATCCGAAACGATTTTACCGGGTTTGTGCATTCTTTTTCCGATACGGCCCGTGCCCGTGTTATATAAAACTACAAAACCTAAAAATTAGAACCAGCCATCCAAATGAACACCTACCTTCGCCAATATCTTCGGCCTCAATGTAGTACTTGCCGCGCATTTGTCTACGAACCACGCCCTTCTCTTTCTCCCATTGTTCGGCTTCTTTGACGGCGTCCTGCCATCGCTGAAACTTGATCCAGGTCAGACTCGTTCGGACCGATGTGCATTGGGGCAGGGGACTGAAGATCGCAGGGCACAACAACGATGATCGGCTGGAATAAGTTATTAGAAACAGTTAACTACTTATTAACTCAGTCAGGGATCCAACCGGCAAATATTTATTAACCTCCTCTATTCTCTCACGTCCGGGTTACTGAAGGAGACGGAGAAGGATTGCAAAAAATGTAAAATAAACTGACGCACCTGCTATTAGATAACCGCAACACGAGACAAACGGGTCGGACAAGCGGAAGCGAAGCCATTGCCGGATTTCTAGATCCCGTCGGGGTCAAATCTTCTTTATTATAATACCATCGACTCGACGACGACGACAACGACAAACACGGAACAATAAAAAATTATAAAAAAACGTTGGTCGGCACAAAGAATTTTTTTAACTTCTTCGCATTTATGAAAAAATGTATTTTATTTTAATCGGCAGGAAGGTTTATTAGGTGAAAATCAGGCATGCGATGCAGATAGGGGATAAAACCCTCGGAGACCCGGCTCTTGAACGTGCACGGGGCTATAAAGCACCCAAAAACGCATCCAAGTTGAGATTCAGAGGATTGAAGTTCGTTGCATGAAAAGATAGCAAAACTTACTCGAAGTTATCATTCAACATTTTATACTCACTGACTTCGTGATCAATAATCATCGCCTCAAATCTGCTTTTAATCTGGTCATCAGCACTCCAACAAAGGGCCATAAATTAATCAGTCATCATGTCAGATTTGCCTCCACATCAGTCCAACAACCGAGACACGCAGGCACATCCAGTCACTTCGGCTGAACTCTTGGGAGAAACACAAACTAAAAGTTTGTCAGAATCAGTTCTTGTTTACGTTTGCTTGTCAGTCTGTGACTTGTATGTTTATTTATGACCAGAACAGATAACCGAAAAAACGTTGGGAATAAATCAGTTAACCAGACAACCAAGCAATCAATATTTTTATTAATTATGTTTCAAGCCGCACAGACACAAATTCATGATGTTTAATGTACTTGTTTTTTGAGAATACCCACACTGGCTGAACAGTATACCATTCCCAAAGACGGGGTGTCCTCGCTTCTGGGCCACCCTCAATCTGCTCGTCTTGATCGCATTCGTCAACGATGTGCTGCTGCCTATGCTCACGGCATCACTGCCCAGCGTGATCGGTGCCATCGTGTCACTTGCTTTTGTAAGTGTTGTTGTTGTTGTTGTTGTTGTTGTTGTTGTTGTTGTTGTTGATGATGATGATAATGATGACTAACATTTGTGCAGGCGTCATTCGCTCTGCAATGGCTGTACGTCTACCCGAGTGCATATCTGCATCTGCAGCGTCGAGCTCATTTCGATGAGGCCAACATTGTTGCCACTTATCATACCAGCAGCAAGTACAATCCCGACTATGTCTTCGTAGTAAGTGAATAATGTTGTTGTTGTTGTTGTTGTTGTTGTTGTTGTTGTTGTTGTTGTTGTTGTTGTTGTTGTTGTTGTTGTTAGCGAATAGCTGTTATAGGCTGATCCTCCAACACCAGCTCCGACTGATGAGCAAAAAGCACTGGCCGCAAAAGTCACGTTTGCCAGCGATGCACCAGAGGAACCTGAAAGTGTGACCACTTGATTATTCACTATATACCTTTCCCTCTCCTCACTGACTTGGTCTTACTCACCACTCATTCACTAATTCACTCACTCACTCACTCACTCACTCACTCACTCACTCACTCACTCACTCACTCACTCACTCACTCACTCACTCACTCACTCACTCACTCCTCACTCACTCACTCACTCACTCACTCACTCACTCACTCACTCACTCACTCACTCACTCACTCACTCACTCACTCACTCACTCACTCACTCACTCACTCACTCACACACTCACTCACTCACTCACTCACTCACTCACTCACTCACTCACTCACTCACTCACTCACTCACTCACTCGCTCACTCACTCACTCACTCACTCATTCATTCACTTACTCACTCACTTACTCACTCACTCACTCACTTACTCACTCACTCACTCGCTCACTTGCTCACTCGCTCACTCGCTCACTCACTCACTCACTCACTCATTCGTTCACTTAGCGAGCTCACACCAGTCGTTCAAAGCCAAAAGAGATGATCACTATAGAAATGAATTCGAACGTGCGCAACAAATGCTCAAAGATATACGAATGACCGAGGAACTTGTGGTTGATGTTGTTGTTGTTGTTGTTGTTGTTGTTGTTGTTGTTGTTGTTGTTGTTGTTGTTGTTGTTGTTGTTGTTGTTGTTGTTGTTGTTGTTGTTGTTGTTATTGTTGTTGTTGTTGTTGTTGTTGTTGTTGTTGTTGTTGTTGTTGTTGTTGTTGTTGTTGTTGCCGCTTTCAAAATCAGTTGTTGTTGCTGTTTTCAGAATCAGCAGTCATCGAGTTCTCAGAGCGAGTTGGGAAAGGCTAAAGACGATAACAAAACGAACAGCAGTGAAAAAAAGCAGAAGCGACGCAAGAAGAAGCGCGACAGCAGTCGTCAATAGTGAAACATCAAAGCAGTGAAACTGAGAAGAGCAAAACAATCAACATTTTTATCTCTATTATATGCATGTTGAACAAACCTGTCTCTTTGCAACTGACTGCTTTATTCACGAAACTCACTATCTTAATGGGATTCTGATTAAACCCATGGAACGCTAGCCAACAATATAAGCAGTGATACAATTTATATCCTTTGAACATATCATCTTAAAAAAAATTACTTTAAAAAATAAATCGTTCCCGCTGGGCCTGGGGTGTTGACATTTCCCTAAATGTCGTCCAGAGAAGGTCTTGATGAAAAAGCCATTTTTACCAAATCACGAGATGAGGTTTTGAGCGTTTTTTATACAACAGCACAGCACACCCAACTCGGCTAAAATACGGTCTGAAATGTAGAAGTTTGGTTACAAATAAAAGTATGCGTTGACTGCTTTATTTGTTACTGACTCATACACTTGGTGTTCTAACAACAAAAAATAATTATAAAATAAAATAATAATGAACAGTTGCCAGGGTTCCTCAATGCGCAAATCTCAGGTGTGGTGTTTCAATATACAGGGTGTCAGGTGTGCAGAATTAGCTTTTTAGAATCAATTTTTGCAAAAACGAATTTTTTTATCAAGTATTTTTGTAGAATTTGTGCTGATCCTCCATCACCTGCACCGACGAATGAACGAAAATCACTGGCCGTAAAAGTAGCCTCGACGAGAGTAGCGTTCGAAGCCAACGCCATGTTCATTCCGCTCAAAATGGCTTCATCAGCGCACGGATAAAGACACAGTGCCTTCAGAAAACACGTTTCACGTCACGGCTTTGGATGTTATCGGTTGTTGCGTCAGGCGTTAAATCGAATGTATTTATGTAACTTTCGTAACTTCGTGCCCTCCATATGTTTATACGAGCCTACATCATTCATATGTTTCTGGATTAATTATCACAATTTTGAGAACTGTTTTTTAAATTAACAACGTATGAGTATCTATGTATGTATTCATTTATAGAAAAGTGTTTGGATAGATTTTGAGAGCTATATAGCAACATCCGGCTTTTCCTGTAACTCTAATGCACATACGCGATGATGCGTTTACTACTGCAATTGGATTGAAATATAAAATACAATGAAAACACCAAGTGCTCAATTTCTATATGAATGCTTTCTTGATTATCAAAGTGTTGAGCCTTCCGATACTCCGTTCATAATATTTATTTATACTCTTTAAGAAACTTTCCTGAAAGCTTAACACTTAAAAAAATTTTTAATCATAAACCATAAACCCGTGACTTGTTATCATATACGACTTTTCATGCACACCCAGGAGTATTTTTATAATATTGTTGGTTGTATGACTTCAGTCAGTCAGAGGATGATATTTACATACATAACCGGCTTATCTTCATGATTGAATACTTTTGTTTATCCTGGTGGGTCTGATAATTAACAAAGCCATAAATATGTTTTTCCTGCTCATTTTATATCATGTTTGAGCGAGAAATGCGAAAACAGAGGGCAACATGTAATTTATTATTATACAGATTATTACGGTTGCGTGCCAATGTTAGCTAAATCGTTACCTACATACTTTGCGTTCGGACACAGTCCAACAGAGAAGCTTCATTGAAAAAAAAATTATTGGTCAGCTGTAAAACCACGTTTACTTGTTTTGTGGGCTCTCTTAACTATTCATGGTTTGAAATCTCACGAAAATTGTTTACCTATTTTCTTCCTAGTTGGATGGTTGAAGTTGAAGCCTTACTGTGTCTAAAATCGTTATTATACTGACATGTCCCGATATAGAAACAAATGCAGGTATAAATGTTGTATGTAGAATATGTATTTATCTATGTACTGTATGTACATATGTATGTAGGTGTATGTACTGTATGTATGTATGTTTGAGGATGCTGGCACTTGGCGCATCCATTTCCTGTCGAATGGACACCGACCAGAGTCTTGTTGGTTTGAGTCCATTCACGCACAGCCTAATTTATTACAAAACCAAGAATATTATACGAAGTGTCTGAATTTTCATCATACACGACGTGACATACTACATTGACCGTTTGGGATACTCCTATGAAACAGGAAAAACGGATTAGTGATTGGAGAGAGAGTTCTGACTTACATAGTTGAGTGAACTATCAGATTGTATTTAGGTCCTGCACGGTGTTTCGAAACCTTTTTCTATACAACGTTTCTCGTCAGTAGCACTTTCTTGACGTCAGTTCTCGTCTCCTAAATCGGATATCTTTATCTTCTTTTTCCTTACATACATGTAGCGTTATTAATTAATGTGCAGCAAGTATACACTACTGTTTAATATTCCAATGTTAATTCTGTAAATTTTTTAATATACTGTTCATTTGTATACGTGACAACTCAATGAAAACTTAAATAAACTTGAAACTATATACGAATCGACATTCTGTCACCCGCTTAAGAAGCAGTACGAATCAACTGATGAGTTAGTACATACTGTAAGCAATAACCATGCTCCATATGTTTTATGAAAATCACATGTACAGGGTAAATCAATATCAGGTCGAGCACTTGCACCAAAATGTTAACTGACAGATATTTACCACCAACTTCTGCCTTGATGAGATATGTACAAGCTACCACCAACTTCTGCCTTGATGAGATATGTACAAGCATCTTACATTAAATTCTTTCTTTCCCGTACACCATCGCCTTCATTGCGCCGGGTCATGCATCGGTTCCTTACATTGCTCTGACATCAATACCATTCATTGCACCGTCTCCAAGACTGCAGCAATACATAAAGTCAAGTTCCGTGTTCATGGAATTGTGTAATATAACTTTCTACTAACTTGAATTTCCGCACACAACTCTAGATATGTATCCTATTCTCATGATTCTGCTTCACTGTTCCATTCCGTGACGTGTTCTGTTGTTTATATATACTTTGGCTCAAGTGTTTACCGTAAACACAACCGGTATTACCTCCAATTGGAATCGGAAACCAGTCAGTCGACGAGTGCACCTCTCACGAACACCATCTCTTTTCATGCCATTTAAGACTACCATATATTGTATTGTATCATGGAACAATCCCAGATCCAGTGCACTTATCTGGGACATCACATGTACCGGGAATCGGGAGTGACGAGTGAGAAAAAGGTTTTACGAAAAGATGTCCTAGAAAATGAGTAAATATTTACCAAGTAAATGGCGTATATATGCCAGTGATTCAGGTGAGGTTGTCTCAGTAATTTCGAGCTCAAAATTATTACCTTATGTATAATATGCGATGAAGTTTCTTAATTATATCTGAGTTGCCGTAGGACAGCTTGACTGTGTTTATTTTTCATTATCGAGTACCAACCCCAGATATATTATGCCAGTGGTTCAGTTATTTCGAGCTTTGTGCCATTATTTCCATGTATATTACGAGATTATGAGCCTTGTGTATGTCGGATTCTTCCTACTTACTAGAATCACCGTACGGTAGCTTAACAGTGTTTATTTCTCTTTAGCTACATGCAGTAATGCACGACGTCAATTAATGTATCCGTTACGTACCTGCACAACGCTTTGCTACAGTACATGTACCTGGCCAGCAAGTTGTTTTGCATAATTCAGTGGCTTGATTGAGTGTGCCAGTACCGTTGGGGGCACAGGTGCATGAGCACGACTGCATGCACTGGCGGACGAGAAGCGGTGGGATAACTGCGATTCCCCCTCTTTGGCGATTTTCGAAACTGAAGTTTGTTCTACATGGTGTGGGTAAAACGGCCTGAAAACTACGAATTTCCCTCTTTTCGGCTGAATTGCTTTCCCAAGCCAGTGGCAAGACTGGATGGATGTAAGCCACTGGCATGTATGCCTGCTGGCCACGAATACCATCAGCCACTTTCCTGTTTCATGGCACCGACTGGCGGAAGAGCCAATCCTCCAAAGGGAGAGGACAGTTTTCAGAGAGAGGGCAATGACAGTTTTGAGGCTATTTTACCTACACATCAAAGAATAAATTCTACTTAAAAAAACTGCCGATGAGGGAGGAAAATTCCATTTTTTCGTTCTTCTGCGTCGGCTAGTTATGGCACAACCGGTATGCCATTCCACTAGATTCAGGTGTCGGGAACATGGCACAGCACCGAACCACCACTTTTAATCAGACACTGTTTCCCGTCGTTTGGCACAGTGTTCTCACTGTATTTTTACATGCTGCTATTAATATGTTGTCTTACAGGAGTCATTGGTTTATTTGATCCTTGCATTTGTATTCGGGGTTTATCAATCTAAGATGCCACCCATTCTTCGAAGTAATCAAGATACATATTGTTGTTTCTATTGGTTGGTTTATTGGTTATATTCCATCAATTGGTCAATTTTACAATAAAAACGTATGTCAGAGCCTAGACAGGTGTAATTTGATTTAGCAAGAGATGACACAAACATTGGCTGCCTCTAATGTCAACTGTACCTGATGTGTGTTGTTTATGTGTTTCACAACCCACTTTTCAAGCATTTCATTCTTCAACGTAAGTGAAAATTAAAATAAAATAGTTTTGTTACTAGCCTTACTAATAACAATCGTTACTCAACTGATTGAGTGTCAGTTACTTGGTGCCCCAGCCATAGATCAAACACAGCACATTTGATTCTGTTCCATTCTGGATTAATTGTTGTTTACGAAAAGTGCATTCATACATATCATAGTTGGTTAGGAAGTTGGGTTTTGCGCAGTCGTATGAGCGTAACAGTGGTCTTCCAACCCAGCGTAGGCATGCTGTCAGTCTACGCATATACTGTATGCCTCATTAGTAAAAGACATGCCTTCAAATTCAATCATTCAACAAAGAGATAAAATCTCCGAATGTTATATCATAAAATAAGACCATATGCTCTGTTAACTAGTTTCAGAAGTATAATTCAGACCAAATGCAAAAAGGACAGCCCACATGAGGATTGAATGATCTGGGTTGTCTAAATGAGAGACTACATAAGAATTGGATGTGATGTGATGTCTGAATGACTGACCATCAGTTGCATCCACGTCCACGACACCCGTCAGTCATGTTCATCAGATCCATCGTCCAGACTTCCCTTGATCAGGGATCATCCGGGCCGGGCAGTCACGCTTCCAGTCGGAACCACCACCATTCCAACCAGGATCCGGTTAGTCGGTCAATTCAATGTATTGATTGCGACCTCTGGATACTTTACATAAAGTCTAGTAAGAGTTTCTCCTTACTCTGAAGTTATTCCCATAATTATGTTGGAGCGAGTTCAAATTAAAAATAAATTTTCAGCTGTTCACATTATGTGGACAACTCATTAATGGTATAGTGAAAGATTATAAGAAATAAAAAGTTAGTAACAACATAACCTGACCAAGATATAACGTTTGATTCAGGTGATCTTCCTGCCGAGTCGGTCAACGGCGGGCAGTCCGAAACACTGTCCGGCACCAACGCCCAGGAACCACAATCAACAACACATGCCACTGCCACATCACATGTCACATTCACACTCGGTGCTCTCCAATAAACAACTTCATGAAGGTAATTCGTAATCACTCACTCACTCACTCACTCACTCACTCACTCACTCACTCACTCACTCACTCACTCACTCACTCACTCACTCACTCACTCACTCACTCACTCACTCACTCACTCACTCACTCACTCTTCCAGGCATCAAAGCGCTCGAGCACTACTGCCAGAATCGTTACGGTCTGACGTCGGATGCGAGTGATTCATCCTCGGAAGATGACGACACCGTTCAGCAGAATGTGGATGGCACCCATAAGATGCAGAGACGTAAAGCTCGGGTGGCCAGTGGTCGTCGGCTCTGGGCCCTGCTCAGACGACACACCACAAGGTTGGCCAGGTTGGATACAAAACACGGCCAAAGGCCAACCACATTGTGCCACACCTTTTTTCATTAAGTTGAATGGAAAAAGAGCTGTGCAAATTGCCTTGTTACACATGATCTTCGCACAAAATTACCCCAAAAAACCACTTTGCAATGTTCTTCTCATTTTGGTTTGAAAAATAAAATTTCTTGATTATAAATCGATCAATGTAATGAGTTATGGTCGTAAATGTACTTGATCAGGAAAAACACTGGTGCCCGAGTGGTGCTACTGATCTTGCTGGTGGTTATCTATGCCGTGTTCGGTGGTTTCTTGTTCATGATGATTGAGGGCGGCACTCAGCTCCAGCAGCTCGATCAACTTCGCCAATACAATCAGGTTGACGAGTATTTTATTACATTATATAATGGAATATAGAAAATAGATTATATTATAGGATATATTGTTATATTACGCTTAGTTTTCAAATACTGTTGATTGGGCTTCGTTTTCTAATCGGTTTTATCTGAGTTTAGTTATTTCTTTTTTATGTGATCTTCATTTTGAAAAAAATTACTGTCCAATTTTTCGACAGTGTACTTTCCCAAACTTCTTTCACTCCAGCATTCGAACTATCCGAAGCATTTTGGTCTGCAATTTTTGTTTATCTCTGAACCTATGTATATCAGGCCCAACGTGTGCAATTACTGCGCAACATCAGTGAATCGTTGAGTGTGACGTGCGATGAAGAGTGCATGGATGCACTGATGCAGCACGTTCATGAGTACGATCAACATACCGGCACCAGTAAAAGAGAATCCGTTAGTGTGGCACACAATGTAAGTTTCAAAAACAAAAGGAAAAACAGAAAAAAACGAAAACAATAGAAACAACAAAAACAATAAAAAGCAATTAATGATACACTGGTACTGGTTCGGAAAACAGTCATTTCATTAACTTTTTTGCAATTTTCGTAATTTCCGCAATTAAATTTTAATGAATATTTTTAACCTATACACACAAGAAAAATTGACGAAACAAAAGCTGCAGGTTCCTACGTACAACTGGCAGAACTACTGGACTTGTATCTTCTATGCAACCACCCTGTTTACTGCCATCGGATACGGTAACATGACATGCAGCTCGGTTTGTTCCATCATCGTGTGCTTGCTTCAGTTCGAGAAGTATTCCAGTTTCAGCACTTCTTTCTATAATTTTTCAAACTTGATTAATTTGCTATTATAATGTAATGTATGCGTTTGATCGCCCAACGCTCTAATAAAAATGCTTTTGCCTTCTAACATATATTTTCTGGCTAGTTATGATTAAAACTAAGATTAACTAACTATGATTAGTTAGTTATGATTAAAACGTGCATGTATTTTGGGCTTTTTGACTTGCCCGATTTTTTTACACCAATCTTTAAAAAAAGTCTTGCGACAGATTAGGAACCTGAAAAGGTGGAAGTATCGCGTTAGCCCCATTGGCTAGGAATGCATGCATTTTTATCTTAAATTTCGGAAACGTATGATTATTTTTTTTTCAAAATTAAAACAAAAAATTATATTTGCATTAAGTATATGATTGTTATGAAATAATATTTAAGGTGGTGTGTAAAGCAGCAACGATCGCTTATAGTTTGATCGGTATCCCGTTCATGCTCGTTGTGCTGCACCATTTGGGCGATCTCGTGTTCAATAGTGCCAGAAGCGTTTGGACAAAGTGTATCAGGTTGAACACATCACAGTTGGGCAAACCAAGATTTTTCGGTCATCAACTCAAACTTTCTGAATTTGAAAAAACTGTGTTTACCTAAAATAATGTTTGTTGCAGATTGTACCAGTCACTACGATATGCACAATTCCAACGTAAACGTTCGCGTGCCGCCAGCAAGCATGATGCAAACAGCCTCAACACCGCCAGTACTAAAGGTCGCCGATTTTATTTTATTGTTAAAACGTGAAATTTTGGCCGATTTATATTTTTGTGTTTTCTATAGCGATAAAATGTTTTAGTTCATGATTAACATGCAACCAAATATATAAAATTGATTACAGGTTCCATGTCGTCGCTATCCTCAATGACGATAGACGAGCACGCATTCCCACTGTCCCTGGCCTTGATGCTAGTCATCCTCTATACGGCCATATGTGCCGCACTCTTCCCTTATTTTGAACCT
>OZ038442.1:22470359-22482859 GCA_964036265.1 Daptonema setosum
ATCGCCAGCAAATACAGGGTGTGTATGGGCATCGACGAATCCGGGCATTAACACGGCACCCTGTACATCATGTACGTGTTCAAACTCTGCGTCACTGTACTTCTGACTAAGCACAATGTCCGCACCTGCATTAAGTAAAAAAATTTATTAAGTTCACGCTTAACGTGGTTCCATTTTCATATTCTCTTCATAATTCCGAATGGTGTTTATAAGATTACTTTATAAGTTGATAGAAACGGCAATCAGAGTGTTTTTTTTATTTATTTGTGGTTATTTGTTATTGGTTTGTATAGACTAGTCAGATATATTGAACTAAAATAGAGAGCAAGTTACATAAAAAAGATTCTCTTGTATAAATGTTGTTTTTCGTCGGAACTTCAAGTAAAACTGGTTAATGGTCGAGTCCGACAGAACCGACCGAAATCAGCGATATTGCCATCAGCATCGACTACAAGACTGAGAGCGTCACCTTCCACGGCAGTGGTCACATCGACCAGATTCTGAGCATAGCCAACCAGCACGTGTACCGATGGGTCCTGCATTCACACACAGTTGGAAATTACTGTTTTTGCGAACTTATTATCTTATTGAGTTAGACAGTTTCTGTTTTTAATTTCGTTTGTCTATTTCCAATTCTTGGGTGATTTGATTGATATCGTCTTTTTATGTTTTCGGCAGTATAAACAGTTTAAAATTTCAAACTTCAATGATCTCTAAATCTAACAAAAGAAGATGATTCAAGTCATTTATTACAAGTCATACTGATAATAAATACTGAGAAATCACCAGTAATTTTTGTACCGTTGAAGTATTAGAAATGAAAACAACAACTCACCTTTGTAACATGCACAATTTGCGACGCGTTCTTCAGCCAAACTCGATGTTTGTGAGAGTGTGGATGAGAGGCCATTATAAGATTTTTCCTGCTTCGAAGAATCTTATGTCTGAAAATTTCTGAAACACAGCATGTTACCACAGTCTGGAGACAAAATATACAAGCTATACAAACATTATATTTTACTTCGCTTCTAGGCATATGTTACCAAGTAACTAAACGAGTGTAACCGACTATAAGCAAGAGGCAAACACGACTGACTGACTATGTATGTCTTTACGACAGTCTGTCAGATTGTTGATTTATGCATGCCTGGTTGGCCTGGGCAGTAATTGGGTAACGACAGTAGCGGATCAAGCCAGATTTGAGCATATGACACTCCCTATCACTGTTGCAGTTATTGGTGTTATCAGGGTTCGAATGTTATAATTTTTGTTTGAGTATACCAACAATAATTTCCTCAAATCACACGATTGCATGATTCTTCCATTAGCCATAGAACAAATGCAATAAAAGCACGTGGTATTGGTGAAAACAAAAACAATGACACCTCGAGCCCCACCATACATCATTCGTGTTTGATAATTTTGCAAACAAGGGCGACGACCGCGCCAAAATCAAAGTATGTAAACAAGATCATTCTGGTATGAGCCCGAAAACAGTAATGATGAATCTGGGAAATATCTCAAGGCACAATACAAGCTAATTGGTTGATTTGAAACAATACTTAAAAAAATCTGGATTTTCTGTCACTTATGATCAACTGACTCTTATCTTATCGGCGTTCAACAGAACCGATGCTCCGTTTGACATGCTTTATAACATACGAGTCAGGTCTTTACGTGAGAAATCATTTTACACGACTGTCGTAGTAATTTTACTTTTAACAGTAATTTTTTTGCAGAACAGGTTCATGCAATGATTGAATCTACTGGTGCATTGAGTAACTTATGGCGAGTACTGTTGCTCGATTCACTGGCCGTACCAGTGCTGTTTGCCATCAATGGATGGCACACTTGGATGGGCACTCTCCCGTTAACCATTGTTGGTGCTGCAGGTTGGGCACCCAGTTTTATTGTCAAAAAAAGCTTTTAGTTTTTATAAAAATTTCGTCACACCATAATATACACGATAAAACTTTCAAGTTTGCATCGGTGTATTGGTACTGGCCAGTCAATTGCTCGTTCCTCCAAAACATGATCATATCTGGTTCTACGTGTTCGTGCTCTTCTCATTCACATCGGTTGTGGATGCTGCGTTGGCTGCTGAGAGCTTGGGATTAACTAGAGGTTTTAGCCACTCATTTATTAACCTCACTCACTCACTCACTTACTCACTCACTCACTCACTCACTCACTCACTCACTCACTCACTCACTCACTTACTCACTCACTCACTCACTCACTCACTCACTCACTCACTCACTCACTCACTCACGCACTCACTCACGCACTCACTCACGCACTCACTCACTGGCTCGAAACATTGTAACATTAATCAAAAAGGCAAGTAAATTTCACAGATCGGATAAGAAATTGTTCGTTGAATAGATTTTCAGCTATGTGTCATCATTACAGGTTTTAGCACTTTCTATATGAATGGTCAGCAAAAAATAATTTTAATTATAAATACTATGGAGAGAGCGAAGCGATCGACTGCTCCCTACCCCAGATACGGCTGACGCCCAATAGGATGTAATATAAAATATACTTTTATATAAAACAGCCCCATATGAAACGTTAAAGATATAGTAGCAACTACAATATGGGTGGCTGTCGTTACCCCAATATTTATCTAGGGTTCAACCATCTCCGGCACGAAGGCGCAAAATATTATCGCTTCTTCCCATTGATTTGAATAGTTGCAAGCAAGTATATAAATTTTATGAAACCTGAGCTGATGTCTATAAGACGAACGATAGCCAGGTTTCGATGTAATAAAAACGGAAAACGCATAGCTTTCTTCTGCGAATAATCCGCAAGCAAAAACCTACGAACATATTAGATTAAGCACGATCCAGACTCACTGAATCACTTTATCACTCACTCACTCACTCACTCACTCACTCACTCACTCACTCACTCACTCACTCACTCACTCACTCACTCACTAATTCAACTAAGGTCGCGCTTCAATGTGGTTGTCAGTAATGGAAACGTATCTGGACACTCATTACGGTGCCGCCATCAACATCTATGATGCCACGGTGCATTTTGTGATGTATTTGGTGATGATGCAGGTTTGGATGAAGAAACACATTCAGCATACTCATCTTGAAAATAATCCGAGTTATTATTTCAGGGACTTGCCAGAAGTACAGCAGATCATAGGTCAGATGGTATCATGTCATACCAGTTAGTGGTTCTTAATTTTGATAGTCTGAGTGATATATCGATAGTGTTTTGGATGCTCAGTTAAGCTATCAGTCAGTTAGTCAATCAGTCAGTCTATGAACTTTCTATGTCATTTCATTTTCAGACAAAAACTCGGCCTCTTCTGGGCAGGTTCAATGTTAAACAGTCTGACCGTATTACTGATTGGTGCAGCAACCAGCACCCACAATCTACAGTACGGTGTTCTTCTCAACATACCCTACGCTGTATTGCCTGCTGCCTACTTGGTTCATTTGGTACATCAAGTTGCTAGGTTGGCATAAAATAAAATCTTATATATCTTTGACTCACAATTCACGAGCGAAATTGAAATGCCACATTTTTAAGTTATTTATCGTTGAACAGCTTGTGGTTTGTGGACTAAATTTCATTTTTCAGTGCGCCAGCGTCCCGTGACAGACCATCGGATCGTAAACGCGTGATCGTGTTTGTGTATCTGGCCATGACTTCACTGATGGCCTATACTCGAATCATCGACCCGCAGCAAGATAGTCTTAACACCAGCTCTCATTTCCTGGGTATCCAGCAAAACTTCATTCTTATAGCCACGGCACTGACGGGCACTCTTTGTTCTGTATTTGATGTCATGAACACCAATCCTAATTATAATGATATAGCGATCAGTGTGACATTGGGTGCCACGGTGCATGGTAACATGGCTGGTATATTGTCACACTTTGTGACAGTGACCAGTGAGACAGACATACCTGCAGTCACGTATAGCTGGATGCCACTCAATGTCGTTTGGGTGATTCTCGCTTGCCTTGTACTCTCACAACTTTGGCCGCATGAAAAACCAAAGACGAAATAAATATCAATAGTTTATTATTTTATAGTAAACAGATAAACATATTTCCATTCTCGATAATGATAGAAATATTTTGTACACAATCGTGAAAATTGGCAGTTTAACAATAAATTACACGAATACAAGTGTAACGTGGGAGTGAATGCGTAGCGCATTGAGCTGGTTGGTTTATACTTGATTGAGGGCAATACAAGGCCAGGTTTACAAGTTTAGTAGTAAATGCAGTTTCAAGACATCATTGGTTTCGAGTAAAACATAGTTGGTTTGCCACAAAGACTTAAAGGGCTTTGATTTCACATAGATTCATCATTCTAAATAACCTCTTGGAAAGTAACCAACGAAATTATGAGAGTTCTTTACACAAATATCAATGGCGTATCAGATCAGGTTAGTACAATGCCTTTGGCAACGGTGGCTTTACGTTGGGTGTCCGTGAGTCCGGGCCATATAAACCTGACGATACGTTTGCTGGACGAGTTCGATCCCTGGTAACGGCAGTGGGCATCGGTGACGAATGTAGTTCCTTCATATTCCACAGCGTACCTGCAAAAGTTGGGAGTGAATGAGTGAGGGAGGGAGTGAATGAGTGAGTGAGTGAGTGAGTGAGTGAGTGAGTGAGTGAGTGAGTGAGTGAGTGAGTGAGTGAGTGAGTGAGTGAGTGAGTGAGTGAGTGAGTGAGTGAGTAGTGAGTGAGTGAGTGATAGAGTGAGTGAGTGAGTGAGTGAGTTGAGTCAAGGAGTTAGTGTGTGGGTGATGGAGTAAGCTGTTTACCTGGGCGGCCGTCCATCGATGCCACAAACGAGATGCCATGCAATGTTGACACAGTCCAGAATATATCGGTTGAATCGAACACATGTTTTTAGTGATGGAAAGTCGTATAGAGCACGCCAGATTGCTGATGTTACTTGCTGAAATGTACAATTATTATTTTATAAATTAAATCACATTACTCATTGGCTCATTTATTTACTAGTCAACTCATCAGCAACTGGACACTGAACATGGAGATTTCTGTTTTGCACTTTTATCCACCAAAGTTTCCAATCCGATAAAGTCAATTTTAATAACAAAAGTGGGTATTTTCCAACCTTGGCATTGCTCATACCGTATTGTTTCTTTGCCTGTGCCAGCAGCATGTTGTACACGGCCGTACGCAGTTGTTCCAGTGGTGGATCGTTGGGTTCGGTGGTGACCGGCGATAGTTGCATGGCATCCGATACAGCCAACTGACGATCGCGTACCATTTTCAGTACTGACCGGTAGGATAACTGAAAGGCCACATTTTTAAATGACGTAACAATAAGAGCATACATTATCATAAACACACCGTAGAATACAATCAAAAACGTTTTACTTATTTTAACCTTCAATGAAAAACAATCCATATCATAATAATATCTCGTTAAAAGGATAATAAAAAACCATTCCCATGTGTACTCATGCTTTTGTAAGTCTGAGCCTGGCCCTAATGCAATGCAATGAAAATGAAATTAAAATAAACTCACCACCATGACTGTAAAAAGTATCTTCATCTGCAGTTCCTCTTGCCCCCTGAGTTCGTGTAGTTTGTCCAATTGTTTCAGCACTTCGCCTCTCTCCACATGGAACAGTCGATTGAAGTGTTCAACAACGGCGGATACGTCATTTTCGTCTTCACTACTCGTTCCATTCGGGTAGTCAGGCATTGGCAGGCTGAAACGGGCAGTCAATGAAAAAGTTAAGCAAACTTTTTTATCGTCAGTCGATGAGTCACATACTGTAGTTTAACATAAAATCATGTACGGTTAATGAACTAGTTTTAGGATAGGTTTCTTTTTCGTCAAACAATGAGTCATCTAGTTTAACATAAAATTTAAAAGGAGAAAGCCATAAATTTTTTCACTGGTTTAGTTATTTTGTGTGTCAGTCACATACTGTAGTGATTGAATGAATTAGTGAATCACTGCCACCAACGTTTGTGTGTTTTTGTACTCGTTGGCCACATACGTGCGCATGCATTCAGATCGGACATCGTTGACATCACCGTTGGATGGAGTCGAGTACTGCGAGTTGCTGGAACCTGCAATCAATAATATTATTTTTTAGTAATATTATCTCTTTTTATTATTCATCATTATTTATACTGTTGTTTATATTAAAGTTCAGATCATTGAGCAATCCCATTTGAAATCAATTAGAACCCGATGTGCATGCTCTTAACTTGAAGACGATGCACAACAACAACAACAACAACAACAACAACAACAACAACAACAACAACAACAACAACAACAACAACAACAACAACAACAACAACAACAACAACAACAACAACAACAACAACAACAACAACAACAACAACAACAACAACAACAACAACAACAACAACAACAACAACAACAACAACAACAACAACAACAAACACAACAACAACAACAACAACAACAACAACAACAACAACAACAACAACAACAACAACAACAACAACAACAACAACAACAACAACAACAACAACAACAACAACAACAACAACAACAACAACAACAACAACAACAACAACAACAACAACAACAACAACAACAACAACAACAACAACAACAACAACAACAACAACAACAACAACAACAACAAACAACCGTCACCAACTTCCGCTCGGACTGGCGACTTGAGGCTCACATGATCGATGTCTAGAAGAACCATGTGCTTTTTGTGGTTTGGCCAGTCGCCAAAGTGCATCATGCCGTGATCGATGTGGATTATCTGATCGATTAGCCATCATCTCGTCCTGTTCAGGCTCAAAAACGAGCTCACTCGAGCTGTGCAAGTCAGTTAGTGATCCGCCACTTCCAACCAAAGATCGTTGGATTACCAGTTGTTTGGGTCGGGATGCACCGGCGGATCGTGGCGTATAACGACGGAGTCGATGACTGGCAGACGGAGTACCCGAACTGGGAGGAGTACGTGCTGATGATGGATGGTGATGATGAGCTGGTGTGCCTGCAAGTGCCGTGTGCCAAAACAACCAAACAGCAAAACATGCTCAGATTTTGATAAAAAGCTCCTTGGACTACATACATTCACATATGCAAATAGTTTGAACATGCTAAGTTTGCCAGAAAGAGACTAAAGTGCGCATGCATGCGTTCGACTATATTTCTTAATAGCTCTGTTCGAGATTGGTTGATACTGCGAGTGAATGATTGAGATTCGAAAATATTTATCGTATCCATCGGAGCTTCTGTACATACCGTATTTATTGAGGAATCGTGATCTAAGTTCCTCATACGTAAATATAAATTGTAAGATACAATATCAATGATTGAATGTACGTCTGTACTTGAAGAATGATGTTCAATATAAATTCTCATTGTAAATGAATTGTATTCTACCCTAGAGCTCAAGCCGTAGTGATCACCAACGCGCAACACAACAGAACGTACAGTGAGAAAAACGGCTGGCGATAAAATGATGATGTTGATGATGACAATGATGATTGACTACGGCCTTGGCAACTCTGTTATCTCTGACTGTGCACACTTAATCATAGTCTTAGTCATCCAAACACAGATCATACATACAGGGTGGGCCAAAAAAAACCACACAACTTTGAAGGTTAATAACTTGGTGAATACGAATCGGATTGATTAACGGTATGCGTCATTTTGATCAGTATATATTTGAAATTTTGTAACTCTAATTTTATACAAAAATTTCAATGCAATCAGAACGTACGCAACAGTTTCTTAAAAATACCATTTTTCAAACCGGGCGGGAGTTTTCATGCATATACATAGGTTACAATAGATGTGTGTTAATGTTTTATATGGCTCAGACAAACTGTTCTGGTTTCTTTGGTGTTATTCAGTTAAAACCAAGTTATTCAATCTGTATATAACAATATTTTTACTAACTCAGTCTGTTTTTTACATGAAAATTAGCATTCATGATTAAAAAAGGCTGTTGAGCGTTGAGGTCTGAAAGTCCATATTGAGCATGTCATCTACTTTAATAATTTTTCTATGTGTGTGAAACTTGTCAAAGACATTGTTTCTTAAATTTATGTATAATTTCTATCCTCTTTGTTTTATTTATTTATTAATTTTTCACTGAAAAAATGAAATTGTATGGGTTCTCAGCAGAAAAACAGCAACTTTTCGGTAAAATTTCGATATCTTTTCGAAAAATATTAATTTATCCATAATAACTCTATGAATAAAAGTCAAAGATATACCAGTTAAAATGATGCAAACCACAGTTCGATCCGATTCTTATTCACTGAGATATTACCCTCCAAAGTAGTGTGGTTTTTATTGGCCCACCCTGTATATACGAATAGGTTTAGTATTTTATTAATGAACTTTTATTTACTATATTTTTTTAGCAGAAAACTGAAAACAGCAAAAAACAGAATCAAAATTCACCTTTATTTTACCAGAATTTTAAATGTCATCTGTTTTGTCGTAACAGATGTATCCTCTATATCATTATTTATAACATCTGCGAACAGAAGAGCTGAATTCAAAAAGCCCAATCGATGAACGAAATCAAATGAAAATATCGAACAGGACATGAAAGTGAGCTGATATACCGA
Source organism: Daptonema setosum (assembly GCA_964036265.1). Taxonomy (NCBI): domain Eukaryota; kingdom Metazoa; phylum Nematoda; class Chromadorea; order Monhysterida; family Xyalidae; genus Daptonema; species Daptonema setosum. The sequence continues at coordinate 22,478,966 of OZ038442.1, forward strand.
GTTTTTATAATTCTAGCTTTTCATTCACGAACTTTTTATTGCACTTTTTATTTGCAAAAGACGTTGAATGCTTCAGACAAAACGACTGTGACATTTTTGGGTGGTTTGGTCGTAGGCGTCCTCTGCCGTACATAAAGAATAGTAGAATGCGTATAGTACAAAGCAGATGCAAACACTTGAACAGCTGGGTATTGCTGATTCATTCCGTACTGTGGGTGACAACCGAGGACCTGTTCTGGCCGAATAAACCTACAGAAATTATATGTAGGGTAAAACAAGCTTTCTGGATGGCTTGAGATCGGCATATAAGTATGTAGGTAAGAATTTTAACAATATAATACTTTATGAGAAGATGAGATGCGAGATTGTGAAATGCAGCACATGCTGAATCAGAGGCGTTCTAGTTCTTTCAGGTTTCAGGTATGGCTTGTTAATAGATTGATGAAGGCGATCGGCATATGAGATTGAAGCATTATGAAACGAGGCACAATGCATCATTTAATTTCTTGAGAGTAGCTTATAACGTAGTTTTAGTTGTAGATATTTGGAAATAAAAGGAAGTAAGAGTAGATATTTATGCACTTACATACATAAATTGCTTTTTTTCATTTTTCCTACGACAATGAAGGATATTGGCAGATGCATTGAGTTCAGTTATTGCAAAGTTCGGGTCAGCAGTACTGCAGAACGGAATTTGTCCAGAAAAAAAACTATCAGTAAATACGCTGGTCACAAGCGTTCTGCGGTTATTTGTGTTATCGGAAACACTAAAAGCGAAGCCTGCCGTTGGGAACTCGTTCCGTTCGGTTAACAACAACAACAACAACAACAACAACAGTAGTCAGGAAAACAAAAAATATTTATCGCCACGCCACCTTTGTCGTCAACTTTATGTGTATTTATAATGTGAATTAATGTGTTTGTGCGTGTGTGAATCATCATACTTTTAGTTTTGACGAATAAATACATATCTCTGGCGGATCAACGAACTGGATTATAACAGAGAGTTATGAAGTATAACACTTAATTTTCAAAAAGACTGCATAATGTGTTTGTGAAATCTAAGATAATTGGAAGAATACATACAAAAATGTCATCTTAGTGGCAATGATGTTTTTGAGCGACGGATAGAAGACTCATGTTGCAGGAATGCACATTTTAATGCATGTGAAACTAACAAATAACACGGTGTCGAAACTTCACTGCTCATATTTTTGACAGTTAAATAAAGTCAATTGATTTTTGCAAGAAATAACGTTTAATCTACTTCTCTCAAACAAAAATAATACTTGACGGATTTTATAACTGGCCATAAATATCCAATTTTCAAGCCATTTTTACAACGTCAGAGGGCAAATGAGATGCTCTCAAACACGAACAAACATGTTTCAATGGTGGTGATAAGTTGTATAAGTGAAATTCCCCCATCTTGGTGAAAAAAGCCAGACCTTATCTGTACGTGCGTCGTGCAAGTGACCAAATAACAAGCGCATACTGTACATGCCAGATGCTCAAATCCAAGTGGACTCGAAAACATAGGTAAAAACTCTTGATACATGTATCCTTCCATAATGTCAAAAAGTTTTTCTGACAAATTTTCCTTGCACCAACCTGATTCCTCACTGGAATGGTTCGATTCATCGCCACCAACGCCCGAGTCCTCGTGAATCGTGGATGGTGACTGACTGATGGCAACGTTCTGCGACGACATTTGCAGCACGTGCTCACAACCGATGAGTACGCGTAACAGTACACGAGACACAACCGTGTGCTCCTCTTCTGCAACAGTGAGCGAGTGAGTGTGTGAGTGAGTGAGTGAGTGAGTGAGTGAGTGAGTGAGTGAGTGAGTGAGTGAGTGAGTGAGTGAGTGAGTGAGTGAGTGAGTGAGTGAGTGAGTGAGTGAGTGAGTGAGTGAGTGAGTGAGTGAGTGAGTGAGTGAGTGAGTGAGTGAGTGAGTGAGTGAGTGAGTGAGTGAGTGAGTGAGTGAGTGAGTGAGTGAGTGAGTGAGTGAGTGAGTGAGTGAGTGAGTGAGTGAGTGAGTGAGTGAGTGAGTGAGTGAGTGAGTGAGTGAGTGAGTGAGTGAGTGAGTGAGTGAGTGAGTGAGTGAGTGAGTGAGTGAGTGAGTGAGTGAGTGAGTGAGTGAGTGAGTGAGTGAGTGAGTGAGTGAGTGAGTGAGTGAGTGAGTGAGTGAGTGAGTGAGTGAGTGAGTGAGTGAGTGAGTGAGTGAGTGAGTGAGTGAGTGAGTGAGTGAGTGAGTGAGTGAGTGAGTGAGTGAGTGAGTGAGTGAGTGAGTGAGTGAGTGAATAGAGTGAGTGAGTGAGTGAGTGAGTGAGTGAGTGAGTGAGTGAGTGAGTGAGCACATACCATGAGCGAACCATGCCTTGACCGCCATATACTCATTGAGCGTTGCAGTGTCATTGAGCACGCGTTTGTGTATGATGCGTTCGATGGACTGCAGCTTGGCATTGTACAGAGCCGTACTCACCAGTGTGGACAGCGTCTCATTGCGCTGCAGTCGCGTCCTCACGTCGCTTTCGGCGATGCTCATCAGACGTTGATGAGACGTCACCATCGCTGCTTCTGTTACAGTTTTAACACATAATTATAACAAGTCAAATAACAATAAATCATTCATACTTCCATGTATTTGTATTTACTTACTTAACGACTGAACACAACTGTTTGTTTTTATAGCTGATTTATTGTTACCGCGTGTGGCCCTGCATTGACACAGCGCGCATGCGAAACATTAGGTCCAATTTTAGAGTTGCCTTTTCCCTCTTCAATTTCGAAACTTAAACCATTTAGTTTTCAGAATAAGTTTCACCAATGCATTTTGAAGTTTCTAAACAGGAAAAAAATAGTTCATCGCCGAAAAGTTGTTGTAACACTGCTGCCAAAAAGTTCTCACTAATGTTTCACATGCGCACATGGACAAAGCAAGGCCACACACGGTAACAATAAACAAGCTATAATTAGAATATGATGTTCTTTGCTTATGATTGTCAACCAGAATTAAGTAAATCAACCCACCGTTATTCTTGTCGGTATTGAACTTTGATGTAGCATTCTTTGGGTCGTTGCATATCTTAGCCACTTGATGATGAAGCCCCTTGGCACGAGTAACGTTCTCCGCCATCTCGTGGCGTACGGCATCGCACAGAAACACCATCTGGTTGTTGCCGTGATGGATCAAACCCTGAGCAGGTTCACATCGTCATCACCATGATTATTTTTTCACTGATACAATGATGCCGTTCATGAAGTAACGTTGTTGCATACAACAAGAAAGAAGTTTTTACATAGAGCCGCACAAAGGCACACAACGTTGACATGTCACTCTAACAGTGTCGCAGAGAAACAACTGAAGGTGGTCGCGGTGAATCAGACCCTAAACGCAAATAAAAATGAATGTTCTCAAGAAAAGGAGTTACCGATAAAACCAAGTCATCAAATAAAAACTGATCATTTATAATCTCAGTTAGAAACATACCTGCAATCCCATGCCTTCCAGACACTTTTCAATTCTGAGTTTGTGTTCGTGCAATGCAGCAAACAGGTGAGAATGCTTGACACGCAGATTGCAAGTTACACTCACCAGTTGGGCAGCGTACAGTTCCTGAAGTTAAACTAGTCTGGCTCAAAATGAAACTATTTTAATAAATTTATTAACAACTGATTAAGTAACAGTTACCTATACAGGATAATTATTTATCATGACTATCTGAATAAAGTTCATGTCAACCTTGTGTATATCAGGTGTTTGACTGGTGGCCAACCACTTGACCAGTCGCATCACCGTTTCATCGGGTGGTAGGAACTCGTGTTGAGCTGATAGCGCTGCTTCACTGAACAACCATGAACGTTGAAAAACTATGACAACAACAACAACAA
>OZ038442.1:22485359-22490359 GCA_964036265.1 Daptonema setosum
GGCTCTCACAATGAATAATGATGATTACCCCGGGGGTTGGAGTTCTGTCCAAGTTCTGTACTTGCTTACGTTCCGGAAACCAGAGTCGGAAGTCAGTATTTAATAAGATAGCCATATCTGATACAAAGATGGTTCGACCCCATGTTACTTGCATCCATAGAGTAACTATGTATGTATTATACTACATTGCATCCGTTTCTATATGTTCTAGTATTTTAGTAGTTTGATTGTGTTTGTATGTGTGTCGGACTCATCTAAACCACCCAATTAAACACTTCCATCCCAACCCGCTACTCTCTCGATCGCGTCGCAAACTGAAATTACACGTCCAGGTAGATATTTTACTCACAATCGTTGGAATTTTTGAAAACTTGCATGCAGGTATTTGGGTGAATGGGTAGGTTTGAGACATTTTCAGATTAGGGAACTGGGACAGACAGACTGGTTTGATGAGCAATAAATAAAAGACATCGTTTTTAATACAAAACTGCACGAAAAATTATCATCGGCATTAAAAATCAACGACCAAAGTTCATATTAATAAAAAAGCAATATCAAAGTGGTTGATGAAACGGAATATGCTAACCTGCTTTGCGGCATGGCATAAACGGGCTGCAGTAAGTTGTGTACAGGGTGGTCGATAAAGGGCAATGGGTAGGAAGGGTAGATCAGCAATTGACTGCAAACACATTACAAAAAGGGGCACAAATTTCGAGACAAGTCTCAAAGCAAGGAAACTTAATCACGGAATTCAAGTCAGAAAATGGATTTTTGTAAAATTGTTTTTAGATTTTTCGAATCAATTGTCAACGAACTGTACGGTGAATTTACAAAAAAATTCGCTTTAATCTGAACAAAACTTGATACCACCCCTTCAATATACTTTCCGTTGTTAAAAACGGAACATAATTTAAACCATCAACATAAAAACAGAGTCTATTATTGTTTAAGGTCAAGTGACAATAAGATGGATGGTTCAACCAAGTGGATGGGTGGTTTTATTTGACAAAAACACGATCGCTGCAACCGGTTTCAATGAAACACGTTCTTATGGGATGTGATAAAAAACATAAATAATCAAATGTAATAACGGGCAAGATCTGAAGGGTGCTTTCGCGCGCGACACTTGAACCAAGTAAAGTTGGACAAGGGCAAAAAACAAAATACATTCTGTTCTCATTTATTTATTCTACATACTTAAAAATGACTTTGAATGTTGAATTTCATATCGCAAAACAACAGTGACAGGGACAGGGTCGGTCAGCGCGCAAAGTAAAATAATAGGAAAACACATAAAATAACAGCCGAAATTTTTTTAGATTTGTAATAAAAACGTGAAATTTAGAGGGCATTTGTAAATCATTCTGTGTAATCTTCTATCCTGCCCGAAAACGTAATTTCATAGTAAAAAGGAGTGATGAGGCAAGCAATCGATAGTATTTATAGAATACATTCTTGGATAAAAGATATATTTTGGAGCTGTCTGCAACCTTGTAGCGTTGATCACTTGTTATCAGTCTATATCCTGACCACTATTATAGAATACTGTGCAAACATGGACATGTTGCATGCAATCCAAGATCAGGGATGGGCAGATATCAACCTTTTTACGCTTGGAAAATTCAGAGACCAGTCATATTTGGATTTTTTATGCCGTTGGGCATTTTGCTGCTTTTATCGATGCTCAATGACAAAAATCATCCTTCATGAATATTCTTATGTGAAAGCAATTGTAGTTGGTCCAAAAAATTGGCTGATCATTCATAAAAAATACGGTAAAACATCAACCTAAATCCATATACATGATTCGGCCTAACGTAATCCATTTGGTAATGTGAAACGATAAAAATGAAAAGTAAAATTTCTGCTCGCACTGTGATGCCGAATCTGAACGATCGAACAATAAAACCCTGAAACACGTGCGCTGGTAACCAATCACAAATCAAGTTATCGCAAACAAATCAAAACAGATCGTGATCGATAACTGTCATGTACATTTGTAATTGACGCACGTTTATTTACGATGGGTGGGGGCGGGGATTCAAAGACGAATCGCTTGAATGGCGCATTCATCCCATCACCAGCGGACGAGCCTAACAGCCAAAGGATGGGGAATTTCGTCAAAGAGGGGTGAATTGGCAGTTTTCAGGCCATTTTACCCACCCACACATTAGGGAACACATGTAACTTTTTGAAAACGCCAAAGAAAAGGGGAATTCTATTTTTCCGTTCTTCTCTCGTCCGTTAGTGCACCCACATGGACATGGATTACTTGGACGTCGATCCAGGTAAATAACGTTTCAGAATTGTAAACATGAAACTTTGTTCCTTGTTATGCGCCCAAACCAGGTACTGTACCTTAGTCGGAATTTCATTCACTTGAAAATGCACAACTTCAGCAGCCTCTGTAGTGTGTTTGTGAACAAATACAATGATATACAAATGTTATACCGATTTCTATACATGATCAGTTCCACATATTCGATTCGGATCGTTCAAAAATGTATGTATGTAACTGGACGCAAATCAATCAGATTGTTACGGTGAACACGACGAATGCATGTAATTGTGGTTGGTTGTATCACACGTGACCAAGTCACCATCAACGTTGATTGACGGTCCGGCTGATTCACAGAATTTACAATCACCGACCGAAGGATGGAATGAGTCTTTACGGTAGGAAGGTAACCGTACACAGACCAATTTAACATGTATTCTATGGTTCATAAGATATGCTCCATTAAAGTCGCAATCCCTTTCTACTGGATGGATTTCAAGTCATATGAATAAAAGTATAACAAACTATGTACTGTATATGTTTTATGATATTAATATAAATGTATATTACGACATCCATTTATTTATTAGAAGATCTACATTTTAGTAAACTGTGCAGCTGATGGTCATAAAATAACTTGAATCAAGTACCATCGACCAAACCTGCTGGTATCGGATTGTGTTGGTAATTGGCGATCACTGATACTGTCGATGGTGCTGGACTTGGTTGTAGACGACAAATTTGAGCTGACGTACGTCCATGAGGGGTCGGACTGAGCCATCGACACGCGATTCGGGTTAAGCCGGTATTAAAGACATTCACCGATCGCACTGAAAGTGACATGTGACAATGAAGACAATATGATGCAAAAACATTCATTAAATCTGCACGTAGGAATTTATTTGAACAGTGAATTTCATAGAATGTTCGAGAATGAACGACATTTTCTCAGGGGTTTTGTACACACATATCGGGGATAGATGTATGCATGTACGATGATAATAAGCCTGTTACGGCGAGACAACCGTTCGCCCGACACGTAACACCCGGTCAGTAAAAATACTCAGGGTCGTTCGGCTTGACAGGTTTCAGATTTACAAAAAACTACAAAATACAGTATTTGGATTCAATTTTTTTGGTGAACACCGATTTTATAAATGGTAAGGAGTCTGATTTTGTAGCGAAATGCGTAATGCCGCGCGCCGCTGTTTTTGCATGATACATATGCCCGTTACGACGTTACGAGTTATGTACATTGATACGGACACAATGCACGACTGAATGCGACTGAAAGCGAATGTGCATGATAATAACGGGTGCCGTGAGTGCATGAAAGTGGCAGTGAACACAAGTCATGTACTTGACTGGGGTACATCAATAGCCGACTCGATTACTGAATGAGTGTCGATGACGATGATCGTATTGAAAGCGAGTCGAGTAGTGGCTGACAAGCTGTTGGACAAATATAGCCAGTGTATCAGATGTTGTTGTTGTTGTTGTTGTTGTTGTTGTTGTTGTTGTTGTTGTTGTTGTTGTTGTTGTTGTTGTTGTTGTTGTTGTTGTTGTTGTTGTTGTTGTTGTTGTTGTTGTTGTTGTTGTTGTTGTTGTTGTTGTTGTTGTTGTTGTTGTTGTTGTTGTTGTTGTTGTTGTTGTTGTTGTTGTTGTTGTTGTTGTTGTTGTTGTTGTTGTTGTTGTTGTTGTTGTTGTTGTTGTTGTTGTTGTTGTTGTTGTTGTTGTTGTTGTTGTTGTTGTTGTTGTTGTTGTTGTTGTTGTTGTTGTTGTTGTTGTTGTGGTTGATGTTGTTGTTGTTGTTGTTGTTGTTGTTGTTGTTGTTGTTGTTGTTGTTGTTGTTGTTGTTGTTGTTGTTGTTGTTGTTGTTGTGTTTGTTGTTGCAGTTACCATGTGATACAATATGAATACATGACAGACTTGGTTGCGTTATGATGTGCGCACGTCAAAATGCAAGTATCCCTCAACACCGTTGATGAAGTCGCACTCACCCATCGCCGAATTTTGTGAGAATTTGCGCGAATCCGTTATGTCGTTTTTGTTGTTGCAGATTAACAAGTATGAGGATTTGTATAATGAATGTTGTGGTGTTGGTTTGATGCGGTTTGATTTGTCGCGTAAGATGAAGAGTATGTTCGCGACGCGGAATACATACATTTAAACATGTAAATACTTGTACTCGCGTTGCTTGTAGATGACTTCTTTTTATTTTATTTACTCTTTTTTCGAGTGTAATGGAATTGTAAATCAATACCAATACAACTTTTTATTCCAACACTTTACCTATACTTCATTCAAATGCAGGTCATATTCACACAGCAAAAAATATTAGCTAAATTCTGACATGAAAATGTTGTCTTGGTGAATTACAAGTGAGTTCGTTTTAACAGTTTCATGCTTCATAATAAGAAGCATCCAATATATGAGCTGGGATGATAATCAAAAATAAGTGGGAGGAAAAATAACTAATGACAAACCCGATGAAATCAAAAATATACAGATAAGACAATGAAAAAGGTGGCATATGAAACGGTGATTGAGTGCCTGATTGACGGAGTGAGTGAGTGAGTGAGTGAGTGAGTGAGTGAGTGAGTGAGTGAGTTAGTGAGTGAGTGAGTGAGTGAGTGAGTGAGTGAGTGAGTGAGTGAGTGAGTGAGTGAGTGAGTGAGTGAGTGAGTGAGTGAGTGAGTGAGTGAGTGAGTGAGTGAGTGAG
>OZ038442.1:22495359-22514599 GCA_964036265.1 Daptonema setosum
TATATCTTGTTCAATAATGGATACTGCATGTTTTTGATTTGGTCTATAAGTTAATATAAGGGTAAAGGTAATTACTAGATACTACCAAGTACCAAGTAATACTTATCTTTAACAAAATCGAGACCAACATGTGTATCCAGTATCCGCATTTTTTCTAATCCACAAAAGCCGGTGATTTTTGCTTGTCTCTCACTTCAAGACTAGTGACTTCATTATATTTTCATGATGAACGTATAAAAATTATTTTAAATCAGCTTTTAATATTGACGTTGCAGTTATTTTAATTGACTTTTTGGTCTGCGTTGCGAAACCGAAGTTAGTTATCACATAGCTACATCAGATTGTTTCTGCTCTAATCTCTAGTATAAATGCCACCATGTAAACTATTTTGGTTCGACATGAGCGAAGCACATTCATTAGATTATGAGTCCGATAGCGGATGGAATGGATAACCCCGGCTCAATGGTTTGATTTTTCAAATTATTGGTTAAATGCGTAGACTTGTATTGGCCGTCTGACCGGTAAGTTCTTGGAATCTTTTATGTATTGTTCATATAGAATACAAGATGTAGAATGCATGACGGCAAGTGTACACGCAGTAATGGCTACTGCATCATTATCTGAGCCAAACATGTCATGCGCTTACATACCACCTTTTGAATTATGATTCCCACCAAAATGATAATCCCATCGTCCTATGATAAAACAGTCGCACGTTCGTATTTCTTTTCGTTATACAAATGGTTTGCAGTTATCCTTGTATTAAGGTTTTTGTTGATATATAACTGTTGGTGTATCAGCTAAAAACAGTCAAGCTTAGATGGCAATGAGATGAGATTAGTTGAAGACTAAGACTATCTATCAATTTGGTGACGTAAATGTCGATCATATTTTCCTGTGATTCACATGCATTGGATTGCATTCAGTCCTCTCCTCTACTGCTCCTTATAACAGCATCATCATTTGGTTTGACAATGGTTCATCTTTTCGCTTATTAAATTATTTAAGTAAGAAAAGATAAGACCATTAGTTGTAATGATTTGTGAATGCTGTAATATATTTATGTGATGGATGACACGTTCATATTCATTGTATCATTCGTTCCATTCTCCATGCTTTTTAATACTTACAAATGAAATACTGAAAAATGTTTGAGTGCTTGGATTTGGATGCATATGATTTCGTCAACGAAGAAGTTCTGCACACTTTGCGATGATACATTGCTTACTTACATACATTCGTTACATGTAAACTTAAGTGAATGAGTGTTTCCCCATGACATCTTGTCTACCCACATATCTACGGCAAGCATGTGATTTTGAGCGTGACTCATTTACGTAGTGTCGCAGTCTATTGGACTAGTCTTAGTCTGGCTGAGTATTGTTGTTAGGGACCGTCTAAACGCGTTAAAGCTATTGTTTTACATATTGGCATGACAATCACTGTCCAATCTGACGTACTTTTTATAACAACCATATATGGAAAGTTTTGCTGATAACTTGGGTTGATCAATTGTTGAGAAATGTTTGTTTGCAGATGAGTAACTCGACAATTCTAGTCACCGGTGGCACTGGCCTGGTGGGCAAGGCCATCGAGTACGTGGTCAACGAGCAGGGATTGAAGCGTGACAACGAGACATGGGTGTTCGCATCGTCAAAACAGGCAGATCTCACCGATTATGAACAGACGAAGCGGTTGTTTCAGGTACGTTTCATCCTTGCCATTACGTTACGGTTATTGTTTTTTTAGTTATTTAGTTGAATGGTGGTGTTGCTACCATACTTCTGTGGATTTCCGAAGCGTTTGTCATCCTAGATGAAAGAAGAAGCAACATGAATATTTATTTATCATGTTTTGGTGGGGGGGAGGGGATTCGGTCCAATTGTATTCATTATTTGCAATAGCAGTAGATTAGGGAAAAATGAAATACCTGAACCTTATATGCAGGGGTGGGCCGGGTTTTTTGGCGTTTTGCAGGGGGTGGGTGGGGAGGGGGGGGGTAGCCGACAGAAAATCTCATCCTATCCTACCCGACCTGTCCGAAAAGTGAAAGGGGGGAAGGTCGGGTAAGGGGTTAGAAAAAAAATCGCAAAAAACGCTTGTTTTTTGCTTGTTTTTGCTAAAAAAATCTTCTATTATAAGGTATAAACATCACATATACCGGTTTTTTCAGGTTTTAACCAAGAAAATTGACCCAGAAAACGTGTTTCTTCGAAAAAAAAAATCTCACAGCCAGAAAATTTTGAAAAATGAGCCTCAAAATCGAAGTTTTGAGGCCGATTTTCTCAAAAATTTCGAGTAGGGGGGGAGGGGATAGGCGACCTAAATATTTGTCTAGGGGGGAGGGGGTAGGCTACCCGCCGACCCTGAAAAGTGGGGGGGGTAACCCCCCTGCGGCCCACCTCTGCTTATATGGATTAGGTACGAGCATAGAATGTGGCTGTAAAAGTACGCATAATTTAGCAAGTGCATCCGACGCATGTGATTCACCTGGCGGCCAAGGTCGGTGGTCTGTTCCACAACATGCGCGACAACATCGGTTTCTTCCGCGACAATCTGGCCATCAACGACAACGTGCTGAGGTGCGCCCATGAGACGGGTGTCGTCAAGGTGGTCAGCTGTTTGTCCACCTGCATATTTCCCGATAAAACAACGTATCCCATTGATGAGAGCATGGTTGGTTGGATCCTTACTTGGCTTGACACCAAAAATTGTTTCTGTGGTAAAAACGTGAACCAGAACCATAGTAAAGGTATATTCAAGTTAGTGCCGTGCTCTGTGCCAGTGACGTTCCAGCCTATTTTAATTTAACGTTCAGTACACGTGAATCGTGATGGTATAGCAAAAAAATTGAGAATCTTTTCTGTCTTCAAAGCGCTCCTAACTGAGCTGATGATGTCATCGCATTGAGATGTTGATGCCAATTTTTTCACTCCATCAAATATTCTTCATAATTGACAGATTCACAAAGGCGAACCGCACCCGTCCAACTTTGGGTATTCGTTCGCTAAGCGCATGATCGACGTACTGAATCGTGGGTATCATGAGAAGTACGGCTGTATGTACACATCGGTGGTGCCCTGCAACGTGTTCGGACCCAATGACAACTACCATTTACAGGTTACGCAAAAAATGTTAGAAGAATTAAGGGTATGTTGGGGAAAATAGTTTTTTATTAATAGTTAGAAAATGATTAAATTTTGTTATTGTGATGTAATGTAATGTAATGTAATATTAGTGTTGCAGGATGCACACGTGATCCCGGCACTGATCCACAAGTGCTACCTGGCCAAACAGTCGGACCAGCCACTCAAAGTGCTCGGCTCCGGCCGCCCACTCAGGTTGGATGTAAAACTGGAATTTTGGTGTGCTGGAATCATCAACTATTTACTTTACCCATTATTTCATTTCATTAGGGCCAGGCCCCATTCAAAAGCATGATTACACATAAAAAGGTAACGTAGGGACCGACCATGAATTATTCATAATCAGTATTTTTAATAAAACCGGATATTTTCAAAGTGCATTTTTTGGTCATTTTTGAAAGGGGAGCAATTCTGCAGGCAGTTCATTTACTCGCGTGATCTGGCCCGTCTGTTTGTGTGGGTACTGCGCGAGTACAACGAGGTGTCGCCGATCATTCTGGCCGTGAACGATGATGATGACGTGCCCATATCAAGTGCCGTCGATGCCATTGTCAAAGCCATGCAATTCACGGTTAGAATAACCAATACAAACCATCCGAAGTTGTTAGTCATTTAGTGTGCCTTATTCATTTTGTTTTGTCTAATTTACGGAATACAATCATTTATTCAAGATTACCCTCGGTCATTCATTCGCTTATTCGAAATTCAATCGTTGAAAGATTTCAATGAGTCCTTGAGAGTCCAGTAGTAGGCAGGTGAACGCATCTCATTTAGCTAACGTTGTGTTGGTACACATACACTTCACATTATTATGTACATATAATTTGTAAACACCAGGTTTATCATAATAGCGAAATTGTTGTTTATTATTCAAATTAATGTCAATGTGTTAAAGAACGGCGTAACATACGACACGAATGCAGCGGATGGTCAGATGCGCAAGACGGCATCCAACAAAAAGCTCAAGTCGTTGCATGGACCCATCGAGTTCACTCCTTTTGAACAGGCCATCCAACAATCATGTCAATGGTTCGTCGATAATTTCGAGAACGCACGCAAGTGATTCAATTTCATCAGGATGCCTTCATAGTCTTGTTTTTTTCTGACACTTTGTAAATCCAAAATCAAAATAAAATGGGTAAATGAAATCACGAAATGTTCCGAAAAAACTTTGCAACTTTGTTGCTAGACGACCATAAAAGCACCTCCCATATCATATTTATTAAAATATGCAGTGTAATATTGAACTAGGCAGTTTATGATTTATTTCTTTACTATTATTAGGAAAGCATTATCTTTGTTACGTGTTTGTGTGATCTGATGAAACTTTTTTGTTTTCATTATTGGGGAATGATTTGTTGCTTTACTTATCCGATAATATAGTTTTCGGGATTTACGTACTTCTTAGATAACTTTATTCATCCCGTTATTTAGCTTTTTATGCGATGTATATGTAAATTATGACATTCCATTAACATGTTTTTATCCATAATCGTTTTAGTTTTGTTGGAAGTTTTTTTACTTCGGCTTCGTGATGTGATATTTCTGTGAACCAAACAGTATCATTTAGTCATAACAGTTCGACTCGTTGCCTTCAATTCACCCCTGTCCCTGTGACCATCATAGAAAGTAATTTATTTATATATTTATTGATTGATGGATCTGTTTATTTATTGTTAAACCGTTAATAACATGAATATAAAATTATAGACAACAAGAAAATAACGTTGGATGAGTGGTTTTATTTGATCTCGTTTCATCGACTAATTACTTAATGACTGACTAATTTGTTCAATTTTTTTCTTTTTCTGAACAACATTATTTACATTGTTTCAGGTTGCCGTTTTCTTGATGAGTGTGAGATCTGTGTCTGACGTTCAAAAATAGCTGGCAGGGCTGTACAATTGAGAGGTGTATAATTGGGGTTGATCACCGCTTTTGATGTTTAGTCCCAGAGGCGGCTGCAGTTCGCATGTTACTCGCATCTCACCCTGAAATACAGGGGAGACACCCTAGATTCTCCAAATTCTCCAATTCTGCCCACCCCTGATTGTTGGCTTTTGATCATTTATTCATGGTACATGAGTTTCAAATATATTTAGTCCTCACATAACTTTCTAGAACCAACATGTGTATTACATGAATCTAAACTTTCCAGCTGCGCGAGTTTTTGACCATCTACAACCAGCTGACCGAGCTGTGCTTCACTCGCTGCGTCGGTGACTTCAACGAGCGATCGCTGATCGGATCCGAGGACGCGTGTCTAAGCAAATGCATTGAGAAGTCGATGGCCGTGAATCGACGTCTGATGGTCATCTTCCAAGAAATCGGTCCTGAAATGATGAATCGTAATAATATGGTACAGGCCGGGCAGACTCAGGTGACCAATTCGGTCACTCCTGACACACCGACACCCACTCAATAACATTCATCATTTTGCAACGACAATATAAAAACTTTTGTGATATTATTAAACAATACATCATCACCTTATAATAATGGATATAATCAGCGAACTGGGATATCGACAGGACGGACGTCGAGCGGAGGAACAGCGGGCGTTCAAGTGCCAGTTGGGATGTTATGAACAGGTTGGAACCAGGTGGATTAGCTTTAGTTTATTGTAGAATTTCAACCTTTATAGCATGTAACATGTATAATATACTGCATAATCTAGTATTGCTATTATCAGGCTGACGGTTCGGCCTTTGTGCAGATGGGCAACACGAAAGTGCTGTGTGCCGTGTACGGACCACATGAGCCCAAGTTCAAGCACCGACTCGAGGACAACAAGGCCCTCATCAACTGCCAGTACTCCATGGCTACGTTCAGTACACAGGAACGAAAGGTTTTGTTTAGCATACAGGATTTCTTTACTTAGGTTTATGTTGATGCTACTGTTATTAAACTGTTGAAACAATTTAAAAAGTATATAAAATTTCATCTCATGACTTTTGCAGCTAAAACCACGCGGTGATCGCAAGTCTCAGGAGTTTACGCAGCATCTGGAGAAGACATTCAACTCGGTGGTGATGCTCGAGAGCTACGCCCGATCACAGATCGACATCTTCTGCGAAATTCTGCAGGTTTTTATATTTGTTGAGGATACAACAATATTTTCTAAGCCATTTGAAAGTATAAGAATGTCTAATATATGACAGATAACATTATGTTTCAACGGGAAACTGACTGATTTCAGGCGGATGGTAGCAACCTGGCGGCGTGCATCAATGCCGGCAGTCTGGCCTTGTGTGATGCCGGTATGTTTACAAAATTATTATTATTATTATTATTCAAATCCGGTTATAATACCATATATTATACATCAAATGTTATATGTTTCAGGCATCCAAATGCACGGCATTGTGGCCGCATGCCAGACCGCCTGCGTCACCGTAGGATCACACGATAAACCATTCTTCATCAACGATCTTGCTCATCATGAGGAAGGAGGTATTGTTGTTATTTTTGTTTTTGCGGTTGCCGTTGTCATTGTTGCTGTTTATGTTGTTGTCGTTGTTGCTGTTGTTGTTGTTGCGGTATTTATTTTTGTTGTTGCTGTTGCGATTGTGATTTTTGTTGTTGTAGTTGTTTCACTGGCGTATTTCAGGTGTGAGCAACGCGCGTTGCACAATGGCTATCATGAATCGCAACAAGCAGGTTGTGCTGGTAGAAATGGACAATCGTCTTCACATCGACTACATGGACCGACTGATCGAGACGTCGTTGACGGGATGCGAGAAGACACATCAACTCATGCACGCTCAGGTCATGAAACATGGCATTGAGATGCAGACCAAACTGCAGTTGTACGCGTGATTCACGTTAAAAATTCAATGATTGCCTGATTAGCGTCATTTTATTCTGAAATGTTGTGAATCAACATCAAGTCTGCCTTTTCATGTGAAACTTTTATTAATAATCACTAGCCGACGAGAAAAGGTGGGGAAAATAGAACTCCTCCTTTTTGTTTTTTTCCCTCGAAAAGTAGAATTCGTTCGCTAATGTGTAGGTAAAGTGGCCTCAAAACTGACAATTTCCCCCTCTTTGATGAAATTCCCCTTCTTTGGAGAATTTGAGGCTTTTCCGCCTATGATCCGTGTGTTTGGGAGATTTTGTGTGTCAACATCAAATCTGCAATTGAAACGTGAAACTTGAATTGAATTAGTTATGATAATCTTATTTTTAGAACGACTTATAAAAATCCCAATAGATTTTTCTATGAATGTAACTTTTATTGCTGTTTTGTTTTCATATGTACTATTCTTTGTTGACTGTTTCGTTTTATCAAGTTTTCCTGTTTCACCATCAGTTATTGTTTTATGTTATGCTCAACGTTGATTTTGCTTGTCATACATACGCCAATTATGTTTGAAATACAAGGATTCATTGGTATTGGTAATGGATTGAATAGTGGTGGTTGTTGCACAACAAAATAAAAACAGCCATCCTTATCACAGACGTACATACATACTATCATTCGTAATCACTGAGATACTGCAGGCAAGTGAAGCACACCAACACAAATTCAAGCAGATACAAAAAAATTTGCCTAAAATCCGAATGAAAATTCAGTTATAAACAGTTTCGTTATTGCATTTGTAGAATTAATAAACATGAGGTATTGAATGAAATAAATGTATATAATTCTTCTGCTAAATAAGGGAATAACAGTAAGGGTCGGGATTAGTTAACAGAGAAATGCGAGGTGTAAAAATCGGTATTATATCCGCCGTTCGGAATATCTCAAAAGTGCAAAACAATGTTATTTGTGGGTAAATGGCAGTGTATTACAAATATATAGGACTAGCGTCAATCAAACCAATCACATCGTTGGTATGGTATGATCCGATATATGAGTGAGATTTGGAGGAATCATAAAACTAAGTGAGTTCAAAATCGGTAAATCTAGAAAAAAGGAACAGTGAATCACCACTTTTAAGTTGATATTCACTGATTCATTGAATAAACTCATTGACATATTTAAACATAATTGTGGTTCACTTGATCCGGCACATTCGCTTGCTGATCGGAGACGACTTGCGTGCCGGCGAATCTGTGCCACCAGACGGGGGCTGGTTCAGCACACGTTTGCGGCCGAACAACTGAAGTTACATAGTTTGATGGTGGACTAAGTTCATGTACACGTCGAATAACGGTAATCATGTTATATAGAATGGAAACTTTTTTTTACTTGTAAACTAAAAATTATGATCACAAATCGTTAGTGTAATACTTGCTGAAATGACTGAATATTGTTAATAACGAACACTGCCGGCGGCGGTTGAGTTGAACGGATTGTGGTGGGTGACAGCCGTGGAGCGACGATCCGTCTGCAGCACGTACTGCAGCGCCGACAGCTCAAAGTCGTTGTCTTCGCTTGGTTCGTTGCTAAACAAACAGCATTACCTCATTTTTAGTACCTTTTTTTGAGGGAATGTATAATGGTGAGTGAGTGAGTGATGAGTCAGTGAGTGTGTGAGTGAGTGAGTGAGTGAGTGAGTTAGTGAGTGAGTGAGTTAGTGAGTGAGTGAGTGAGTGAGTAAGTTAGTGAATGAGTGAGTGAGTGAGTGAGTGAGTGAGTGAGTGAGTGAGTGAGTGAGTGAGTGAGTGAGTGAGTGAGTGAATGAGTGAACGAATGAATGAGTGTGTGTATGACTAACACATAGCTTTCGGGGAACATGTTGACGATGGTCCAGTGCATGAATGGCATCAAGTTGGATACATGTGCCGAAGCAATGATGGCACCGGTCGTGGCATGGCTGTGCGCGTCGATCATCGCTATCGTTTCCGACTGGCAGAAAATTCAGTCAGTCAGATAAGTGAATCAATCTGTCTGTCATTCGGTCTATAAATCAGTCCAAATGAGTCAGTCAAGTCAGTCACTACCGAAGTTTAACATTCATTATGGCATCAGTATATCAATCTAAAAAGTGAATTGATCATTTATAAAATTCTGCAGTTTAGCAAAACTGCGGGTTACGGTATTCGCAAAATAAACTGAAGTCAGTTATAGTCACCGATCGGACTGGTGAGTCAATCTGTCAGATAATCAGCGATTCAGTCTATAATTCGGCTGGAGTCAGTAATCCGTCACTTGAAGTTAAACAATCATTCGGCGTCAATGTGTGAGTTCAGGTCAGCCAGAAAAGTGGAATGGTCAGTTGGTGTTTATCAGTGTGTTAGTTGGAGTCTACAAATAAGTGATGTCAGTCAGTCCCAATTGCAAGTCACTAAAACAACCCGTGGATAATAAAGTAATAGTATGGATCTCTGGTATGCGATCATAAGCATGCATAGCACTCGATCACTATCATGTCGTTGTACGGCCTGCTGTACACAGTACGCCATGTGTGTCCATGCCTACAGATTGATCATTAATTCGAGTATTAAATCATTATTATTGTTAATTATTTAATACCATTAGTCGCGAATAGAAGAGACATGAAAGATGAAAGGAATAAGAATAGGGTGTTTAGACGGACTCCATAATTTGATATACTTTATTCTGCTAAGCTACTGCAGCATCTTTAATCCAACTATTACTTGCATAAACCGGCATGATACGGAATATTGACCGATTACGACAAGATTGATCATTGGCAGTAGCAGGTTTTTTCAATAAATGGCAGTTATGATTAGAGCTTGGGATGGATTAGCAGATCGACCAACATTAATGATAGCAACATCGATCTCTATAAATGGGTATCCACATGCGGTGATCGCGTCTGGGATTGTGAAGTTGAGCTGGTGCGGCTTGCGGAGCAACATTTCCTATAAGTGGTCGACTCACTCACTCACTCACTCACTCACTCACTCACTCACTCACTCACTCACTCACTCACTCACTGATTTACCTCGGCATGTATTTCATTGCCATCCACAATGGCATTCAACAAAGCCTCGACCAGTCGTTCATCCAGTTGTCCGTAGTCGTTTCTATGGCTGGCGTCCTGACCATGTTCATTCACTTGACACACCGGGGACTGCGGATCAGTTGATGAGTGAGTGAGTGAGTGAGTGAGTGAGTGAGTGAGTGAGTGAGTGAGTGAATGAGTGAGTGAGTGAGTGAGTGAGTGAGTGAGTGAGTGAGTGAGTGAGTGAGTGAGTGAGTGAGTGAGTGAGTGAGTGAGTGAGTGAGTGAGTGAGTGAGTGAGTGAGTGAGTGAGTGAGTGAGTGAGTGAGTGAGTGAGTGAGTGAGTGAGTGAGTGAGTGAGTGAGTGAGTGAGTGAGTGAGTGAGTGAGTGAGTGAGTGAGTGAGTGAGTGAGTGAGTGAGTGAGTGAGTGAGTGAGTGAGTGAGTGAGTGAGTGAGTGAGTGAGTGAGTGAGTGAGTGAGTGAGTCAGTGATTGAGTCAGTGATTGAGTGAGTGAGTGAGTGAGTGAGTGAGTGAGTGAGTGAGTGAGTGAGTGAGTGAGTGAGTGAGTGAGTGAGTGAGTGAGTGAGTGAGTGAGTGAGTGAGTGAGTGAGTGAGTGAGTGAGTGAGTGAGTGAGTGAGTGAGTGAGTGAGTGAGTGAGTGAGTGAGTGAGTGAGTGAGTGAGTGAGTGAGTGAGTGAGTGAGTGAGTGAGTGAGTGAGTGAGTGAGTGAGTGAGTGAGTGAGTGAGTGAGTGAGTGAGTGAGTGAGTGAGTGAGTGAGTGAGTGAGTGAGTGAGTGAGTGAGTGAGTGAGTGAGTGAGTGAGTGAGTGAGTGAGTGAGTGAGTGATTGAGTCAGTGATTGAGTGAGTGAGTGAGTGAGTGAGTGAGTGAGTGAGTGAGTGAGTGAGTGAGTGAGTGAGTGAGTGAGTGAGTGAGTGAGTGAGTGAGTGAGTGAGTGAGTGAGTGAGTGAGTGAGTGAGTGAGTGAGTGAGTGAGTGAGTGAGTGAGTGAGTGTGGCATGCATGTTTTGGATAACCAGTTGTTTTAGAGTCAATGGCTTTCTCGGTGCACCAGCAGCGCGTCTGACGATTTCAGTGCTTTTGGTCTCGTTTTTGAAGACGGATTTCGGGATGACAGTGCGGTAGATCGCTTTGGGAAATAGCAAGCCGTGTGAGTGAATAGCCTGAAATGGACCGAATGATGGTATAAAGACTGATTGAATTTTTGTTCAGCTGAACTGAATGACTGACCGAATAATCGATGGACTGGACAACTAACTAAATTACTGACTGTTTGACTGAACGGCTGACGGATTGTCTGACTGACATACCTCAGCCAATCGTATAGCGATGATGGTACAAGCATGACTACCGGTGCTGCGATCACCCAACTGTGACTGACTAATGTCGTGCCCAAAACGCCAAACCTGAAAGCAGTCTGTTAAGCAGTGAGTCAGATTACACGTATCTATAAATATGTCACCTCGTCTCAAAATTAATACAACGTGGCATTTATCGAATCGGTTAGTCAAAGAACCGATACGTAGATGCATAACCATAAAAAAGTCAAACTTAAATTCTTGATTTTCTAGTTATTCTTTTAATGCACACTTCAATCAAAAGAATTCTGTCATCAAATCATCCTGTTTTATACTAGATACTTGTTAAAAACTAACTGACTCACCGACTCACCTGAATAACTCGTTTATCTGTAACCGACTCACCTGTATGGCACCCTTTCTTTCAAGCGTGAAACGTGGCATGGGAACGTAATTGGATGTGAGTGAGTGTGAGTGTTGTTGAGTTGGTTGTTCAACGTTGGTTCGTTTCATGACAGCAGTAGAGAACACGATGAGTGCGTCCAATTGGGCCACCAATACAGAGTCCATTACCTCTAGAACTTAACTAACTGATCGCCTTCTCAACGATAAAACATTGCGTGGGTGAGGATTTTTTTGAAAAGGTTACATTGGAAAGTTTATCATTGTAACCCGATTCGAATATTAAATGACACCTTATAGTCAGTTTTTGAAACTATAAAGTACATTCAAAAACAGAAAAAATTGCAATTTATATTTTAGTTATCTCACATTGGAGTGTGAACACTGTTTGGCCTATTCTTCCAACATGTGATAGTTCATCTTGACTAGGTTTATTGGTTTTCAAACGCCTATAAATCTATTTGATCTCTCACTCACTCACTCACTCACTGAATGACTAACCTTCGTAGGCAGTTGGAAGCATCTTTCAGACGTTTTCAGTTTCTCAGAAAACGGTAATTAAATTTTTATTCTTCTATCTGTACAGAACTGGGACACAAAAGGTGATCACAAGTGTCGATTGTGTATGTACATACGGTCTAAAGTGAGCACCATATGGTTATAAAGGGCATGACAGTGGCATGAAAAGTTTTAATTTAAAGTAACAAAATACTTAAATGTTGAAAGATTGACTTTCAATAATTCAACGAAAGTTTCTTGTTCTGTTCTTCACATAGTCGAAACGTATGAGAATATCTCACAATGTCATATAAAGATATAATAAATCCCGATCCCGGATGAACGCCAAAATGGCTCATCTTACTTTGCCAAAAGTCTTATACTGATCAAAGTACCGTACATATATATAAAAGCACACCAATTTTCGTGTGACCATAGTTTTTCCACAAATTTTGGCATTCGTTTCCTATCGGAACACACAAATAAAAATAAAAATAATCAAATTATCACAAGGTGTGTTCGGGCAGTGTTTACTTGACGACCTTGATGCAGTTCTTGGGATCACCCGATTCCTGCATCTTCTTACGAATTTCGTCCATGGGAAAGTTGAGTGTAATGATCTTGTGATCGTCCTGACGTTGGTACAGCATCTCACCCTCGAAGTTTACCAGACCGTACTTTCTGGCGCGCAGCAGCATACCGACCACCTGAAAAGTGGAGAGTGCTATTTATTAAAACTACATTTTTGATTAATAATTATATACATTTTTAATGATTAACCATAAATAAATTTCAAACACAAAATGGATTTGGCTGCTGGTACAGTTCGATGGTTGTGCCAGGGTTCGTTGGTCGTTGGCGTACGTATCGACGAGTTGACTGGATATTTCAGGGTGACGGCAGATAGGCAGAAGTTAACAAGCAACTGATGGGTTAGACTAATAAGGGAAGGACGGTTTGGTTCGGGTCAAACGATAGTTGAGCATCAGATTCCCTTAGTCTTAGGCTTAGGTTTAGACTGTACAGCAGATTTTCTTGGAGAAGTCTGATACGCCACCAGCGTTAGACCCGACCCGACCCGAATAAAAACGATCCTGCAGGTAGAAGACGTGCTGCAAACATGGGCTCGACATATTCAGTTGAACACGTTTGTGACATTTTGTGACATGTACGATTTTGACTGATATACAGTACATACATGCAGCATAAAAGGCTTTACACACATTAAAATAAATACACTCAGTGCGAAATAGTGAAGGTCTACAAACCTGTATCAGCATTCTAGCTTAACTACTGTATTTCACGAAAAAATCTCATTAATTTTGACTTCATCAGACGGCTGACAAACACAAACAGACTAAAGTTGTTTTCAAATGTATTCACAACCCGAAACTACATAGTTTTGGTTTCTATAATTGTACAACTTTGTACCTTATCATTGATGCCCTGGTAGATCTTGAAGAGTTTGCCAAAGTGGATCTTTGTTGTGCCGTCACGCAGATGTACACCCGAGATGTCAATCACCTCGCACACGTCTATGATGTTCTTGGCTATGAAATTGCCTGAAATCGGAGGTTTCGACCTGCCTGAACGATGGTTCGTCTTTAGGTCGTCAGGTGTTTCGTGAGATCGCATGGTTCATCTCTCTTTTTTTGATTTACCAAGACTATTATTTTTTCAAAACTGTAGCTTATCTTACACAAGATTTGTACTTTTTTATTTGATACGTACTTTTTTCTGTCAAAGTTAGGAAACCGGTACTGGAAATGTTCAAAAACTGGAACCATGTGATCCTAACCTGGTTTAAAATACATGAAACAAAGGATGTTGACATCCAAATCATAAACTCAATATATTTGACGGCATTGCAACAATAATTTGTCATGTATGTACCTACCATACATAGAATACATACATACATTTCTAATATGTAGCTTCATCGGATTCTTTCTATGTAATTATCTTACTAGATTCTCTATTTCTCTTCTCCTCAATCTTCAATTCGTTGGCAGTGCACGCGCATTTTCCGGCTTAGGAATTGTAATATTGGTAAGCTGGGTGACAAGCATGCATCGAACCAATCAAGTCATGCTCATTCATGAAGCGTTATCTATGTATTTGCGACGTAACATCACAACAAAGTGTTGAAGATAAATGATAAACAACCAGATAACCAAACGATAAACATAAAGTTCACATGCAGCACACACAAGCAGACATAAAAATTTCAAGTTTCAAGTTTCATTTTAAAATTTAAATTTCATTTGTTCTATCTCGGAATATTTTAAGATTCGGTTCATAAATATTATGTTTTATCAATGTCCTGTTCACAATGAGACATTATGAAGTTCATGAACACTTACAATATGCCAGTGTCAAAATCAAGGTATAGGCCTCGTAATTGGTCATAAGAAACAACAGTTTTATGTGAGTTTCAGTTGATAATCTGGTTCATACTGTTCCAGAACATAACCTGACTTTTCCAGAACATGGGAATCTGGTTCCAATTATTCCAGAACGTGGTGTGTCAATTTCGGAACTTCTTGGCTTTCACATTTTTCAATCATTTAATATAAACGATTATGAGGCCTATACATCCTAATCATTCCAGTTCTCACCTTGTCACTGTAAGTCGCGTATAAATCGAACAATCGGCCAAACTTGATCTTCTTCAGACCGTCAGTGTCATCGAGTGTGGCGTACTTGTCTATAATCTCGCAGAGGAACTGAACCTCTCGACAGACATAGTTACCTGCAAAACATTGGTTAGGGGTTCGTGGGGGTCAACCTACCGGCGTGTCCTTAACCTAATCATAGTTTACTTAACCTACATTTTCAGCTAATTATTGTCACTCGACTTTGAAACTCATAATTTTACAAGGCACAACTTGAAAACTCAAATTGACACATGTGTATATTTTTTGATGAATGCAATGAATGACAATATTTAGAGAATGAGAGAATTTCTCGAGGTTTCCGTTGAGATGTTTGAATGATCAACAGGTTAGAAAATGGTGAGTCACCTTTACAAAGGTTATGTATCTTAGGTAACAGGATCCAATGCATGGTAGTAAGTACATTGTTGTTAGAAACTTTTGCAATTAGGAATTGATAATCAGCTTTCTAATACATGTCAGGTTAATATAGGTTGGCAGCTACTACGATGATGTACTTTTACTAAGGCACGCGCACACTGCCATTTTTATAAATCCGTAGTAAACTTAGATAATTATTCACTCAAACTCATGTTTCCTTCCCTTCGTATAACTTTGAACTGCATACTTGTTTGATTTCGATTTCAAATACTCCAAACCGAATGTACTGATATTAAAAACACAGTTGTGAAAAATTCATACATATCTGAAGATACAGTACCTAGGGCAAAAGTAATACCAAACGAACCGGCTTTCACGCCACGTTTCTCCGTCTTTGAGCCCGACTCGGGACGTCCGTACCTCGGGTCGTCTTTACTGTAAATCGGTTGCTCGTAGGTATTGGAGAACGGGTTACGTCTCAGATTGGCATCGGTGGAAGAAGCCTGCTGGTTGTACTGGGCGATCGTGTCTTTTAACGACATCACGGCAGTTATATGAAAAATCAAGATACCGTTTCAAGTGTTCAGATTGAGTGGTTGAATTTTAGCGGTGAATGAAATTAGTTTTTTGACTGTTGGAGTTCATCTGAAAATCAGGAAGGTGGCGTTAGTTTGGATGGTGTTATGTAGCGATGTTATTATACAATACCAAGGTAGCAAGATGGCATCATTGTGAACTGACAACAGATGATATGCCGACAAATATGGAACACGACATGGTATGAGATAAATAACCAAGATCTAACTCGATTGAGATATGTAACGAGTAACGTAACCATACATATGTTATGCAATTCAAGCTATTTCTGATGCATTGTTCCGCAGAACTTCTATACTGAATCATCATCCTTCAATTCGAAAAATCAATACAACGCATATGTTTTCACAGAACTCCGCGGCGAATTCGCATTTCCTGTCAAGGAATCCTCAAAACAGAAATAAGCATCTCAAGTCATCAGCAAAACAACAGTCAACCTCAAGCCATCAACAAAACAACAGTTGTCGACCAAAATGGCTGGCTGTCTTCTAAAGATTGTTCATTTCTCGTTTTTCCGTCAAGTCCTCGTTACAATCTGACGTCAGTGGAAAACTGGTAGTTTCAGCGGCATCTGATACTCGATACATCTGGCACAAAAATTCCAAACCGCCAAAGGGAGAGGAACTTCGTCAAAGAGGTGGGAATAGACCGTCTTAAGGCCGTTTTATCTACACCAAAAGGGAACAAAACGCGTGTTATTGAACCGTCAAAGAGGAAAGAACTCCAGTTTCCCCCCCCCCCTTCTCATCCGCTAGTGTACTCGATACATCTGGCACAAAAATTCCAAACCACCACTGGACTGGACGCTCTGCCTTCGTAAAGTTCAGCGGCAGCCGTTTGAAACCCATCGTAAAACAAAACAAAAATGTGCCACTGAATTCCCGAAATACTCTTCTACTAAACTGTTGGATACAAAAAACTTATTGAATGCTTGTTTGAAAGAGACGGAATGCAGTTTTCGGAGCGTAATCAAGTTAAGACTCATAATTAATTGAGCATGCTGAATGTATGATTGAAATTAAAATTATGTAGTCGTATTGAATCGCATTCACACTTCAGTATTCCAATTATAAATCAGTTATATCGTTACTCACATTCACATCTAACAATAAGACGTTATACTATAACATAATTCAAAACCGGTTAATCCGTTTCAATATATCCAAAAGTAGCACTAAACAAACATGTTAGTATTTGATTGGCTAACCAGACACACCGTCTTTGTAAACAAACATTACTTCATAATGATGAGGATTCCAGATTCGACGTATTTACATTGAACGTACATAAATTCAAGTACCTGGTATAATTTTTCATCGTGCCAGCGTTCCAGAATGCATTTTGCTCGGAATAAAGTCTGGTCTGAACGTAGCAGGTCCAGACAGCAAAGATAAATATCAGCGTCGGTGCCGGGCTACAAGTATCCAGTAGGTGAAAACGTTTCTGCGAACTTTTTTTTGAAACGCAAGTGATGAGAAACCAAAAGCGCTGGGAGAATAGATGCGTTTTTACGTTTCCCAACCCTTTTTATTCTTCGCAAACACGAAAGACCAACAATGGTTTTTTTGATAAAATTTTATGCAAGACGAATAAATTCCTAACGTTTGTGATTATCCATGTCCGCTGAAAACTAGCGCAAAATCTTATACCGCCTATAAGGAAATTCAGCAGTATTAATAGAATTTCTTTGAAAATAAGACCTTAAAAAACAGCGTGACGCGCGTAGTTTTTGGATGGCACGCGTGCGTGACACATCATTCTTTTGTCTCAGAGTTTGTCACGCTGTGTAACCGTTGCAGTCGCGGATGAGAATAAAAGCACGACCTTAATGTGTGTATCGTTATGATATTGCATCAAGAGGTTGTGCCTTGAAACGTAAAACATAGCATTCTCAGGTTTTATGGCAAAATATTTGTTCTAATAGTTGTTGTAACTGTCCGTCAGATTTGCTGAGATTGAGTGAAACACAAAAAACCAACCAAAATAATTGTTGCGTTAGAGTTGAACTAACCAGAATCAACCAGTTCGAAGCAAATACCGTGGTGCAAAGACTGATAATTAATCATCTTATGTCTTGTTTTGTACCGACATGAGTTGGAGAACAATAAGCGAGACTACAATTAATTAAAACTTGTTCAAACATGCGTTGTTTATCGCATTACAACAAATGCGCATCTGAAACAATCTAAAACATTCCAGCTTTCCCAGAAAGTGAAACATTTGTAACAGAATCAGTTGTATTTTATGAATCGAATCAAATCGAGGTTCTCATTCCAGTCTGAACAAAATGTCTGAACAAAATGCCGAAACGCAATGAGATGAAACCAGTTGGCCGCAATGATAAACGGCTTGTAAGAGAACTTTTAACCTTAAAAAATTCGTTTGTTGTAACGAGATGTAGAGATGTTTGTACTGACGTCTCTAATCAGTCAAATGTCCGGTCGGCAGCCAGTTAATGATCGATGACAATTTACCAAAAAGTTTTGCTACCTTTTTGCTCAAATCCTGAAATCAACTCGATGTTTACGTTTCCGGTGACTTTAAAAGACAACTAACTGTTTCAGGACACGTTTACGGCCTGAAAATTGAAAGTCATCAAGTTCATGTGGATCTTAACATCGTACATCGTGGGCAATATCTGTCTTCGATCTAGACTTCGTGGCAAGTTTGTGAATGTTTTCTTTTCGGGTTGCCAGATTCATTTTGATTAGTGAGTGAGGCACATGTATGTGTACATAGTCAGTGATCAGAATCAAGCATTTGCTAACTTCAAGCGCTTTTTTTGTTGTGGTGGACCAGTGAAACAACGCTGGTGAAACAAAAAACTGAAAGAATAACGAACAATGACGTAAAACATAAATCATGTACCCTGCACAGGTGCAAGCATCTTCACTAACATTCTGGGTTGATTTCAAGAAGTTGGCGTGACATTCTTGGATGTTGACGACACTCCACGTTTTGACGTGATCTGCTTTTTTCAAGAACTGCATGTAGACTACGGTAGGCGTAACACATTCCTGAACGATCACCAGTTTTGCATTCTGGCGTTTTGGCGAGTCTTCCTTTGACATCATTGACTTGTCAGGAAGTCACTTTGACACAGATTCTAATGAAGGTCCCTATGAGACAACCACGTGGAAATGTGATAGGGAACTTCCTTATTGTGTCTTCAAGGATGTCTTTCGATGAATCCGAATGTAGAATATTTACAGTTTATCTACACTTTTAGTAGATTGATAATTCGATAAACGTTGTTTTCTGGTATAGTTTTATTCAAACTGGTATATTTCTTAAAAGTGTGGTTAATAAAGATTTTATGTAACAGCAAAATTATTTTACAAGCAAAGAAAACTATGAAAAACTCATTGCGCCACAACCAGTTTAACA
>OZ038442.1:22514799-22517299 GCA_964036265.1 Daptonema setosum
AACAACAACAACATCAACAACAACAACAACAACAACAACAACAACAACAACAACAACAACAACAACAACACCAACAACAACAACAACAACAACAACAACAACAACAACAACAACAGCAACAACAACAACAACAACAACAACAACAACAACAACAACAACAACAACAACAACAACAACAACAACAACAACAACAACAACAACAACAACAACAACAACATCATCAACAACAACAACAACAACAACAACAACAACAACAACAACAACAACAACAACAACAACAACAACAACAACAACAACAACAACAACAACAACAACAACAACAACAACAACAACAACAACAACAACAACAACAACAACAACAACAACAACAACAACAACAACGACTCACTATCGATGTGGCGGTAGTATGGGAGGTTCCAGCCATATCGATAGACCATAATTAGACTCAGATCTGTGTGTGGAAGATCCTTCGGATGGAAGTCGAAATCTCAATTTCTTCGAAGAAGGAGGCGATTTGTTAGCCAAGAGTTCTTCCGAGCCAGAACTTCGGCTCGAAGTTTCGTGGCATTGAGTAGAACTGGTGTCTTTTATTCCAGCTTGTGATGCATCCACATTCACGGATGGTACTGATTCTGCTGGTGATTCTATATCGGATGGCATACTTGTCGCACGGGTTACGGTAGCATCAACTGTGAATGTGCTTATTTATAACTGTGGAATTGGCAATTGTAGCAACTGGTTCAATTATTTCCGTGGTGCTTATGTTCAATGCATAAACGTACCAGTTAAGTTTTAACAATCAACAAAAATATTATATGTACATAACGAAGTTGCTGATACATAACTTCTCCATAATCCGTCTTTGTTAGAAATGTTCTCATGAATAGCTTCTACCCTCTATAACTGAATGTTCAATTGTTGTGTCGGGTCAGTTTAAAGTTTTTACTTTACTTCAAGATTTCATAACAGTTCGATAACAGGTGGAATGTTTTTGAAATGCAAAACAACAATTTCCGGCCACCCTGTACGAATAGTATCGGGATCGTCGATCGACGGCACCCACGTTTCGTTGGCGTGGATTAGGCGTTCTGATTTTGATTGATTATAATCGACTACATGTATTTGGAGTGTGCTTTATTGGGGTGAATTACATTGATTGTTATGTGCTCATTTGGGTGTTGTACATCGGGATCATGGATGGGTGGGTATAGTCGATAATGAATTACTGTTCCAAAAAGGTGCGAGAATTTTCGATAAACATTCTAATGATTTACCGCGCATTAGCTTGTCAATGAACAAATCGTCAGTCGGTGCACTAATCGGTGCATTTGGCTTTTTTATTCATGCGAAGAAAAGTTTTAGTGCATTCCCATGTTCCGATTATTTTTCGAAATATTTTGGATTATTTTGTTAGTTTTATTTCATCTCATTGATTCATTAATTAACACGAATCAATTAGTGTGGTAAAAAACTGGTTTAATTGCTTCAAAAAACATAAATAAAAAAGACAAATTCAAAAATTTGTAAAACTATTCGCTTTTTGAGTGACGATGATCACGACGACTGACGATTTCTCCGTCGACAAAATTATGAACCGTGAATCATTAAAATGTTTATCGAGAATTCACCCACCTTTTTGGAACAGTAATTCATAATCGACTATACTGAATCTATGTATGTACTGTTGCGATCTTACATTTCCTAACACTAGCGGACTCGAAGGGGTGGGAGAAGTGGAATGCCACCCTCTTTGGTATTTTCAAAAGGTAGAATTTGTCCCCAAAGTTGTATGTAAAATCCCCTGAAAACTGTTAACTCACCTCTTTGACGAAGTTCCCCTCCCTTTAGCTCGTCCGCCAGCGTATCCTTGTACAACTTATCACCAGATAACTTCATTTCTGTATTTACGTGAATCGATTATTGTATTAATTTTCTTTCAACCATTTACTTTTTTATGTAAGTGAAAAAAATGAAAACACGTTTTTCATTGTTGTATAGGTTCAGCAAACCGTAGAATGCAACTTTGTGCATGTGTATTATAGCTCAAATCTCTGGTAAGGTAAGTTCAATATAGCGAAAATTCCCTGTTGTGGATTAGGTTGTTAAATGTAGTAACTTATTGTTAATTATATTTCGGCCCAAATTAGTCGTTGGCAGTAGTTATGTTACAAGCTAAAACTACAAATAATATGAAAGAGCAGTAGATCATTAATGATTCACCAACGTAATCATCTTATTCTTAATCCGTTTCTATATAGCCGACAGACCTGTCTGGCAAAAATGTCGCAGTTTACCATTTTGATGATTGACATTAACGTTATACCAACAATTGCTGTTAAAACAATGTACTCGCTATAGTGAACTTATAGTTTTTGATCGCAAGTCAAGTCATTTGATACTATGTACGTCTAAACTAATTAAGTTTCTCCTGTTCTAAAACTACTTGTTAGATTTGGCTGATAGATCGACTCGATTCCCAGTCCCACGATAGTAGACTTTC
>OZ038442.1:22522299-22634799 GCA_964036265.1 Daptonema setosum
ACTGGCAAACTGCAATCAAATCGGTCATTTCAGTTTTCACAATACTTGCACTACTAAACTACTCTCTTATTTTAGGTTATTCAGGAGTTAATAATGAGTTGATTTCCGTGTTCATAGTTAGGACTAAATGAGATGTGAACGTGTCTCATGAAATGACCGATTCGAGATTGCATGCCACTACAACCAGAGACACACTGAATGTGAAGTGTGAAAGAGCATGTACATATATGTTTATCACAGTGATTGAGTGTTTTTACTATGTACCTCTTGTTCATATTTGTCCATTATCTTTTTATTCATGTTAATTTCAGGTGCACACAGAGCAATGCAACCAGCAACGTAGTCAGGGTAGTTCTTTGGCTCCTCGGTAGATGTGGTACATGATGATTGGCTTATCAGAGAGTCCATTTGGCCAGATCGCCACGATACCGTTGGACTCGATGTCTGTTCAACAGAAAATGATGCCTACTTACATACATCGCGGTATTATGGTAGGTTTCGGATGTCTGAGACTTGCCAGCAGCTAGCTGGACTGTGTTCACAAATGAAGACAAACTTCTCGACAAGATAACTTTGACACTAAAATGCATTGAAAGAGAACTAAGAAGTTTTGTGTTTTAGCATACAGAAGTGAGATGATACCGACCAAATGTGAGTTCATAGTGACACTTGTTTGCATCGCGATATTGATTACATAGACACATTAATCCATCCAGGCAATCAGAATGCCATTAACAGTAGTTCTATTAGGTATATGCTCTACTATTTGCCCCAAGTATAGTCACTATCAAGTCACTCACAATGATCTAGTATAATCGTTTTGTGATGCGTTCACAAACACATATAAAAAGACAGATAAAAAGAGGTGAAAACACTAACCATGGATCCGAAGCGTGGAGCTGGAGAACCAAAGCCACCCCTTGGTGGACCAATGGATTGTTGTAGCCGAATGTAGCCGTGATCGTTGTGACTTCTTTCGATGAAGTGCCATGGTCGGAGGCAAGGCACCAGTGGTTCGGTAGTGCCGGGAGGAGTGATAACCATCGACGTCTGATCCGTGACCAGACCGTACTGAAATCTTATTATAATTATATTTTTCTGTTTGGTTTATTATATTAGGTTCACTTAATTTAATGATCATATGGTATTAATTCATTGTTCGCAAATGCAACTGTGTGGCTCGACGGGATGTGAGTAACTTACATACATAGCGCTATATTATAGGTTATTGTAATTATGTTATTCTGTTTTATTGGGTTTGTTATGTGAATATTTGGTACTACATAATTCACCGAATCACCACAAATGCCAACTGTGTGCATCGACGGGAAGTAACTTAGTTAGATAACTTTAGTTAACCGTAGCTTTGATTAATTAATCATAAAACCATTCACCGTCATACGTTGCTTTTCCGTTTTGTGAAACCTAAATGTTTGCAGTCTTCAATGTGAGTGATATAACTTATTAAGAATATGTTAACCTTGAGACTAAGTTCGAGCGCACGTTTTAGTTTTGCGGCTTCATCGTCTGCACTGAAGCTGAGTGCCGCATCGTTCATTAGTCTTTGTACACTCTGGCAGACCCACATTCGTTCGATGAAGCCACCCGTCGTTGAGGGGTCCGATACGTGCTCCTGCAACATTCTCAATATTGTCATAGATAATAATATATAAAGTTATATAAGGCACGACACGCACATATGAGAATTAATTGAGAAAATAAAATAAATTTTTTAAGTCAGACTATTTAGAAATCTCAAAACGTTTTTCTAGAAATATCCTATATGGCTTTCACTGGCGGAAAGAAGAACAGATGGATTTCAAAATAAATTTTGGTTACTGCTGAATTATTGTATAACATTTGTATCATCGGTATTGTTTGTTGGTGAACCTAACCTAACCTGATCTAACCTAACCTACCCTAACCTAATCTATCCTAACCTAACCCAACCTAACCTAGCCTAACCTAACCTAATTTTAACTTAACCAACCTAACCAAACCGAACCTAACCTAACCTAACCTAATTTAACCTATCTTATCTAATCTAGCCTAACGTAACGTAACCTAACCTTACCTAACTTAATCTAACCTAACTTAACCTAATCGAATCTAACCTGACCTAATATAACCTAACCTCAAACTTGACGGGCCATACGGGCACGCGAATGATGCAGGGTCGACGCCAGTAGACACGGTAGCAGCTGCGATCCACGATCGTGCATTCCGTCTGTAAATACAATAGGTTAGAGAAAAATAAAAGTAGGTTAGTAAAATTCAGTTGTTAGGTTGTCTCAGTAAACTGTAAAGATATTTATAAAAACTTGTCGTTTTATATAATACAAAATTATGATGAAGTCAAAAATTGTATAGCTGTAAACCTAGAATTGTGGAAGTCGCTGTCTTATTTTGAGAAGCATATTAAACATGATTCAAATCTCTGTTTTTCAAAAACATTTGTTCGACTCGACTGTATTCCATTCCAACCATGAGGTTTTCAATGTGTCGTGTCGAGGTTCCGTTAAGATTGGCCTTGACCGTCTTCGTGGCATCGTTGAGTTTGCCAAAAACCACCAACTCGCTGCCACCGAACAGCTGACTCGAATCGTTTGACTTGACCAGCGAGCTCACATCCACGTTCTTGTCCACGTAGTCAACCACTACATCGCGCAGTACCGGGTTGCTGATCTCTCCGAAGAAACCTGCATTTTTATTCATTTTTACTTCGATCATAAAAATATATACAAATAAAAAACAACAAGAAAAGATAATGGAATAAGCAGGTTGATGGTAAACATGTGTCTGTCCGAGTTATTGTATAAATTATTAACTTATTAAGTTATACTCATTCGTTAACTTGCAGGAAAGACGCATAGGCGGAGCTAATTTGAAGTGACTAAAAAAGAAAAGTCGGACACGTTTTGATAAACAGTATTCACT
Source organism: Daptonema setosum (assembly GCA_964036265.1). Taxonomy (NCBI): domain Eukaryota; kingdom Metazoa; phylum Nematoda; class Chromadorea; order Monhysterida; family Xyalidae; genus Daptonema; species Daptonema setosum. The sequence goes on from OZ038442.1 coordinate 22,525,237, forward strand.
ACTGTGCATAAGAAAAATTATTGTGGTAAAACCAAATTATACTGAATTAAACAGATAATAATGCTTGGTGTTTTTAATCAGTAAATTCATCAACAAAACGGTGTCGTGTTTGGCCGTAATTGAATCGGTCGAGTTCATGCAATACCATGATTCCAACCTTTCAGCTGCAAGTCGGCATCAGCGTCTTCGTACACCTTCTTTGCCAGACCCTGATTGGACTGTGCGATTCGCTGCACCAGTCTGTGGTCGCTGCCTTCGCCAAACGAGATGCCGTGGATACTGAACTTACTCGATTTGTTCACTTGACTCAGTTTCTTCACAATTTGCTCTCCGTTCGTAATACCTGAAGACCAAGTGAGTGAGTGAGTGAGTGAGTGAGTGAGTGTGTGAGTTAGTGAGTGAGTGAGTGAGTTAGTGTGTAAGTGAGTGAGTGAGTGAGTGAGTAAGTGAGAGAGTAAGTGAGTGAGGGAGTGAGAAAGTGAGTGAGTGAGTGAGTGAGTGAGTGAGTGAGTGAGTGAGTGAGTGAGTGAGTGAGTGAGTGAGTGAGTGAGTGAGTGAGTGAGTGAGTGAGTGAGTGAGTGAATCTATTAATGATAAACCTGAAGTCGGTTCGCCGTCAGTCAGAAACACGACCATTTTCACCAGTTCCTTGCCGGTCGCGTTCTGCAGTACCTTGATACCGCGTTCAATGGCGCCATACAGATCAGTGCCTGAACATGAAGAGTCATGAATCAATATGTGCATCAACCAGTTTGTCAGCCTGTCATTCCTTCAATTTATCATTATATGCATAAAAGATATAACAAACTTATTCCAATAAAATTCCACCAACATCCTCTTGGCGTGATCGTATCCACGAACTTCAGGGCACTTTCCTTATTGGCGTCGGTGGCCAGCGCTGTTTTGGACACATCGAACTTGTCGTCGAACGTGATGATGGTGAACTGGTCGGTGGGTCGGAGCGACTGCAGTACTACTTTCATGGCGTGCTGTAAGAAAAAGAGTGAGTGAGTGAGTGAGTGAGTGAGTGAGTGAGTGAGTGAGTGAGTGAGTTAGTGAGTGAATGAGTGAGTGAGTGAGTGAGTGAGTGAGTGAGTAAGTAAGTAAGTGAGTGAGTGAGTGAGTGAGTGAGTGAGTGAGTGAGTGAGTGAGTGAGTGAGTGAGTGAGTGAGTGAGTGAGTGAGTGAGTGAGTGAGTGAGTGAGTGAGTGAGTGAGTGAGTGAGTGAGTGAGTGAGTGAGTGAGTGAGTGAGTGAGTAGGTGAGTGAGTGAGTGAGTGAGGGGGGTCTCAAACTCGTGCCAAAACCTTTGTCTGTTGAATCTTCTTGCCCGACATCGATCCCGATCTGTCAACCACAAAGCAGATGTGTTTACTGCCAACTGCGAGCTCTGGCGGCGCGATGAAATGCACGAAGTACCCGTCAACCGTCTGAATTCAATTAGTCGGTCAGACAGTCAAAGCTGGTTGTCAGTTATTCATTTACAACTATTCATAGTTAAAACTTATTAGCTGATTCTCAGTAATAAATACCTGAATGTGTCCACCATCCATCGGCCTCTCCACGTCGTACAGGACTACCAGTTGTCCAGCCGGTTTATCTGGTTTGTACCGGATATCGGCCATGTGGTAGTCATTGCCCGAATCGTGCTCGATTGATGCCTTCGACTCACCTGCGATAAAATGACGTGCATTAAAAACCCCAGAACACCAAATTTACCATTCATAAACGTCAGTGATGCTTTATTTTATTGTTATTATTGTTATTTATTGTTTTAAATGTTATATTTATATATATGTTATATTTTTTTAATTTTATATAACTAGCGTAGCGTAACCAACTTGGCATGGCCATCAGATCGACGTTGGTCATCTGAGCGATCATCGGCACGAACTTCGGCACTCTTAAGTTCTTTAACGGCTGACGGTCGGCTAATCGTACCTGAAGGTAAGGTAACTAAGGAGTTGTGGCAACTAGATACTCCTCACTCACTCACACACTCATTCTCTCACTCAGTCACTCCTCATTCACTCATTCACTCACTCACTCACTCACTCACTCACTCACTCACTCACTCACTCACTCACTCACTCACTCACTCACTCACTCACTCACACACTCACCCACTCACTCACTCACTCACTCACTCACTCACTCACTCACTCACGCACTCACTCACTCACTCACTCACTCACTCACTCACTCACTCACTCACTCACTCACTCACTCACTCACTCACTCACTCACTCACTCACTCACTCACTCACTCACTCACTCACTCACTCACTCACTTGAATCTGAACATCGTCCACAGGTTGGTCAGGATGAACGTTGATGACGTGTTTGTAGCATCCATGTTGCCTCTCCAGTATTTCCTGATACACCAGACAGAAGTATACCTTGCTGTACCCGGACACATTAACCGAGGTCGTAAACACGTTCATGTCACGCTCCGTGGTTCTGAAAAAGTTGACATCCACTATAACTCTTATCAGAATTCTAGAGCTCTATGTACAAATAATAGATTGTTATTCATAAAACTATATTTAATAAAATGAAGCTCGACCAACTTTTTGGTGAGAGCCGATGATTTGCCCTGGTGCTTTGCTTGATTGTAAATGGCGGCTGCTTCCTTCTTCTTCTTGACTTCACCTTCGATCATCTTGTCGTCGATTTGCCTGTAATTGAATAATATTTGTGATAACATTTGTATCATAATTTCAATGGAAACATTATTTAGTTTACAAAATCTGGACCATCAATCAAACAATATCGATTGACAACAATTTTGATACTAATAAAAAATGCAGTCCATGAAAACGGTAACAATAAAACAAAAAATGAAAACCAACATGTAGAACTTGGTGATGAAGGCATTGACGGGCAGCTGAGCAGTGAATGTGAGCTCGTTGCACTTGGCCGATCGGTTGACGACTTCGCTGAAGATGCGGGTGGTCGCGAATCGAGACTGGATGTCGCTAACGATGTAAAGACGACGAATTCGTGATAGCAGAAGTTGTACAGGCTCTGATGGTGTCGGTATCTGACTACCGAGTGTGCCAGCAGGTGCCGTGATTGTAGTGAACGTGTGGTGGTTGTGCTTGCGGGCACTCAGACATGTTGAGCATAGATCGTAATCGGGGCATACCTGAAACGGAGGTTACTTGTATCAACAACAACAACAACAACAACAACAAAAACAACAACAACAACAACAACAACATAAATCTCAACGAGGTACATACCTGACACTTATATCTGACACCCTGAATATGCTGTAATCCAGCGTTATCACATCCATCACAATATATACCGTGATGGACCACATGACTGGATGGAACTTCAGGTTGAGGTGGCACTGGGGTTGCGTCCATCGAGTTGTCCACTTGCTTTGTCGGCTGGCTTCCACCTTAAATGACAGAGTATGTGTGTGAGTAAATAACTGAGGGAGTGAGTTTGTTCGCAATTAATTTTGTGCTCACATGTATCCAGGCTGATAATTGACCAATAAAGCGATGATGATAGAGAGCGAGCAAGCAAGCGAGTGAGTGAGTGAGTGAGTGATTGAGTTAGGGAGTGAGTGAGTGAGTGAGTGAGTTTGTGAGTGAGTGAGAGAGTGAGTGAATGAGTGAGTGAGTGAGTGATGAGTGAGTGAGTGAGTGAGTGAGTGAGTGAGTGAGTGAGTGAGTGAGTGAGTGAGTGAGTGAGTGAGTGTATGAGTGAGTGAATGATTTATTGAGAGACCAACCAATGGTAATGAGTTTGATAGTTCGATTATCTGTTGTTTTGAGTGCTTCCTCAACATCGGTGTTGCAGCAGATCAGCACCAAGTCTCCGTCTGAGTCTGAAAACGAAAGGAACATGGTTATGTTGGACTTCCTTCAAAGTCAGTACATGAGTGAGTAAGTGAGTGAGTGAGTGAGTGAGTGAGTGAGTTAGTGAGTGAGGGAGTGAGTGAGTGAGTGAGTGAGTTAGTGAGTGAGTGAGTGAGTGAGTGAGTGAGTGAGTGAATGAAACAGTGTGCACAGTTTATTGAATGAATGAGAAAGTGAGTGAAAGAAGGTGTACTGGTTTAATTAATTGATAGAAAAGTAAGAAAATAATTATGCGGAAACCTTTCCAGCCGATCTTTCCGTCGAAATCCGGCTGCAGTTCTTTGATCTTTGCCATGATGGCATCGAAGTCTGGTTCACTGACGGTGAATCGCCTGAATCCGTCCTCGCCATCGGTCATCTGCCATTTAATGGTAACTTCAGTTGCCATGATTGATTGGGTTGAGATGAGATTGCAATTGTCTGAATATACATATGAAACTATATTAAAGTTTGTTTTATTTTCCTAAATATTGGAGATACATTTTATTGGAGTTTATAGCTAATTCTACTATATTCAGTTTATATTTGACATACGTTAAGAAAACAGAGCTTAGTTGAATTGTGACTGATCCGGATTTGAGCAGTAAATAGGTTCATTTGCGATACTTCAATGCTGTTTAATGAAAACATGTATGCAATAAAGGCCCTCCCAGACCTCTTTACACTTGTTACGCGTAACAGCATAACAGTTACACGTACAACGGTTACGATCGTAACAAACACATACCGACAAGCGGGACTCTGGGAGCTCCGTTGTTATACAGCGTAACAGCCGCATGAATTTTGCCCGCAAAGGTGCAAACGTTATCTCCTCCGTTTCATCATCAGGTGTATTTATAACAATATAATAACTTTCGAAAACTATACGGTTCATTTTCAGTCAATGAGCAAGCTTTAACCTCAAACTTGAGCGTGAACTTTCAAGGAAACTGTCTAAATTGTAATTTATTTCCAATACTAAAACACTTTCATTCGACTGGCATGGTATAGAGAAGTTTACATGCTACGATAAAACTGCAGGCAAAACCCACCCAGCCCAGCTGACAATGACTCATTCAACGCGACCGTGCATCGTATATGTACGAAACACATCGTTACGTTGCCAGATATTTCGCAAACGTTGGCAATGAACGTAAACAACGGTAAGCGCGATTCTACGTTTCCTAATATATTAGTATAATAACAATATAGGGTATATAACAATTAACTTAAGTCCTTATATTTCACTTGTGTTACGCCAGATAGGTCTCACCCTCAGATTTTATGGTGCCTATTTCATGGACAGTTATAAATTTTTTTACATAAAGACCCATTGTTGTCTTAGTTTTCAAAGTACTATTTTTCCTGTTTCAAATATCAGTTCAAAGTTTCAAAACTACAAAACCATCACTCAGCTTAGAAAACGTGTGAGTTTTGTTTGGTTTTATTTGTTGCCAAGCATTCACTGCAGTCAGAAACATGGGTCTGCCTGACTTGATGAATACTGAACTGACACAATACCTACCAACAGTTTCGAAACAATGCATCATTTCATAACAGAAACCGAGCTTTCAAAAAATTCGTGTTTCGAAACAATCATAAACTGGAACGATCATAACAACAATTTCCAGGTCTACAGTAAGTTTGACATTTCAATTTCCTATATATTTTATAAGTTGTTTAGCGAATATTCGACGCAAAAAACCAGCGGTACAACTACATACCGTAGTAATTTATTCAAAAATAATAATGAAATTGCATTACTTCATGGAAACAATAATTTGAGAATCACATATAAATTGCTTTCACATGGGACAAGACACGGGCAAAAACGGTAAATGTGGCCGTTGCATAACAACATTTTAATAGAAGTTGACAACCAACACAATGAAATGCACAAAAGCGCAATGAGAACAGAAACAATATTAAGGGAAATTTTTTTTATTTACAGAATAAATGAAAAAAAAATCTTTGTTTCAACGATGAAATCAAAACTAAAAGGGAAATTACAGTCTGATCTAAAGAATCTATACAAAAGAGATAAATGATTCAACAATAATTTTAAGTACGCACATAAATAAAAGAATAGTAGGCACCTAGTTGACTAGAGTAACCGTATTTTAGAAGGCCATTGCCGATGTTTTACTGATTCTCTTACCCTTTCACATACTGTAGATTATCTATAACTGATGTGTGAACAGACAGACGTAAAAAGTATATAAAAGGGTAAGAAGTTAGTCGTTTCTCACAACAAATCAAAACCAACTACAGAAGTTTGGCAAAGGTAGGATTGGATTTGAAGAGAACATATGTAGTAAGCTCACATCGATAAAATGATTGCGAAGCTGTAGACCAATGCGACAAAAAATGGCATAAACTTTCCCATTGAGTCAGATTGGCTTGGATGAAAGTGATCATCAAATACAATTTTCTTAATCATCACTAATCGAATGCTGATTTTGACTGTTGGCATCGTCAATCAAGAACGTCAAATCCGAATTGTAGTGAGTTCATCCACTGAACGTTGCTTCGGTTGTGGTTGGTATGTCAGCGACTTTACAGGGCAACCACTCTTTATCACCAGGGAGGCGGATGATGACGGCAGCGATAGCAGCGATCATGAGGAGCACGTAGAGCACCAGTGCGATCCAGAAGAGTACGCGCTCCCACTTAAGCCAGTTCAGGTTCTTCACCAGCACGAAACCGAGCAGGAAGCCCGTGATTGCGCCACCTGAATCAGACGAACAATGGTTGATTACATATGATGATTGAACGTGGCCAGTGACATGGATCTGTATACAACAACAACAATAACAACAACAACAACACCAACAACAACAATAACAACAATAACAACAACAATAACAACAACAACAACAACAACAACAGCAACAACAACAACATCAACAACAACAACAACAACAACAACAACAACAACAACAACAACAATAACAACAACAACAACAACAACAACAACAACAACAACAACATAATTGACTGTGGACTCTCTAACCAGCATGGGCGGCTATACTGACTTGATCACATGAGTCAGTAAAGAAACGACGGTAGATGGCAAAGCCAAAGTCGAAGCACATGTAGCCGCCAAAGACAACAAGACGAACCCAGCCGAACGGCATTTCAGCCCAGTTCTAAGCATAATGATTTTGTGAGTGAGTGATTGAGTGACTGAGTGAATGAGTGATTGAGTTAATGACTGGGTGAGTGAGTGAGTGAGTGAGTGAGTAAGTGAGCGAGTGAGCGAGTGAGTGAGTGAGTGAGTGAGTGAGTGAGTGAGTGAGTGAGTGAGTGAGTGAGTGAGTGAGTGAGTTAGTGAATCTTTGCTAACCATAATAGTATTAGCCAAATGAGCGATCATCAGAGCATACACTCCACCACTAGCACCAACCAGCGGCACGTTCGGATCGAAGGTATATTGGATCATGGCACCTGAGAGAGCCAAGCCACAAGTGAGTGAGTGAGTGAGTGAGTGAGTGAGTGAGTGAGTGAGTGAGTGAGTGAGTGAGTAGGTGAGTGAGTGGGTGAGTGAGTGAATCAGTGAGTGGTCGAGTGAGTGAGTGAGTGAGTGAGTGAGTGAGTGAGTGAGTGAGTGAGTGAGTGAGTGAGTGGGTGAAATAGTGAGTAAGTAAATGAATGTCTGAAAGAGTGAGTAAACCAACCAAGAATGACGCCCAAAAGATAAAGCGGCGCGATTCGATATGATTTGTGGACGAGTTCGAGTGGAATACCGAGTATGAGCTGGAAGATCATGTTGCCGACGATGTGCTCGATACTGCAATTAAAATTAGAATTAGTACCAGGTTTGACAATGTTTTATTACACAACTATGCCTAAAAAGATCATAAACCCATGAAATTCGTGTTAAGTATACATACATACTGTGTTACTGCTATCGTTGCAGCGCAGGATGGAGTTGAGAACGTGTTGGCTATACTGGCATATGTAGTTACTAGTTACATATATAATCGTGATCGATGAACCAACTGAATCTACTACTCGATAAAACCTATGTATAAGCCTAAGATGATATCCCAGTAAACTCAATGAAAGTGGTAACAGTAGTAAGTAAAGCAATGAAGAGAGGATGAACTATGAGAGAGTAATTTTTCGAGAACTGTTACGTAGTTGGAAGCAACGTGTTTAGGCGGATTTAATTGAATTCATATTTATATTTAATTAATTGGTTTAATTCAAGTAAAATATAAAATGCGTCAAACCCAGCATGCAACAGCATGTACGAAAGGAATCGCCACGCTTCGGCACGCAGCTGTGGCACAAACATGAAGATACCCGATCCATCGCCATCTTCGGCCCAACAGCCCGGGCAACCGCTGGCCAGATTGATTCTGGTCGACGTGGACGAACAGTAATACACGAACACACCAATCTGTAAACATTAATCGTATTATGACAAGATAATCTAAGTGAATTATCGAATAAAAGATTAGTCTTGGTAATAGTAACCAAAAAATAACTGAACCCCATTCGTTCCGCAATGAATAAAAAACAAGTCACATAGAATTTAGGGCGAATAAAATTTTATGAGTATCAGTTTCATAATATGGATGATTACGGATAATTGCCAACTGTGGTGAGACTGACCTCGATGAGCGTAATGATGGGAATGAATAAGGGCGGCGGGCAGCAACTGTACGCTTCGAGGTAGTTGTGTACCACGGATCGCTGGTCTCGGGGTGTCACACTATCGGCTATGGCATACAGACCCCGGCGGTATCGGCTGTTCGCCTGACCACGGTCCGTCATCTGAACACAAAATATTATTCATGTATTTCTCTTGTAAACGCTACAACTTGAATAAACCGAAACGTATGATTATCATGCTCATTCAATCAATATAGAAAATCACACTCGATTTATGTACATGAAAGTTGTGTTACTTCAGAACGTTTTTTATAAAATATATTTTCTCTTCAAGCTACCTGCTACATATGTTATGTAAGCAGGCAAGTCAGTGAGTGAGAGTGCATACAAACATACAGTTCATGCTTGTTCTTAGGCGAGCAGTTTCTGTAAAACGGAAACGTTTTTAAATCACAACTTATTTGATACAGAGTTTGTGTCCAAACAGTCGTGTTGCTCATAAAAAGTTTCAATTTAACTATTCAAGGATACGCGTTGTCAAAAACATAATCTGTTCAGTGTAGTACTCTTTGCAATCTGTTCTGCATCAAAAACGTATTTACATTTTTCATATCTGACAATGACTCAACACTGGAATGTCATGTTACAAAAATATGGACCCATAAAATAACAATATCCACACGCATTCTACACATTTATTCCACTTTGTTGCATCCTTTTCATTCAGACTGCATCATTCAAATAGTGCGAGCTTTGCGGGTAATACTGGAACAAAACGGACGGCAAATTCAATGTAAGCAACGGACGAGTTAATCCGAAAAATACAGCGATATTGCAAATATTTTTACGTTGATAATTTTTTCATGTGAATTTTTTTAATATGAGTTTAACTTATTAGTATAAGGTCTTCTGTTTACTTATCCGCAACAAGTGCAACCCCTATAACAAACTAACGCATGTAAATATCCGACAAATGGATTAGTTTGAGTAGTAAAAATTTCGAAAACGTCGAATTCTATGCAAATACGACGGTGCATGCCCATAAAAACATTGCGTGGTATGCGAATATGAAAAGAGGAAATACATTAGATATATCTTTTCTACTGCGAAATTGGACTGTATAAGTTCGCATAAAAACATCATGTTTTACATGATATCGGTTTGCGGCAAAAAATAACAAAGTGACCTGTAATGCTGGATTGATTGATTGATTTGTGTGATTTTATAATCGGTTTGGAAAAATTCAACGTTTGGTTTCGATTAAATGCCGGCAAATAACCTCATCGATTTCGAATTCATCCGCGGCGACCGGTTGATGACTCGATGAATCGTATCTCATTTTGTCCGAAATCTTTTGTGAAACAAGTAATATTTTTATTGTGTTATCTAGAAATATATGAGCGGTGTCTTTAATAAATTAACTCAGAGCATCATGGAGGGGTGGAAATGAAAAACTTAGCTAGAACACTTGAAAATTTTTAATTTGTTGGAGTATTGCAAGTTCGACAGCGGGAATCATCGAGGTAAATTTTCTTAATTTTATGGCGAATCATGGTTACATTAAAGTGAAACTTGCACAACTCTCAGTCAAACACCACAACAACATCGTAGATAAATATTTAGCCAGACAGAGATTCCACATGCAAACCACGCGCACGGAAGATGTCCTTGAGAGGGTGATACGCACATTTAGATTTGCATAATAATAGTAAATACTAGTAGTAGTAGTAATGGAATGAAATGGAAGTGGATGAGAGTGAAGAGTGGATGACCATCTCCAACACAACCAAGAAGCTAACAATCAACTACAACACAATTTATTTATGTTAACCTCAACATTTCACTAGGCACCAAAATGTTTTCCCAGCTCAAAGGAATTTTTACATAACGACTTATCTCACACGCCACCAACAATGTGATTTGATGAAAGGGTGAATGAATTTGAATAAACTTAACGTCATTTCAACGTGTATGTAGAGATCATAGGGCTGGGTGAATATCAGTGCAATAAAATAGACACTCCTTACTTGCACAAGTCAGTCAGACAGACGCCGGCAGTCAGTCACTCAGTCAGTCAGGTCAGTCAGGTCAGTCTGTCAGTCATTCTGGCCAACAAACACACAAACAAAGCGGTCACACAGTGCAAATGTTGAATAAACGACCTCACAGTTATTGTTAAGTCATGTCAATAGCAATTGTACATGAAAACGGTGAGCCGCAGCGCCATTAACCAATGAATTATAATCGCAGAAAAGTGCATTCATTTGCAAACGAGATTTTCGTGAATTCTTGTAAGGGATAAACATAAACTCATCATTCCACAATACTGTGCTTAGTTTGAACGAGATGGCACACAATTCTAATACTACTATAATTATAGATTTAACAATACGAAAGCACCATGATGACTCACGTCCACAAAACGAATGGTATAGCTACTGAGATAACCACATTTAAACTAGCCATATTACGAAACAACTGATGTTCAAACCGTTTGATGAGGATAAGCAGGATGCAACGTCAATGTTATCACGATTTTGCTGCCATGGCAACCGTTGTTTGGGCGTTAGTTAGAGCGCTTATAAAAACTGTTTCGAACTTCGCAAGACCTCTTTTGAATTGATTAAAAATTCATTTGAAAATGTATGGTTTTCTATTGGAAACACGTTATTTCGAAACTCTTTGAAAACGAACAGCGAAATGAAAATTGAACTGAAGCGAAACGGAGGCGGCCAGCTGACTACATATGCAGCCATGCAGGCAATAATAGAACGCTGACGGGCGCGCCATTGGGTTTCCGGTATATGGGACCTGGCCAGAGGCACGTTACGAAAGACCACACAAAAAATGTTGTATACATTGTAGCGTTTAAAGCAGACCACCACAATAAACGTATTTATGTATACCTGCCGATAGGATGTATTATAGATAAAATAAATCATGTAGATAAAATACATTTAACAGTTCAAAGGAAAACATCAGCCATGTATTTATATGAAAAATACAAGCTGTGCAATAAAAAATACAAAGCGCAAGGTAAACGTACCGTAGTAAAACCACAATAAAAAAATGTTGCGTCATTTTATAAAACTGCTGATTTGAACAAAGAAACGCTAACCTAGTCTGTAGCATACATAACTCGATACAAATGAACTGTGAGTATGCCAGAGAACTATTGGGTATGTTTGGACATGTACACAGACAAAAACGTACATGTACCGTGAAAAACACTGGCAGCCGTTGAGTCATCACACCACACCCTTGAGAAACTCGCATACAAACGGCATACATCGGTAAATTCGATTGGAATATTTACGGAATAAAATGAATTGCATTTGGTTAGGAAGTGTTCTTTTGTCTGAATGAAGTATTAAAAGTTGAAAAAACTGGAGTTTAGTCATCACACCGCACCCTTGAGAACCTTGAACACAAAAAGCCAAATATACAGTAAAAAGGATTGAATTGTTGGACAAAATAAAACGTATTGCATTAGGTTAAGAAGTGTTGTTTTTGTCTGCATGTGATATGAAGGCGAAGTAGCCGACGGTTTTTACCGTTTTGTAAATCTACAATGAATATGAATCAATTATTATCAGAATTAGATTAAGCGGAGCCGAAGGATCAATCATGGCATAACACCGTAAACAGCATAAGAAATTCATCAACCATTATAATTTTAACTATCGTTGCAGTCGATAAAAACTAGAGTATATCAGGTACATATATACATAACAATCAGATATAACTGAAAAAAAATCAGCAATAACCAACGAGAAAATGCACGCGTAAAATGTGAGTTGGCAAACGAAACAGGCGAATGTTGCTGTCAGTAGTCTGTCGAATGCAATGCTGGTGAAAAGTGCTGCTAACGGACAAAAAACGACAGCATGATAACGCATTACGCTGCTGTGTATCATGATGAGATCCATGCTTTATTTAAAAAATACATAAATTGTCGCAAACTCCGCGCACAGTTAACCAACAGCCAATAGATAATTAGGTTGAGAATCATGATAATTTGATAGGGTTAAACGGCCAACAAGCTTTCAAATTGACCCATAACGATGAATTTGTTACATTCCACACATCTGAACGATCACCCGTTATATGATTTCTCAGCTGGATAGACTTTTCCCAAGTATACATACCAATAGATCAAAAATATACCATACAAAAATGACAAAAAATAAAAAAAGTATGAAAAAAACTCTAAAATAAAAATAATGTTAAACGTACCATGATGGCGAATTCCCTGAACTCGATGGCACCGTTTCGGTTGCTATCAGTGGCTCTGAATATCTGATGAACGTCGTGCTCATCCAGATCAGAGTGCTGCGGTTGGTTGAGGATCTCGCGCAGCTCGATCAGTGATACCACACCGTCACCATCAAGGTCCAGCTGAAACACCACATATATGTAACATTGTCTCTTACATATCTGAAACACCACATAACCTGATCTCGTATGTATCTGAAACATCACATAACATGATCTGATAGAAATGGAATTATCATCTGAGTCTGCCAGAAAGAAATGTCTACTCAATTCCCAGACAAAGCAGGTTTTATAGAGAATCTATCCATATTACATACATATATCCGGTATTTGGATTATACGGATTCAAATCAATACAATCATTGTTGAAAAGACATTACCATAGGGATTATATAGTACACATCAGCTTCTAGAATATTTTTCAAGATGAATGACAAAAAGCAAGATTGTCAATATCAGAATGAATTAATTTATCGAATCTGATTTCCTATGACAACTGTGGCAACCTTATCAAACAGCCGTCGCAGCCGTTCGATCTCAGCCTGAGCACTCGGCATGATGTTGTTGAGTTCGATGCTGTTGCTATCCGTGTTGTTGTTGTTGCTTTCAACGTTGTTTAAATTGGTACTGTTGTTGTTGTTGTTATTGATGTTGATATCGATATTGTTTAAATCGTTATTAATATAATGGATATTTGTGTCGGTATGTGCTGAATGAATCAACGTCGGGCATCTATTTATACAGCCAGTGACGAGCACGACACTACGGACTGTGATTCATGCAACCGATAAGTGTACATAGAGAACACTGATCGCTGAAAAGTCTGGTTGGACTTTAATGGCATTAGGTAACACCTTGCTTTAATGGAACACTGTTGTGTACAATACTAGATATAATGAGTCATAAAATCTATGTAGATTATGGAGTCTAGCTCTATTCTAGTCAAGATACTTAGAATGAGTCTCTTGTATCTCGCATTGTCACTAACGGAACAGACAAACCACTGATGTTGGGTGTTTGTTTGTGATATAAAGGTACTCTGTTGGGTGAGGTTATTATTGCAAAATATGATATAAAGTTTGGCAAATGACCGTGGGAATCGCTTTTTGTAACATCGGGTGATCTCATAAAACAAAACAGCCCGCTAGTCATGCTGTATACTACGACAGAATGGGTCAAGTATGATCCTGTTTCTGTTTGAATAGTATGTCATGAATCAAGTTTGTTTCACGCAGGTTCACCCAGTTTGAGACAAAACTCAAATCACCTGTAGATTGATAAAATTGAAACATGCGAAAAAACGACTTCATATATAAATAAGTGAACGTAAAATACAAAATAATAGCATAAAAACGGACGCCCGCGGTGGTGCGTCTATCAGTCCGGTCATATATTCGGACCATGTGAAAGCAATTGATAAGTAAACGGCGATAGTTTACGCACTGGATGTCACTACTTTACCGCACGTTTTTCTGACAGTCAACAAACAAACAACTTTCTGTCGCCTTAACCAAATTCGCGCCAAAGGTATAACTTTATATAAATTGATTGCACGTGAAATAAAACCGAAACGGTTGACAAAATATAGGTGAGGCGAGAAATGTCGACTGGTGATTGTGCCTTGGCAGTTGTTGCGATGCAAGCCGTAACCGTCAATGTTGATAACAAAAGTGGAATAATGTCTCCAAACATAGTACTTAGAAGAAACGTGTGTTCAGAATAATCGGTTATAAAACATAAAGGAAAGAAAAAAAAATTTCAAACGAAACTTGAAATCAAACGTAAGATATGGTGCAACTAAAGTGCGAAACATGAAATGAAAACAGTTAGTGACATGACAGACGGACAGCGTGAATAACCGAATCCAACCACAATAATCGAGAATGAAGTTTATTTAGTGTATGCCAAAAATATATCACATCAGTCAGTTATAATATCGTTATATTTACACACGGGAATAAAAACGAATAAGAAAAGAACATAGAATAATCGTCAAGCGAATAGTTCAGAATCGGAAAGTCCCACCAAAACGACGCCACTGAGTGCCACCAGAATAGCGAATGCCATCAGCAGCAGGTTGCCCTTACCCTGAATAACAAAACCCACATAAAAAGGCCGCAAACTTCGTCTAACATAATAAACGACCACACGTCTCAGAGCCATTAAGCATTCGAGACAACCAAAAGTGAGTCGAGCCGAAACCAGATAAAAAGTTTAATACAGTATAGTAAAACAATACCAAAATTGAGAGTATTTTGTTCTAAACTAAAGTTTTAGTGTATCAAACCTTTATTTCCCTAAACACGATCACACCCCAGAGCGTGGCGATGATAGCGGGTGCCTGAATTTTACAATTTTCATTTAGCCTCAATTCTAAAAACTCCTTTATTCATGAGCACATTCATACAAACACTCTGTCGTTCAAAAACACTGAAACACAACATTTTAATCTTTTACTCAACCTCAACGACTGAAATCATGTAATAATCCATACATTCACTAACTTATCATTTACTCACTCACGCACTCACTTATCAATTAATCTCGCATGCACTCACTTTTATATCATTTACTCACACACAATACATATCATTAACTCACCCAGTCATCCTTTACTCACTCACGCACTCGGTTGTCATTCACTCACTCACGCACTCAAATCACTCATCATTCACTCACTCACGCACTCAAACCACTCATCATTCACTCACTCACACACTCAAACCACTCATCATTCACTCACTCACCTCACGCACTCAAATCACTCATCAATCACTCACTCACGCACTCAAATCACTCCTCATTCACTCACTCACCTCACGCACTCAAATCACTCATCATTCACTCACGCACTCAAACCACTCATCATTCACTCACTCACCTCACGCACTCAAATCACTCATCATTCACTCACTCACGCACTCAAATCACTCATCATTCACTCACTCACGCACTCAAACCACTCATCATTCACTCACTCACGCAGTCAAACCACTCATCATTCACTCACTCACCTCACGCACTCAAATCACTCATCATTCACTCACTCACGCTTCTCAAATCACTCATCATTCACTCACTCTGGTTATGATGGGGAATGTGACTGCCTGGGACATCTTCTCACTGGCTACAAACCAGGCGAACTGGGCCACTGCCCAAATTATGCCGTAGAAAAAAGCCGGCATAGCCGCTTGGATGTTTATAAATGGACGATTCCTAGATAAGGATTGTTGAAATGCAAAGATATTGCAACTACTACTGTAATAAAGATTACATAATAAGTTCTACTGGGTCATAACATAATCAATTTAATTTGCAACACCAATTGGACATTACCAAAAAACATTTCATCATCCACCAACTTCATGAACATGGCATATATGACAAAGTACAGTGTACCTCCCGTGCACGTTCCCACGCTGAAGGCAAATGCGTGATCCAAGCCTATATAAACGACATTTAACAAAAAAACTGTGACAGTGACTATAATAAATATGTAGGATTATGAATTGGATATGATCGTAATTAGAAATATTTCCCACTAAATAAACTACGAACCATGCGGAGAAGCACCATCGACTTTGAGCTCGAGGTAGGTGACCGGTGTCAGACTCTCGCCGAACATGAAACCGGCGAACAGAGCCATGGTTATCGCTCTGCAATCACACTTGTTGGCACAACTTAGATAAACCATAAATGATGTTTTGCAACAAGACATTGAAAAACCCTACATGATTTTCGTGCCGTACATCTCAAAGGCACTCTTATGAACGCCTTGGTGGTCTTTGATGAGACGACGCTCCTGCAGTTCCACTGAGTCCTCCTCTTCGGCAACCTGGAAATGACCCAACAGAGAATTCAACACGAAATGAGATGACACTAGTGTTCGTCTTTGTCACAAACTATTACTGTCACAAAGTTAGTACTGTATTTTCAGCATCGCACAGAAACACAACCTTTGTTGGACTTTCCGGTTTCACCAGAATGAAGAGGAAACCACTGAAAGGGAATAAGACGGTGTGAACTGTGATATAGAGACGTAAGTAAGAATAATCCGTTAACTGAGCAAAGAATTGAATGTTGATAGCAGCACATACCTGACAATAGTAATGGCAACACCAAGATACTGCATCCACGGCAGCTTTGGCTTTTCCGGGTCGAGCCCAAACCAACCAAATCTGAAAGTAAATAATCAGCAACACAAACGAGTAATAAACAGAAAAGTTTGGCAGATCTTTTAAATCAGAGAATGTAGTGTGTAAAAATAAAAAATGAATTATTAGGCATGCCTGGCAGTTGCCCATCCAGTTACAATTTGAACAGTGCCCCAAATCATAAAACCAAGCGAAGAACCAATCATGTTGATGATGGGCACCGTACAAATGTTGCCTGAAATGTGTTCACTAAAACGACAACCAATGAGTAATTTTTGTGCCCTTTCTATTACTTTTAAAGCTAACAAAAAAATTAATTTGATAGCTTTTTAACAAAGATTTTTTTCTAAATAAACCAACCCGTGGCCCAAATGAGACCGGCACAAAACGCCAGAGCATAAAACTGTGGGAATCCTTGAATGATATGCACGACCACGCCGAGGAACAGAATGCCACACGTTTGCATCCATTGCACGAAGAAACCGGAACAATACGACACAATATTTATCAATTCAGTCAAATGATTCTCAGAAAAATACTTTCTAATGGCAGGAAATAAGAAAATTAACTTTTTATCAAATTCTAACCATCTTTTGTGTCATACGGTTTAATGGGCACAAACATGGACCCGAAACAGATCAATGCGATCAACGTACCGATCCATCCGATCACCTCGTCGTTCATGGCCAGTAATTATAGACACCCTGTACTGCAATTTGAATTGAAAAGACAATTCTCAGCAGGTAGGAAACCGCAGTAAAACGTAAAAAAATAGAGTGAGTACGGTGGGAATTCTCGTCAACATTCAGAATATTTACTACTGCAAATTTCGAAGCATGTGGAAGTAGTTAAAATAGTTACCATGGGTGCTATACTACATATATACTTTGATTTGTTAAAGTTGGTGGAGCTTGTATAAAGTATAACATTTTATGAATATGCACCTGCTAATTCACTTTCGTTATCTAAAATTATAGGCAACATCACAACGTCTATTTACTTTCTTATCTACCTAACATAAACTGTCACACAACCGTTTGTTCAATAAACTGACTCTTCATAATTGCAATAAAACTGATATGATCAGCATAAAATATACAATTGCTGCATGAAAGATTAACAAGATGATAAACATGTAAAGGATATGTGATACGACCAATCGAACAGCGAACCGGACAATAGCTGCTTATTGAGCAGAAAAATATCAATATTGACTAGAAATGGAGAATCATAAGCTGATTGTTACCCATTATATCAGAGCAGATACGTGTGTTTCAAACACAGACACAACGAAACAACATAATGTAATTATGTACTTCAGCAAATACTGCACGTCACACTTGCAAATTGTGCAGAGTAAGGTTCCAGAGTTGTACCATGAACGAATGCCATCCAAATATATAACATGATGTGATAATACTGATGCTCAATCAGAATCAGAATCTGAAGAATCACCGAGTACTTGTTCCTCGCGTTTCTGTACCATCGACGAAGTGGCTAGATTTAGTTTCAACTGGTTGACAAAGTCCAAATCAGACACGCCAGGTTCGTCATGACGATCGGAGGCTTCTGCCATGATGATCCGACGTTTCCGAGGCTGCGGCACGGGTGGAATAGGTGGTTGCACCGGTGGCTCGTCCGGCAGTTCACATAATGGCACCTGTAACCAATACACTATTTAAAGTTTCATTGCTAGTTGGTTATAAACAACCTGAAACGGATTTGGTTAGTGAAAAATAAAGCCTCTGGTTGTGCAATAGTGATTATTTATGTATTGTGATACGTTAGACAGAAGCAAATTACTGAAAACTACGATTTCCCCTCTTTTTGTTGAAAATACCCCTCCCATTGAAGGATGGGCTCGTCCGCCAGTAACGGGGAGTGAGCTACAGAGGTACATACGTATGATGTTGTTTTGTCAATAGTCGATAACTGCCACCAACATTCTTAGCCTTAGCCAGCGCCACTCGTTCCCGTCTACGCATTTCAACGGCCCTGTCCTGAATGACCGCGTTCAGTTCCAGCAGCACTCGGTTGCACACGTCCTAAACGATTACAATCATGCAATGGTTTGATTGGTAAGAACTAGTGGACGGGAAGGGGGAAACAGGAATTCCGCATTTTGCGGTGTCAAAAAATAGTTTGTTCCTTACGATGTAGATAAAATGACTTGATTTCTGTTCATTTCCCCCTCTTCGGAGAGATTCTCCACCTTTGGCTCGTCCACCACTGTTGGTAAGTCAGTCTTCTCACTCTCCTTTAAATAACGAAGATGAATAATAAGTACACTGTAACTCTACAAGTAGATTCAAATCATGCATTGTTACTGCATAAAATCTGATGTTGATAGTGATCAAAAAATTGCCCAACCCTGTCTAACTGGATCTCGACTTCATTGGTCGGCTGGTTCTCTTTGATCTCGTCCCGGTCATCAACGTCCAGCTCGAACACCTGATCCTCTGGTTCACGTGCCATATTCGGGTCATCTGGCGTTGACCCGGTGTCCGATAACGCTGTTTCAGTCGATTTTGACGACGCAACCGATGGCTCATTCAATTCAGATGGCTTGGATAACTGAATCGGAATGGATACATGCGCATTTGAACTTGCTTTGAAGAGTGGTCAAAAATTCAGTTCGGTTTGCCGAGAAAGTTATTTTTAATAGGAACAACGACTAGAATTTCGACCTTAAAAAGTTATATAAATCAGTAAATCAGTATATCGATGCAGATTGCCAACCATCGCTATGATCAACTCGGATGTCTGTGTACATGACCGAAGCACGGCATGTATTTCGTTGACATCGACGACCAGTTGCCGATCATCATTGCAGTGCGACAGCTGTTGACTGCTAAATTAAAAATACTCACAGTTTCTTCATCACTCATCTTCAATTATCATTTAATATCCATCTTCAGTCCATTAAAAACTAAAACTTGAAACCCTGTTCAGACCATTTGGCAGCATGCAGCAAAGATTTCTGGAGCTCATCGATCAGCACGCTGCGTTGATCCAAGCCAACGGTAGATTGCGGGTTACGGTTACTGAAACTCGATGGAGACAAAATATTGTTTATCAACAGGATCAACCACCGTATAACCACAATAATGGCCTACCGTTTATCAACAGGATTCACAAACTGTGCCACATTCAACATGGCTGACAGCCTGTCAACGTCAACTTCCAACGTGGCAAATGAATAATCAGTTTGAGACAGCCAATCAGCATCGAGCAGCAGGTGTTGCAGACACAGAGACATTAACTCGGAGTGCAGCAGGCGACACAGCTGGTGCATGGCCTTGAAAAACACAACTATGTATAACTTAAATGGGACTTATTCATTACTGATGCCAACAGGACACACTAATACCGTTCAGAATGGTGTCTTCATAGTGGCTCGAGAGGTTGAATAAAGTGAGGGCAAGGGCAGAATAACCAGAGCAACGCACGTTTCGAACCTAGGACGCTAGTTTTCTAGTCTGGCGCACTAACACTCAAACTAGCCGGATAACTGACAACCGTAGTCTTTGAAAGCTACCTCAAATGATGAACTGAGAAACAGTTGACACAAAGGTAATCCAACTTTGAGATCAGCGCATGAGCACTGGTCAATGTCGTTAATGCTGTCATCCACGTGCTCTGCCACAAACATACGGGAGGTGGTCATCAGACAGTCGGAGCAATCCAGACGGCGTCTACAAACGTATTTATTCGGGTAATGCAACTTTCAACCGAGTTTTTTTACATTTGAGTCAACTCTACATTGTAATACGTATAAGTCGATCAAAGTTTCTAGCTGCTTAGTAACGAAACAATGCATACTAGACCAACCTCTCATCGAGTATCGTTAACGAACTCAAACGGATATGCTGGATTACGGTAACGAAGGACGAATGCATACCGTGCATCAGGTCCCGCAGTTCCGGTCTGGATAAACAACCGCATACGAATTATATTATGCTATTTAACAAATATTTTCAGTTGCAGGCCAATATAACATAAAAGTTTCACCGACTGTGAAACACGAGGCAACTTTATTCCCAAACAATTGTAAATTACAGGTAAACAAACCTGAGTTTGTGATCGAGATAGCCCTGGTTGGCAGCAACAAATCGAGTGCATTGAGACATGCATGCATTCCATCTCGTCCAGTCGTTAATCATTTTGAATATTCGAATAAAATGGCTGCAATCAGATATCCTAACTTAGTTGAATGAAGTTATTTTCATAAATTATTTCAGGAAAGAAACAACGGCAAGACGACCTAACCGTGATGTAGTCCAAATTGTGGTTACAGCGATCAGTGTGATCAAACCACCCAGTACAGTAGACAGTGTAAACCACATGCTTGACACAACACAAATCGCGAATACGCTGTAAACTATATTTTAGTAACTACATACTCAGACATGACATGCCTTGAGTATTGAAATCTCTGTCGAGCTCAGCCAAAAATAAGACAAAATAGCATCTGGTATTAATCAGCCAGTCAATCATCAGAGCAGTATCAACCAAATCCAACCCAGCAGTAAAGAGTTGGACCCGTTTCCAATTTGGTTTGTGATATATGAGAGTGCGCATGACGGCCAGCCAATCAGCTTCGAGCAGTTGGAACGACAGCCAATCATGACTCGATAGCGACAGCAGAACGCGTACTGCACACCACAATATAGGTGATACGCTGGCAGGCTGAGACGACGACCGAGTAGCCTATCAAAACAGGAAACTTACCAAATCACGGAACATTCCAATTCCAAGATAGTTAACATATGCGTTTGATAAACATCACGAAGCTAAAGTGCCCTTTTTATATATTTGCTAAACTTCTATTTTTTGTCAAGTCTTTGGTTGTTGCTCAGTGCTCACGCAACGTTTCTTTATACAGTGCTTATCAGTTATTCATTGAATGCCGTAAATGAAATGATGGATCAACATCGATTCATACTAACTTTCTTTTCGCGTTCAGAACTGTTGACTTGTCGGTCATCACAAAATCGACTAGAAGAACTCGACTGTTGACATGGAACGCCTTTGTTATTCTCCAGGGCGACAACATCAGTGTTCTCCACTAGATCAGACATGTGGCCTTCCAGATACGAGTGCAACATACTGCCCTGCAAATTGGGTTTGTTACATTTTCGTCAATGCAACTAAGCCTGTTCGGACTAAAGTTTTTTGAATTAAATAAACAGAATATCGAAGATACACAACCAATTTGGTTTTGAACAAGAAGATTTGTTTTATAGAGAAAAAAACAGTGCAACAGTAAGCTTGAGTACTAAAACAAACCTGCACCAGAACGTCAACGTCTTCATCCTCCATCGTGATAAGATATCAAGGATTAAGTATGGGAGGATTCGGATTGACACAATTAAAAGCAGGCAGCAGATTACTAGAAAATTTTTCAACTGATCGCAATGATTGAAGAACAAAAAAGAAAGTAAACCACATAAAAGCATGGTGGCAATATCAAGCCAACGCGCCTCTGAAAGAACCAACCAAGTTCTGATGTGGAATTAGATATCTTCATTTTTAATATATAAATTGAGCCATAACAAAACAGACTATATTTTTTTAATAAACCCGTGTAATTTAACGAACAAGTAACTGTAAAAAATAACAATAATTAATCTGTAACATTTCAGTACAGTAACATAATTCAATATCGACAGTGTAGATAATCAGAAAACAATAACACATAACCAGTTGCGCTACTAGTTAAGTGTAACAAAATAATTCCAGGTAACCACTTTGAAATAAGAAATATTAGTAACATGGGGAAATGTAATAAATGTTATATAATAAAACGTAATAAATCTCTAAATGTAAACAAATGGTGATACGGCAATATCGGTGGACAAGTCGGACATATGCCCGATGGCGAGTCGCCTGTTCAGGGTGGTATTTCGGTGATCACGTTGAGAGAGCATGTTTTCTGCCAATGTGTCGTCTGCAGAATATCATACACATTTAGATTTAAGAAACATACTTGATGCATGCGTGCTCTACATACATGATTTATGTCAAAATAACTTTTTCCGAAAAAAATTACGGTGGGTTTGTTTCAGATAAGGTTGAACTGTTAATCCGATTAGAATTCATTAATGGCATCCAGGTAGATGAACAACCAGGCTAACCGTAAACCATGTCGATGTCAAACGCGAGATTATACAGTCGCTGCTGAAGCACGAGCATCGACGTCCTGTCAATAAGTCACCATGTAAAGTTGCTGACAGATTTGAAACGTTTCATTTTAATACTAAACTATACGTTGCATATACAAATACACGATACAACAATTATACGTTTCATACACAATACAAACCTATATCCCATGAAAAACTCTATTGCGCAATCAGGGGTGGGCCGGGTTTTTTGGCGTTTAGCAGGGGGGGGGGGGGGGGTAGAATTTTGAAATCTCGGATTACCCCCACCCCGAAAAGTGGGGGAGGGTAAGGTCGGGTAGGGGGATAGAATTTTTTTTCCGCAAAAACCCTTGTTTTTTTGCTTGTTTTTGCTTAAAAATTTTCTATTATAAGGTTTTTGAAAAATGAGCCTCAAAATCGAGGTTTTGAGGCCGATTTTGTCAAAAATTTCGAGTAGGGGGGGAGGGGGTAGGCGACCAAAATTTTTGTCTAGGGGGGTAGGCTACCCCCCCCCCCCCCCCCAGCGGCCCACCTCTGTGCGCAATAAACAGCGGCCACCTACTCATTTTTTCTACAAAAATATATCAATGGAGTTTAGAAAAAAGTAATTTTCGTTACTAAACTAAAGCATATGAAGGCTCTAACCATAATACGGTATGCCGGCACGATGTGACCGCACTCATCACGTTCATCAATCGTCTGATGGTGCTGCTCGGCTGGATGCCCAACGAGTCGAGTGCCCGCTCACAAGTGCTCGTGTCACATTGGGCCAGTAACAACTTCAGGTCATGACGCATCGTCAACGGATCACCGTAGATCTGAATTACAATTGTCAACTAATTAACTGCTGAAAAACTAAATTATTGTTATCTCTAACGTTTCGAAATGAAAGATAACCAACCAAAAAGCGATCGGCCGATGGGAACTCACTGAGCAGACGTTGTGTTTCCGCGTCGTTTAGCTGCGAGAGTCGAGCCTTTTTGGAAGCCTGCAACGTTACAACAAATATTAGGAAAACAAAAGATCATATAAAAAGGTAAACTGACGTATGTGAATGCAGTTTTTGGGAATAAGTACCTAAATATATAATCAACACGTTTCTCACAGCAGGCAGATTTTGTGCTGGTAAAGTAAGAAAAACCAGATTGCGACGGTTGATCTGCAAATCTAATGACTTCACATACCTCATTTTGATCGAGCATATCCAAATGAGGCAGCAACCGATTCTGCGCCAGGTCTGAATTCGGATCATCTTTATTCATCGAAAACCCATCCTCGATGTAGTTGGGAAAGTATTTCTTCAACTTCATCTCACGCCTGTGATGCGCCTGCAATTACATAAAAGTCAGAACACAAAAACCTACTGATAATGTCAAACTTATGACGACAAACCCTTGCCCGCTGACCGTCGGTTCGTGCGTTATAGTCGTCAAGTCTCCGTTGTAGGTCGGGTCTGCAAACAAGAAGCATACCATTGAACATGCGATATGCGTCATTGCACTTAACAAAATGTGATATAACCAGTTTTTGTTAAACCTGCTATATAAAGTGATAATATGCTAAAAATACCAACTCCATTGTTCGTTTAACTTCCCGATTTGGATCTGAGACGAGCCCGTTGTCAGCCAGCCACTGCCAGTCCACATAACAAACGTCACATCGAGCAAACCCAGTGTCATCTTCATCTGACGCCGCTGAGAGAATCGGTGCTGAAAACAAATTACATGTCATGTCAGGCATGATGTGGCAGTAAATTTCAAAAATCTGAACAGTACGATGACTCAAAACAACGAAGACCAACCAATCAGATTCTTCTTTTCCCAACGAAGATTCTTCTTCTCGCCATCGTGGACGCCCAGGAACGGAATCGCATCTGAATTTATGTGAGTACACGATGAAGACAAAGTACATACATGTATTTTAAGCCAAAAATTCTTATGTTAAGCACATTGATGATGTACGTCAGGGGTGGGACGGGTTTTTTGGCGTTTTGCAGGGGGTGGGGGGTAGAATTTCGAAATATCAGTTTACCCCCCACCCCGAAAAGTGGGGGGGGGGGGGTGAGGTCGGGTAGGGGAGGGGGGGGTAGAATTTTTTTTCGCAAAAAAGCCTTGTTTTTTTCGCTTGTTTTTGCTAAAAAATTTACTATTATAAGGTATAAACATTTTTTTTCCAGGTTTTTCAGGTTTTAACCAAGAAAATTGACCCAGAAAACGTGTTTGTTCGAAAAAAAATTCTCACAGCCAAAATTTTTTGAAAAATGAGCCTCAAAATCGAGGTTAAGGCCGATTTTTTCAAAAATTTCGAGTAGGGGGGATGGGGGTAGGCGACCAATTTTTTTGCCTAGGGGGGGTACTACCCGCCGACCCTGGAAAGTTGGGGGGGTACCCCCTACCCCCCCCCCCCCCCAGCGGCCCGCCTCTGATGTACGTTATAGTATTGGATCCCAAACAACCCAAACCACCTCACGTGTGTGGTTCACCGATGTTGAGAATTGAAGGCAATACTATACAGACAAAAAACGTATCAAAACAGACCATCAGCTAGCTGGAATGCATCCGGATTGTGGGCTGGCACGGCGGCATCATCGTTCAAGATATACTCGTGGTGGGCCTTGGTCAGTTTCAAGCTGTGGTAAGGCGGCTAGAAGTTTTATGTGACAAATTATCTTGTATTTGAGTGTTTCAATGTTTCACGACATTTGTATACACAATACACTTAATTTTTTTTAAACATGACCACGCCTAATACCATAATAGAATGTGTAATGGACGCTTTTGCCACAACCAACATGTATTTCCAACGAAGGAGTGGTTGCATTAGGCTGTCGCATTGCGTGCTCCTCACAGCTGGCCGGCGTTAAATCTGTAAACCAAAATGTGATAACTATAACTATTGTACATGAAAGAAAGTATATAAAATAAGAGCTGTGGTAATGAAATGTACCCAATGAAAATGCTGAATGATTCGAATACAAGAACAAAGTAACCAACCTTGTCGTGCTAGGAACGTTTTGACCTGAGCACTGAAAAAAATCAAAATTTATTCAATGAACTAGTGATGAATAATCAACAAAAGATAACTAACTCTAGGTTGATAATGTGATGGGTGTTTGTGAGGCGGGCACTCACACCGTCGCCGTGATACAGCACAGCGCGCTCATGATCAGTCTGATAAGTGATTATAACAAATTGTAATCCCAAATTTTATTCAAGTTTAATAATGGCAACGAGGAACTGAAAGTCACAGAGTGAAATTACGGACATTTCAAAGTTACCATTAAGGAATTAGTATACAACGATAACGAATATTAGATGCCATCTCTAATCAGTTGTTTTTTTCTGATGACTATCATATTGTTTTATGTATGACTATCATATTATTATAAAGTTATTTTATTCACTATCACATTTTAATATGAAATTCTAATACATTCTTATCAATGTTTTTCTAATAAATTCATACCTACCATAACCAAGTCTATGTTGCTATGTTATCTAGGGTACGCACTGATGATTAGACACCTTCCCATAGTTTTGTATACACAAACACCAAGAAACGGTATCGGTCCTTTTTTCAAAATCAAATCCGCATTTTTCAAAAAAGCAATTCGTGAATCTTTGAACGTATGTACCTAACATGGGCAAACGATGTGATTACTGTTCTTTTGACTCAGAAAACTGCCAAACTTGTTGTTGTGTTGTTGAAACGCAAGCATACCGAGCCCTGATCACACGGCGTTCGGTTTGTGCCAGCCAAGTGGTCGGTCTGAATGCCACCGGTCCGCAATCATCATCACCGACAACGTTCATCTCGGTAGCTTTCTGAAATTTCTATTTTTGAAATTGAATGAAAAATTCTGAATTATTGTTGCGAGTCAATTTTAGACGTTTTACTTAGGTCAAATCAAAGCATTATCATGTGTGAAGTGAACGTTCGCATGTTTCGTACCCAACCAAATTCAAATTTCTTCGGTTGTTATGCCACACTATTTTAGTAAAGTTGGATACCAAATCCTAAATATATTCAACTCATCTACACATCGTCAAGTAGTTGTCTTCCAACTTGAAATATAGATTTAATAACTGATACAAACACGCCCAACCTGATTGAACACGTATTCTGTGTAGTCATCAAAGCCGTACATCAACCTCAACGTCAACATGACGTACACGGCAGCCTTGGCCTCTATCGGCAGACGCCCGAACGGTTCGGCCATGCTCAGCCAATCAGTCGAAGTATGTTGCTGAAACAAAACAATCATTTGTTTTTGATAACCAGTTTTCAATCATCTAACTCACCTTTTCCTCTGATTCATTTCGTTTTTCTGCTGGTACATGCAGCAGCAAGTGAGCATGCTCTGAAAATCCAATCCACCCGCCATTCGAGTATGAAGTATTTAGCTTATTGCAATAATGAATAGAACCCGTTCTGTCGAAAACTAATGATAAACCAATATTAGACCAACTGTGCACAAACGGATGCAGTTTCCTGGTTCGCTCCAAATCAACAGTGGAATCTGGTGGCATAAGCTCACACACTCGATGCACTTTTTCCAGGAGCAAAACTGTAAATGAAGACCAACATTAATGAATATTCAAGAATTCAATAGAGAAAAAAATTCTAAAGGTACTGACAAACCAGTACAGGAAGAAAAAATCGTGATTTTACTTTATAGTAGACATGAACAATAAACAATATTGACCAGGTAAATCGAGATCATAGAGCAAACGGTGGACGATACGACCAAAGTCAATGTTGATAGGCTGTTGCGGTAAACTGGTTATGTGAAGGAGGATGTGCGAATGCATTTGCAATTTACAGCCATCCAGTGCCTGAAATTAAAATACCCACATCCGCAATTTTATACAAAAAAACATTGCTCTCTCATCCACTTGCTCAATCACTAACTCACTCACTCGTTCACTCAGTTGTTCACTCACTAACTCATAGATTTGGTATTTTATTGTCTCACTACTCACTACCTACTCACACACACTCATTCACTCACTTAATCACTCATAGCTCTGAAGATCACTCATCACTCTGAAGATTCATCCCAGTCACTGCTGGTAACTTGCAACACCCCTCAAAACCCCAGTCTAACAAGCAAGATGTAATAACAAACAAATCTAGGTTCCTGCGACAGTGACTGGAAATGTGGAGTGTGATTGGAAATAGTGTGATACAGCCACAAACGGTTGTCCAGCTCCAGTCGACCCTCACGAAACCACATGTAATGAAAAATCATTTACAATTATTGAATAAGTACAAAACAAGGTAACAAAAACAAGCACACACAATTATATCATTCATAACATCAAAGAAGAAAAAGCACGAAGCGTGTGAGAAACAAAAATGTTAAGTGGTCTTGTTAACTGTAGCGTAACTTAATGAATGACACCAGATTGTCCAGATACTTACTAACTAATTACTCAATAACTCGCCTGGCAATGTCATTCAAGGTGACCCAATTAGCACCGGCTAACAAACATGCCAAATGAAGGATGGAAACGGTGTACGCTTCGGTAATGACGACCGTCTTCATCTGAAAATTACGGTAAAAATCCAAACGTTATTCGTTATCTGACTTTCACATCAGTTTCAGTTATTTTGATTAGTAGTAACATATGGGAAATCGGCACGTTGACCCAACCCATACCAACATTTGAAATGTGACCCCTATTGAGCGTAGTTGCTGTGTCCGCGTCGGCCCCAGACTGGAAAGCATCGGCCGTTAGCAGTATGTCTTCCTCCACGAGGTCCTTCTGGGTCTCTTGTGACGACGATGGTTCGGTTTTCGATTGCGTATTTGTGTCCAACATGATGCTGAGGAGAAGAGATGTGGTGTTGCATAATGGTTATCATAAAAATGTGGAGACTGAGAATTCTTAGAATATGTATGTACCTGTAGTCCTGCATCAGCAACGAGTCAATCAGCGAATGTTGCTGTACGTGATCAACAAGTGTTTTGTGACGTTCCAACGTTTCTTTGCGTTGTTCTTTCATCTCATGACGAGTTTGCAGGTCTAAAACAACAGCAACAAAATGATTGATAAGTTAGCTTCACGTGTTATGACTATGTCACTTCGTGTTTATGCATGTTATGTAGCATTGTGTGTTTTAGTGGAAAAAAGAATCAATTGAATAAAACGTAATATCAGTGGCGAATACTCATAGAGTTGGTTGGTGTTGGTCAGATTTTACGCAACCATTTTAACCTTCAGCATCAGAGAAAGCGACACCATAGAAAGCCAGCATTCGAGACAGGACGAGACGAGCAAACTTCTGAAAAAAAATCGATCTGAAAAAAAGCCAAGCCATCCAAGTTTTTGTATACCGTGTGAAACCAAACCATGTCCTCAATTTGGTAAGGAATTGGTTCTAACCATAAGTCATGAAAGAGGACATACATATGAAAAAAGTGAACTAAACTTACAACATCTGAGAAGGCAGATCTTCTGTTCGCTCTCCCTTCACTAAAATAACTAAGATAACAAACGCATCATCCTCTACCTATCACGTATATGAGTGGGTAACCAATGTTATGAATCAAAGGCCTACTACCCAATCAAGTACTAACCTACACAACTAGCCAAATAGTACCTAACCACAACGTCGGCAGGTACATCGAATCGTCTATGTAGTACATCAGCCACATTTCTGATGATGACGGCAAGGGACATGAGTCTACGGTGTTCAGCACACGTTCCATCCAACGACGAAACAATGGCATCTTTCTTGCCCCGCTTGCCCTTCTTGTCACTCGTTGCCTCATCGTTTTTACTCGTGCCATCTTAACACAACTCTTGTTTTATACTGAATCGACATTTCCTACTGCAGTATTCGGCGTTATGCCTAATTTACATCCAGAACTAACATTCAATTACTTTTAATGTTCGACTGAAGGTGAACTTAACACATATTTCATTTCAACCTTATCATAGCTTCAAGAGCTGCAACTAAACCGCAAACAACTGATTTGATTTGCATTTGTGATAAGATAATAATTAACGATTAACCAGCGTTATACATTGATGTGTAATGATTCTGGCTTGTTAAATTGATGCGCATTCCCAAAGCCGCCCCCGCCGCGTCGAAATCGTCATCTTGCTCATATTGGCCGATCGACTAGAAGCAACAGTAACTATTATATTAGTTTTTACCTTCTACCAGTTTCGTAAATTGAACACCAGTTTATCTTCAAGAGCTTGATGGAGTACTTCGATTACACCAAACTCATCGTGGGGGGGAAGGCAGAGGTGGGCCGCAGGGGGGGGGTAGGTAGGGGGGTTTACCCCCCCCCCCCCACACTTTTCAGGGTCGGCGGGTAGCCTACCCCTCCCCCCTAGACAAAAATTTAGGTCGCCTACCCCCTCCCCCCCCCTACTCGAAATTTTTGAGAAAATCGGCCTCAAAACCTCGATTTTGAGGCTCATTTTTCAAAATTTTCTGGCTGTAAGAATTTTTTTTCGAAGAAACACGTTTTCTGGGTTAATTTTCTTGGTTAAAACCTGAAAAAACCGGTATATGTGATGTTTATACCATATAATAGAAGATTTTTTAGCAAAAACAAGCAAAAAAACAAGCGTTTTATGCGAAAATTTTTTTTTCTACCCCCCCCCCCCCTACCCGACCTTACCCCCCCCCCACTTTTCGGACAGGTCGGGTAAAATGGGATTTTCTGTCGGCTACCCCCCCACCCCCTGCAAAGTGCCAAAAAACCCGGCCCACCCATGGGGGAAGGTATAAAACTTTGTTTGATTGTTTCCAGATTTGTGATTTCTTAACAATAGAAAACATGAACGAAAACATTAACAACAAGCAATTCAGTTCATGGTTTGACCGAGCTAAGCAGTATTCAAGAAGTAGTATTTGAGTTGGAGACATGAACTTTTCATGTTTATGAAACTTGCATGTGTATGAAT
This sequence comes from Daptonema setosum, assembly GCA_964036265.1. NCBI lineage: Eukaryota > Metazoa > Nematoda > Chromadorea > Monhysterida > Xyalidae > Daptonema > Daptonema setosum. The sequence continues at coordinate 22,556,212 of OZ038442.1, forward strand.
CCAGCTTTTAGTGACTGATTGAGTAATCCAAACATCAAACCAACGTCAATTACAAAGTTGCAAACGAGACAATACGTTCGCCCAGCCGATTCAGCCATCGAAGAAGAACCACAATTGGGACATGCTGGCTGAGACTGAGACATGTCGGATTGATCTGAAGATAAACACTCTAAACATAAAATAGTACAACTTCTCCCAAAAGTATGTCACCTGCACTGCGAACCATGCTCCATATCCTCCTACTCATCGTCCCTCCACCTGAACTGAATGACCCATTACCAGTTGGACTACTGCAACTCGAAAAATTGAACAGTCAATTGACATATAAAAAATATGAAATCAAAACTTCATGTTCGGCATGTGTCAGTCATAGTTTTTGAGAGAGAAGAACGTCAATTTTGAGCTCATTCCATTCATGAAAGGAAGCCATCGGTAGAAAAACAACAACAATCTATAATCATCTTCACAATCATGTGACGCCATGATTCATCGCAGTACAAACGATTGGTCTAGTTTCCATCACCTGGTTAATTTTTTACAACCGGTTTTTTAGTTAAAAACTTGACCTCAGCAAATTGATGTTTATTATTTCAAAAATATAATGAAACATGCTCGAATGCTGATGTTTTAGTTGTAAGTATTAACAATTCAGAGTTCGAAACTAAAAATAACGGAGTGGTTTCGCGCTACGGGTTTCGTAACCTGTTTACAGTGATTCTCTGAATATGCATACAACGATACAAGATACAATACCAAGAAAAAAACTACACCAGAATTTTTTCGCAAACCTAGATAAAAACCCTCTGTGCTAAAAACGATCGTACCGGCGTTTTGTGTTAATGATGGGTGTCATATCGTGCCATACAAAATACGTTGTCATATCGTGCCATACAAACTAAGAATCCAAAATAAAGCGTGTCATATCGTGCCATACAAACTGTTGAATCCAAAATTCAAAAATTTTAATTTTCATAGTGACAGGATAAAATACTACTGTAATGATAAATTTGGAATGATAAATAAAAAAAGATTCATTTTGAACAAAGGAGTCCAAAAGTGAATGAGATAATACTTGAGTGAGTGAGTGAGAGAATGGGTGAGTGAGTGAGTGAGTGAGTGAGTGAGTGAGTGAGCGAGTGAGTGACCAAGTGAGTGAGTGAGTGAGTGAATGCGGAAGCGAGTGAGTGAGTGAGTGAGTAAGTGAGTGAATGAATGAGTGAGCATTGGGGATCGGGTGGGTGAGTGAGTGAGTGAGTGAGTGAGTGAGTGAGTGAGTGAGTGAGTGAGTGAGTGAGGGAATGCGGAAGCGAGTGAGTGAGTGAATGAGAAAGTGAGCGAATGAATGAGTGAAGATTGGGTAAATGAGGTAGTAAGTGAGTGAGTTAGTGAATGAGTGAGTGAGTGAGTGAGTGAGTGAGTTAGTGAGTGAGTGACTGAGTAAGTGAGTGTGAGAGTGAGTGAGTGAGTGAGTGAGTGAGTGAGTGAGTGAGTGAGTGAGTGAGTGAGTGAGTGAGTGAGTGAGTGAGTGAGTGAGTGAGTGACTGAGTAAGTGAGTGTGAGAGTGAGTGAGTGAGTGAGTGAGTGAGTGAGTGAGTGAGTGAGTGAGTGAGTGAGTGAGTGAGTGAGTGAGTGAGTGAGTGTGTGAGTGTGTGAGTGAGTGAGTGAGTGAGAGAGTGAGTGAGTGAGTGAGTGAGTGAGTGAGTGAGTGAGTGAGTGAGTGAGTGACCAAGTGAGTGAGTGAGTGAGTGAATGCGGAAGCGAGTGAGTGAGTGAGTAAGTGAGTGAATGAATGAGTGAGCATTGGGGATCGGGTGAGTGAGTGAGTGAGTGAGTGAGTGAGTGAGTGAGAGAGTGAGTGAGTGAATGCGGAAGCGAGTGAGTGAGTGAATGAGAAAGTGAGCGAATAAATGAGTGAAGATTGGGTAAATGAAGTAGTGAGTGAGTTAGTGAGCGAGTGAGTGAATGAGTGAGTGAATGAGTGAATGAGTGAGTGAGTGATTAGGTGAGTTAGAGAGTGATTAAATGGGTGAATGTTTGAGTGAGGAAGTGAGTGAATGAGGGAGTGAATGATCAAGTTAGCAAGTTAGTAAGTGAGTGAATGGGTGATTGAGTGTATGATTTAGAGTGTCAGTGAGTAAGTGAATGAGTGAGTGAAAAAGTGAGGGAGCAAGTGAGCGAGCGAGTGAGTGGACTAATGATTAAGTTAGTGAGTGATTAGATGAGTGAGTGAGTGTGCGAGTAATTTTGTTGGTGAGTGAGACTATGTGAGTGAGTGATTGAGTGAGAGAGTGAGTGAGTGAGTGAATGAGTGAGTGAGTGAGTGAGTGAGTGAGTGAGTGAGTGAGTGAGTGAGTGAGTGAAAAAGTGAGCTAGTGAATAAGAGAGCGAGTGAGTGATGCAACGAATGATTGAATTATTGAGAGACTAAGTGAGTGAGTGAAACAGTGATTGAGTGAGTGAGTGAGTGAGTGAATGAGTGAGTGAGTGAGTGGGTGAGTGAGTGAGTTTTGTGTGATCACTGTGTGACTGAGACATGAAGAATGTTGGTAACACCTATCAGAGAACTTTCAACTGTGTGTAAACTAATTGCTTTGTTAATATAGGTGTCTCAATTGATTACGAGACCAAGCTCGGAAAAATCTTACCGATTTGTAAAACTTTTCTCACCAAGCTGTAGTAATTTTTCCCATCACCAAATATTTTTTGAAACCGCCAAAAAAATAATAAAAATATAAGGAAAAAAACGAATGATAAAACGTATTGGCTGCACCACCGATGAAAAATATTCTGATAACTAAAATATCAAAGACACGACCTTTGACCCTAAGTTGACTTGTAGAATGCCTGGAATGCTGAGAAAGCTCAGGTTTCTCAAGTCTTCTTTTGGTCGGAGGTTGTAATCAATATATTATTAAATTCAAATGCAAATTCAATCAAAACGGAAGGCAACACTGTTGATAGGCAATGACTAAGCAGCATTAAACAACTGACATCAACGTATAGCCGGGTGGAGTCTGGTTGGTTGCAAATTACCGCATTATTAATTATTGCAATCGCAGACCGTGTTGCTCGAATTTTGATTCAATCTTGAATCAATCAACACGCTTTTTTGTTAGTTAACTCCTGAGTCCTGACGATATTCAGAGCACCGCGAAACGGAGGTGTTCAGAGTTAATACTGAAACCTCGCATCCAGTTCATGGGCAACACGCTTTCCTTTTGCCGGTGGGGGGGGGGGGGGGGTTGAGTCATTAGAGGACGAGTTGCATCACTAGCAGACGAGAAGGGGTGGGAAAAGTGGAATTCCCCTCTTTGGCGTTATCACTAGCGGACGAGAAGGGGTGGGAAAAGTGGAATTCTCCCCTATTTGGCGATTTCGAAAAGTAGAAGTTGTTCCATAAGGTGTAGGTAAAATGGCCCGAAAACTGTAAATTCCCCCCCTTTGGTGAAATTCCCCTCCCTTTAGAGGATTGGCTCGTCCGCCAGTGGGCATTATCAATACAAAGAATTTGTTTCCTAAGGTGTAGGTTAAATGGCCTGAAAACTGCCAATTCACCCTCTATGACGAAAATCCCCTCCCTTTGGAGGATAATGATCATTTGTATATTCATCGGTTGCTCGATTCACTAGCGGACGAGAAGGGGTAGGAAAAGTGGGTTTCCCCCCTCTTTGGCGATTTCGAAAAGTAGCGTTTTGCCTTGAGAATTAGGTAAAACTACCTTAGAACTGCCAATTCCCCTTCCTTTGAAGGATTAGCTCGTCCGCCCGTGGCTAGATTGAATGATTGCACTGGTGGATGAGCTAATCCTGCAAAGGGAAGGAAATTTCTTCGAAGAGAGAGGTATCAGCAGAAGAGTATCAGTTCTGACTGAGGTCATTTTACTTTTACCTACACCTTAGGGAACTAATTCTACTTCAAAAACTCAATGAAAAGGATTTCGACGTTTCCGTTTTTTTTCTCGCCCACCAGCCACTGGTTGATAGTGAAGTGATTGATTGAACGTACGGCTCATTGATTAGAGTTTTGGATGTTTTTCGGCTGCTTGATTGATTGATTCATTAATTTAGGAGATCAACTTTCCCCTTATTATTTTGTTATTTCGACATTCAAAACTATTTATCGGAAAAAATTTTACAGGCGACGGCTCTCGAGTCAGTGAGTGAGTGAGTGAGTGAGTGTTGATTATTTAATATGTTGTTTATTAAAACAGGGAACCGAATAGTCGGGAGACGGACAGGGGCATCGTCGCACGCGCCACCAAGGTCGTTTTAGGGGTGCATCGCTTTTGGTTTATGTTATACAGTTCTTTATTAGAAGAACAACGGGTAAAGAGGCTTGTGTGATGTTAGCACTAGCGGACGGGAAGGGATGGGAAAAGTGGAATTACGCCCATACGGCTTCAAAAAGTAGAATTTGTTACCTCAGGTGCATGTAAACTGGCCTGAAAACTTTCAATTCCATCTCTTTGACTGAAGTCCTCTCCCTTTGGAGGTTTAGTTGGTCCGCCAGTCACTAGCGGACGAGAAGGGGTGGGAAAAGTGAAATTCCCTACCTCTGATGTTTTCAAATTGAAAAAATTGTTCCCTAAAGTAGGTAAAATGGCTCAAAATTCTCCCCCTTTGACGAATTTCCCCTCCCTCTGGAGGAATGGCTCGTCCGCCAGCGCCGCCAGTGGATCTTAGGGGCATGAGCCCATTATTTTTTTAGTCTAACATATTAAGGATTTACTGTTCTGGCGGATGAGCCAAACCTTCAAAGAATTTCATTAAAAAAGAGAGGCATTAGCAGTTTTGAAGCCATTTTTGGGAACCAACTAAAATTTTTGAAAAGGCCAAAGAGGGTGGAATTCCACTTTCTAGTTCATTCCTCTTCCGCTAGTTACCAACTGTCATAACAATAAAAATTTTCGAACAGTCTGCGATCGCATAAAAAGTAGCGCCGACATGCAACGCGATGACTGGCGAACAAGGCGAATATTTATTAGGCCATTTTACCAACAGCTTAGAGAACAATTCATACTTTTTGAAATCACCAAAGAAAGGGGAATCCCACTTTTCCCTCCCCAATTCAATTCAAATAGGCTTGAATGACTGCTTATTAGTGACCGGCGATCATCGCGAACGATGTTGTTCAGAAGATGCTTGTTTGACTAATAACCGCAAGATGTACGCCAATCAAAATTATTTTTTTATTGTTACTTGGAAAAGCTCAACACCTGTTCAGGGCACCCCTAAAATACGAACCACTAGTGTACCGCAACCGCAAAAGCAACCTTGGTTGTGGTTCATCATGCGCCGATCCCGATACCCCTGTAAAAGATCACCCGCTGCGCTTAAACGTTTATTTTGAAGCTGTACAGTGGCGGAAGAAACTTCTAAAAAAGGGGAATTTTGTTAGAGAGGGGGAATCGGCAGTTTTCAGGTCATTTTATCTAAACCTTAGGAAACAATTTTTCTTTTTGAAAACCCCAAAGAAGGGTGAATTCCCCTTTCCCCACCCTTTCTCGTCCGCTAGTGAGGCTGTATGAAAAACACCAAGTGAACATCATTGGACATAAATTGAGACACTGACGGACGAACTAATCCTTCAAAGGGAGGGGAATACTCGTGAAAGAGAGGGGGAATTATCAGTTTTCAAACCCTTTTTAAACACTCAGGTACAAACTAACCTTTTTACAACCGCAAAGAAGGGGGAATTCCCCTTTCCCCACCCTTTCTCGTCCGCTAGTGAGGCTGTATGAAAAACACCAAGTGAACATCATTGGACATAAATTGAGACACTGACGGACGAATTAATCCTCCAAAGGGAGGGGAATACTCGTGAAAGAGAGGGGGAATTATCAGTTTTCAAACCCTTTTTAAACACTCAGGTACAAACTAACCTTTTTACAACCGCAAAGAAGGGGGAATTCCACTTTTCCCTCTAATTCTCGTCCACTAGTGGTAACCTAACAACGATAAAACTGAGGGTGATTATTTTTTAATCAATCAATCAAGCAACAGAGAAAACATTCAAACTTGAATCAATCAGCGTTCAATCAATCAATTAGTCAATCAATCAATATCAAGCAAGCGATAATTACCCAAATATATATTATGCAATGCACTGGCGGACGAGCCAAATCACCCAAGAGAGAGGAATTGACTGAAATTTGGTCATTTACTTATACCTTAAGGAAGGAAACCTACTTTCTGAAACTGCCAAAGAGAGGGGAATTCCACGTTTCCCTACCCTTCTCGTCCGCTAGTGATGCAATGCTATCCGTCCTCTACGGACACCCCCATTGGACAAAAGCAAAATCGTGTTGCTCATAAACACTAGCGGACGAGAAAGGGTGGGAAACGTTGAATTCCGGCCTCTTAGGCGCTTCGCTTTGCTTAGAGGTGTGCAAAATTCGGTTTCTCCGAAGGCCGAAGCGACAAATAAGGTTATTCGGGTTAACTAACTGTCAAGCTTGATTTACTTATATTATATCCGCTCTTGTGACGAACCAGACTTAACCCGGCTGGAACCAGCTGGAAGCCGGCCTGACATCAGTTTTTAAATGCTAATTAGGATCATTTTCTGTTGTTGTAATTGTTATATTCAGCTTTATTTATCAAGTATTAACATTATTTCAAGTACAACCTCCGACCAAAAGAAGACTTGAGAAACCTGAGCTTTGTCAGCATACCAGGCATTCAACAAGTTAACTTAGGGTCAAAGGTCGTGTATCCCATTTGTTATCAGGGATGTATTTCATCGGTGGTGCAGCCAATACGTTTTTTCATTCGTTTTTATTATTTATTATTTGTTTTTATTATTTTATAAATATATTTGTATAAAAATATTTGTTGCTGGGAAAATTGACTACCACTGAAAGATGATGGGTAAGAAAAGTTTTTAAAATCGATAAGATTTTTCCGAGCTTGGTCTCGTAATCAATTGAGACACCTTTAAAGTTGTTTTTGACGATAGTGTTTTTCCTAAGTACAATTTTTTCAATTTGTCTCGTCATTTGTCCCGAATTGTAAACACCTTCCAACACACCGATATCGTTAACACAACGCACCGATCGTACCATCTATCTCAACACCGATCAACAACAATGTAATTTAGGAATGACCGTTATAATATTTCACTTTGTGACTTAGTTAGTATAGTATTCCTCGGCCTCGCTGCCATTATGGTGGGAAAACTGAATAAAACAATATTAAAGAATTTTTTCAACATTTTGAATTCAAATTGCGCGCCAAAACAAATTTGAATTCAAACTGCACGCGCGAAAATTTCTGAAAAATAAGAAATCCTGTAAATCATTTGAAACTCAATTTCGGATACTTTTTTTTATAGATAAATTTCGGGAGTTTCAGTTCTTGAAAGAGAAAACATCGTCAGAAGTTTTTTTTCACTGAGATGCCATGCGGCCGCAAACACATCCAAAAAATCATAACGTTGATTTTGTTATAAAAAACTTCCGCAATGCTCTAACCGCCCGATATTGACCTTGGGAGTTTTTTGTAACCTAACGTTAGTGTTCTCGTGTACTGCATGCACTGCACTCTGATTTGATATCTAGGTAAAAACATATAGTTTTATGCTTGCATTGCACTACACTACCGCATAATATAATTGAGATTATGGCTACGCCTAGCACCCTTGCAGTACCTACGGGCAACTTCATTTATTCGTTTCAGCTTTATTTAGCTCTCAAATACTCTCTTACATTTACGTTGATGACTTCAATTAACGTTATCTTTCTGGGCTCAGCCGCATTAATTGTAGGTTTATTGGCATTGTTGCATCAGCAGCATGATCATTAAAAGCATGGCATATACGACACCATGGAATAGTACTGCTAAGGGTACGCAATGTGGTGTGGATACTACTCAGACCATGCTATCGTAATATGCCTTGGACGAGTCAAGTGCCATTAGCTTCAGGCATATTCTTTGTTCCAGTTTCAAACTGAGATAAAACAGGCAATTTTTACGTGGGTTTATACATTCAAAAACTTTTCTGTGAACATAAGCATAAAACAAGTGATGTTCCAATGGTGATGTATGCCTCATTGCATGGCATCCTATTCAGTGGCATGACGTGACTACATCATTTGACGTCCTTCTTATACGAAGCCTGCCTTATCGTGGTGCTACGAGAACAAGTCTTAGAGATTGGATGTGCTAAGCACTTCAGTTTCTAGCTCTCATGACATTTAAATAACTCTTAAATGAAAAACCAAGCTATTGCACTTTTTGAAGCGCATCAGTTCAAATTCAGTTTGCTGTTCTCGTCCGCAACTGCAGCCGTACTGGCAGAATAACGAGTCTGGTTCGATCTGGTTATTCGCGTGTGTACCGAATACTCAGTTTTGGCTGCAAAACTATTCTAAATTCCACCGGATGTTTGTTATCGAAACCTGATTTTTTGGAATGAGATTTGCAACTTCATTGCAGAGAGATTTAGGCCCCATACACGTCCAAATCCTGGCTAATCTTGATTAACCTGGGTTAATCTTTTTTCGTAGTGTATAAGTATGCTCATGGCTCAAATCCTGGCTAATCTTGATTAACCCAGGATACATTTTCCTATCAATATACACTGCGAAAAAGATTAACCCAGGTTAATCTTGATTAACCTAGGTTAATCTTGATTAACCTGGGTTAATCTTTGCGGTCATTTGTGCGAAAACTTGATTTTCATAATTTAGCAGGAATAAATTAATTTCTAGACCTGGAATTTTTTTGTATGTAGGCCCAACGATCAGCATGATCCTAACGATTACTCATGAGATTTTATAAAGTTTACCCAAATTTGTTTATGAGAAAACTTCGCACCATGAGCGTTCGTACTCGCTTTCGAACAAATGAACGCAAAGATTAACCTGGGTTAATCAAGATTAACCTGGGTTAATCAAGATTAACCCGGGTTAATCAAGATTAACCCAGGTTAATCTTTTTCGTAGTGTATTTTGATAGGAAAATGTATCCTAGGTTAATCAAGATTAGCCAGGATTTGAGCGGAGGCTAATCAAGATTAGCCATGGGCATACTTATACACTACGAAAAAAGATTAACCCGGGTTAATCAAGATTAGCCAGGATTTGGACGTGTATGGGGCCTTAGATCCAACAGAAAGCGCTGAAACAAACAGGTTTATGTACTGTTGAGTTATTCAGATCCGAGTCTTGCCGGTGTTGTCTGCCATTGTTTGCACAACTTGTGATAAGAAATATTTTTTAAGAGAGTAAAAGTTACCTACCTAACGCTGGGTTGTTTCCAATGACCATCAACCTTTGCTCGCCTCACAGGAAACTAGTATTCTTATGATATGTCAACCAGATTGTCTACCACGTGTGTGGCTGGTTGCCATGTCTTTGGAGTTTGGATCGGACGCTTATAATATGTTAAGTTTAAGTTCATTAGTTTGAAATTAGATAGCTGTTTTCCATGCAAAATAAAATATACGGCGCTTCAACAACATCATTTATCATATCAGAATTCGGAATTATGATAATTGTATACCATGTATACAAAAAAGTATGATCTTTTGGGTTGCTGATTCATGGTATCTTATCTTTGTGTAATGAGATGGTATTTATGTAAAATAATTGATAATGTAAAGATCACTGTGAATATATTGGTGATTCAAGTGTTTGCCACGTGTTCCGGTAGATACCACCATTACCGTGGGTGGTGCACAGTTAGCCAGACTATTGCCATTTGCCACTTGCCAGAGTGTCGTCAACGTTTTGGCTTCAGTCCGAGGGCGACAAACCAAACCGACTGTGTTTGCTTTGCATACCAACTACCAACCAATGTAACACAGTTGAACGTTGGCTTTTTTCAATGGCCACGTGAAAAATTTATTTTTGAATTGGTTCTGTAAATTGGATAGATAACTTATTATTATTATTATTATTATTTATTTATTCTCACTTCAAAACAATGTACAGAAAATTGAGAGAGGACGATAATAAATGAGTGAATAAGTACTGATTTTGGAGTGGATGAAAAAAAACATTAGCCAAGAATTAGATAAAAAAACAATGATATGAAATTAGAGAGCAATTAGTTAAAGAACGAACAATCAATGGATTCCAAGAAATTAATAAGAGTACGGCGGTTGGGTGTAGTTTCATGAGGAATCCTTTCATATAGCTGATTTATTGTTACCGCGTGTGGCATGATTACAAACCCCACAGATTTTTCGAATTTGGATTTCCTCGAGCAGCATTACTATTCCATGTAAAGTTTTACTGTCTGCGAACCCCCGATAACCTAACGTAAGGCTGGCTTGTCCGAGCGGAGCGAGGACAAGCGCGTTAGGCCCCGCAGGGGAGATTTCAATATTTGTTCCTGCACGTGTTATAGCATAGGCACTATGTTATAGAGAGCATGCGAGCGTAGCGAGCCAGTTATAGTCAGGTCTGTGCAGCTTAGTTGCATCGGCTCAGTAGCACAGCGCAAGAGCGCTTGCCTAGCATGCGAGCGGCCCGGGTTCGTTTCCCAGATTTTTGATAAAAACTGTAAACTTTCGAAAAATCTGTGGGGTCTGTAAAATTGCCCGCGTGTGGCCCTGCATTGACACTGCGCGCATGCGAAACATTAGGTCCAATTTTAGAGTTGCCTTTTCCCTTTTCAATTTCGAAACTTAACCCATTTAGTTTTCAGAATAAGTTTCACCAATGCATTTTGAAGTTTCTAAACAGGAAAATAAAATAGTTCATCGCCGAAAAGTTGTTGTAACACTGCTGCCAAAGTTCTCACTAATGTTTCACATGCGCACATGGACAAAGCAAGGCCACACACGGTAACAATAAACAAGCTATAGAGATTAATGACTCTATTAGACCAAAAACGAGAGAATAACGTAGTATTACATCTATGTTTGAAAAGAGTACTACGGGTATTAGATTGATTTGGTGTGAATGGATTGATATTAAGGTATAAAGAGCCTTTAAAAAATTTTCTGACAGCAAAAATGTCACTACACAGAATCCTAGTTTCAATGCTTGGAAGGTTAATGTAGCGAAGCCTGTCAGCGTAAGGGATGTCATAAAGGTTGAGAGTATAGAGACAAAATTTTCGCTGAATAGATTCAAGGTTTTTGATTTGTTTCTTAGTAGAGTACATGATTGCTGGTGAGCAGTAGTCAATAAGCGGGATAATGAATGTTTTGAATAATTGGATATGAAAATTGTGGTCTTTAGAGAAGAAGGCATTACGAAGTATACCAATTTTTTGATTAGCCTTATGGGTAAGGTTAGATATGTGTTTATCAAAGGATAGTTTGTTGTCAATGATTATGCCTAGATCTCTAATATGACTAACCGAATTGATAGGATGATTATCAACCAAGTACAGGTATTCCTGATTTTTTTGTCCAAAATGAATAATATTAGATTTGGTGTGGTTGAGTGACATACCATTAATGTTGCACCAATGAATAATGATCTGAAGCTAGAATCTTATAAAATCTGAAGAAATACAATAAGGTTTACAAGTTATAAAATAAAGGCAATCATTGTAAGTGATCCGCTTCGAGGTGTCGTTTGTGTTGACGACCGCGTGGCGACGACAGCATATTACCCATCCAACATAATCGAACAAACCAACGACAGCTGCACCCGAATAGATCAGTAGACTGCGTTTTTTAGTTTTGTTCATAGCGCTAAAATCTCCAAAGTATTTCAGATTTTCAGTATTTCAGACTCCGTTTGATGACAAGTTTCCCACCCATAAATAAGTCAACTTACACCTCTCTAAAATAGTTAGTTCTTTGTGCCAAACAGACCGAAATTGCATTGAATGACTCCGTCTCATTCTCATCCAAGTTGTGTGTTTCAGAAGCAACCTCGAACGTGAGAGGGTGACGTCAACGGAAACGTTACTATGTGCTGAACCAAAGCGAACCAATTCGTACCACACTAACAACTACAATCACTGCATTACTTACTGACCGACTGATTTTGCTGGTGCTCAATAAACTAAGCGTTATTAGACTCAAATAATCCTAATTACACCGATATAAACAATGAGGTTATCATGGCGAGTACTGATGCCGTTGCGGAAGGCATCGGTTGGTTTGCTGGTTGGTTGGCAGTGTGATTGAAGTTGTTGCATGCAACCGTCGAACGTTTCAAGAAAATTTGATATAAATGTTCAAGTAAATGAACTCGTAAATTTTTCATATGTTACTTCCAAACTGCACAAAAATATGCGTACTGCATATGATATTCTGGATGTCGTGTTTTCCATATTTTGTGTCGTAATGCATGCAGGATTAATTTTTACAATAAATGTATTAAATTTGCGCCAATTTTTTTACTATACTTATGTTGTTTCAGGCACACGTTAAACGACTGGATCACTACTCGCAGTTCCATCCCACTGCCATCACTATGAAACAATACGTGGACTTCGGCAAGGCCGGCGATCAGAAATCATCGTTCATGTTTCTCCGGAAAGAACTGCTGGTCAGTTAGCGGATTTCAGTTAAATAACTCCAATAAAATGATTTGATGTTGTTTATTGTTTCGTTTACATGCCAGGTCATCCTAACATGTTGATTACACTTCAGGTTCGTTTAGCCAATATCATGAAGGAGATCCAGCTGATGCCCAATAGTCTTCTGGAGAAACCGTCAGCCATCCTCGTCCAGGAGTGGTACCTGCAGAGCTTCAACGATATTCTCAAATACGAAGCCATCACGCCGTCAACTGATTCTATGCAAGAGTTCGTTTATAATATCATATCATAGTTAATCATTCAGTGCGTTGCGTGGTAATTGCTAACCGTAACCTTTGTTAGCTAGGCTAAATATTTTTTTTCCGTTCCGTTACGTACTTGAGTTCAATAATCTGTGTTACCTTCTAGTTTCGGTGAAGTCATCCGTCAAGTGCTTCAGCGTCACGTTGCCGTTGTGGAAACGATGGCTGAGGTACGTCGATACTTCCAACTGTATTCCTGAAGTTTTACCATGAAGAAAGACTTAAGAGCCATTCCGTGTAAGCGGCGGCCATTCTGGATCACGAAATGCACGATGTCAAAACTGGACCTAACCGAGTATACCACCATGTAACTACATATGTTTGATAATCCTATGCAAAATTTTAGCTCTATATCTCGTCTGTATCTTCTATGGCACCGTGTTGAAGTGTCTGAATCGTGCAAAAAAGTGGAAAAATCGTGTTTTTCCTTTTTCGTCCATAACTTTTTCTCTTTGTGTGCTATTCACTTTTCGAAAAGAACATGTTATTTCTAGTGTAATTGCGGTTCTTTTGAGCTTTAACAGACGGTGATTTGACGGTTTTTCAAAAACCAAAACTCAAAAAAACGTTTTTTTGAAAAATGAAAATCGAATGTTTTTTTCAGTTTGCTTGGAAAAAAATATTATCAACCTCGTTTGCCACGATTTTACTAAACAGTCCAAGGTTGGAAACACAATAAACTAAGAAACAACCAATTTTGAATAATATCGGTTAGAAGGCAAGATGTGTAATTATGCGTCAAAACTGAAATTTATTTTTGAAAAAATTATTTGTTTTTGAGCGAAAAATTTGTTTTCTTCGAATTATAAGTATGGGACGTTGTCTATCAAATGTAGCATCTCATTTCACGTTTATTGAGTTCTAACAGAAGGTAATTTGATAATTTTCAAAAATAAAAACTTTAAAAACCGTTTTCCCGAAATTTTTCAAAAATTAGAAATCTGAGGTTTTTGCAGTTTTCTTGGAAAAAAATATACTCAAACACGTTTGCCACACTTTTAACCAATTGTCAAAGGTTGGATACACCATGAACTAGAAAGAAACACATTTTTATTAAAATCGGTCAAAGGGCAAGTTGTGTAATTCGGTGTCAAAGTAGAATTATAATTTTTGTGAAAAACAAAGATTTTTGAGCGAAATTGTTTTCGTTCGAATTATGATAAGGAGAGGTGATTTATCGAGTGCAGCAGCTCATTTCACGTTCATTGAGCCCTAACAAAAGAAGATTAGATCATTTTTCAAACACAAAAATTCAAAAAGAACGTTTTATCAATTTTCTCTTCAAAAAACGTTAATTCCAGTTTTTATTAGTTTTCTTGTAAAAAAATTATCAACCACGTTTGCCACGATTTTACTCAAATGTCCAAGATTGCATACACAATGAACTAAAAGGAAACTAATTTTGAATAAAATCGGTCAGTTGGCAAGTTGTGTAATTCGGTGGCAGAGTTGAATTAGATTTTTTGTGAAAAAATAAAGATTTTTAAGCAAAATTTTTTTCGTTGTAATTATGATAAGGAGAGGTAATCTATCAAATGCATTAGTTCATTTCACATTCATTGAGCCCTAACAAGAGGTGATTTGATAATTTTTCAAAAACAAAATCGAAGGAAAAACGTTTTTCCGAAAAATTTAAAACTACAGTTTTTTTCAGTTTTATTGAAAGATTCTTATCAACCACGTTTGCCACAATTTTACTCAATTGTCCAAAGTTGGTTACGCAATGAACTAGAAGGAAACAAATTTTGAATAAAATCGGTCAGTTGGCAAGTTGTGTAATTCGGTGTCAAAGTTGAATTATATTTTTTGTGAAAAATAAGATTTTCAAGCAAATTTTTTTTCGTTGTAATTATGACAAGGAGAAGTAATTTATCGAATGCAGCAGCTCATTTCACGTTCATTGAGCCCTAACAGACGCTGATTTGATAATTTTTGAAACAAAATCAAAAGAAAAACGTTTTTTTTTTTTCGAAAATTTCAAAATTTTTGACATGTAATCACACAATTTGCTCACTGACCGATTTCTGACCGATTTTATTCAAAATTAGTTTCGTTTTAGTTCATTGTTCACCCAACCTTTAAAAATTAAGTAAAATTGTGGCAAATGTGGTTGATAAGAAAGAATCTTTCAATAAAACTGAAAAAAATGTGGTTTAACATTTTTCGAAAAAAACGTTTTTCCCTCGATTTTGATTCTGAAAAATTATCAAATCACCGTCTGTTAGGGCTCACTAACCGTGAAATGAGCTGCTGCATTTGTTAGATGACCTCTCCTTATCATAACTCGAGCAATTTTTTTTCTCAATTATCGTTATTTTTTACAAAAAATAAATTCAACTTTGACGCAGAATTACACAGCTTGCCCACTGATCGATTTTATTCCAAATTTGTTTCCTCTTAGTTCATTGTGTATCCAACCTTGGACAATTGAGTAAAATCGTGGCAAACGTGGTTGGTAATATTTTTCTTCAAGAAAACAGAAAAAAACTGAAATTAGCATTTTTCAAAGAAACTCGAAAAAATGTTTTTTAAAATTTTTGTTTTTGAATTAATTATCATTCTTTATCATAATTCCAACGTAAAAAAAATTGCTTGAAAATCTTAATTTTTTACAAAAAATATAATTCAACTTTGACATAGAATTACACAGATGCCCACTGACCGATTTTATTCAAAATTTGTTTCGTTTAAATTCATTGCGTAACCAACCTTGGACAATTGAGTAAAATTGTGGCAAACGTGGTTGATAAGAATCTTTCAATAAAACTGAAAAAAAACTGTAGTTTTACATTTTTCGGAAAAACGTTTTTCCTTCGATTTTATTTCTGAAAAATTATCAAATCACCTTTTGTTAGGGCTCAATGAACGTGAAATGAGCTGCTGCATTCGATAGATTACCTCTCCTTATCATAATTACAACGAAAAAAAATTTGTTTAAAAATCTTTATTTTTTCACAAAAAATATGATTCAACTTTGCCACCGAATTACACATTTTGCCAACTGACCGATTTTATTCAAAATGTGTTTCCTTTCAGTTTATTGTGTACTCAACCATGGACGATTGAGTAAAATCGTGGCAAACGTGGTTGAAAAATTTTTTTTCAAGAAAACAGGAAAAACCTAAAATTAGCATTTTTCAAACAAATTTGAAAACACGTTTTTTTTTTGTTTTTTTTTGAAAATGATCAAATCACCTCTTGTTAGGGCTCAATGAATGTGAAATGAACTAATGCATTTGATAGATTACCTCTCCTAATCATACTTCCAAAGAAAAAATTTTTGCTTGAGAATTTTTATTTTTTTACAAAAAATATAATTCAACTTCGACACAGAATTACACAGATGCCCACTGACCGATTTTATTCAAAATTAGTTTCCTTTTAGTTCATTGTGTATGCAATCTTGGACATTTGAGTAAAATCGTGGCAAACGTGGTTGATAAATTTTTTTTACAAGAAAACTAATAAAAACTGAAATTAACGTTTTTTGAAGAGAAAATTGATAAAACGTTCTTTTTGAATTTTTGTGTTTGAAAAATGATCTAATCTTCTTTTGTTAGGGCTCAATGAACGTGAAATGAGCTGCTGCACTCGATAAGTCACCTCTCCTTATCATAATTCGAACGAAAAAAATTTCGCTCAAAAATCTTTGTTTTTCACAAAAATTATAATTCTACTTTGACACCGAATTACACAACTTGCCCTTTGACCGATTTTAATAAAAATGTGTTTCTTTCTAGTTCATGGTGTATCCAACCTTTGACATGTGGTTAAAAGTGTGGCAAACGTGTATGAGTATATTTTTTTCCAAGAAAACTGCAAAAACCTCAGATTTCTAATTTTTGAAAAATTTCGGGAAAACGGTTTTTAAAGTTTTTATTTTTGAAAATTATCAAATTACCTTCTGTTAGGACTCAATAAACGTGAAATGAGATGCTACATTTGATAGACAACGTCTCATTTTTATAATTCGGAGAAAAAAATTTTTTCGCTCAAAAACAAATAATTTTTTCAAAAATAAATTTCAGTTTTGACGCATAATTACACATCTTGCCTTCTAACCGATATTATTCAAAATTGGCTGTTTCTTAGTTTATTGTGTTTCCAACCTTGGACAATTTAGTAAAATCGTGGCAAACGAGGTTGATAATATTTTTTTCCAAGCAAACTGAAAAAAACCTTCGATTTTCATTTTTCAAAAAAACGTTTTTTTGAGTTTTGGTTTTTGAAAAACCGTCAAATCACCGTCTGCTAGAGCTCAAAAGAACCGCAATTACACTAGAAATAACATGTTTCTTTCGAAAAATAAATAGCACACAAAGAGAAAAAGTTATGGACGAAAAAGGAAAAACACGATTTTTCCACTTTTTTACACGATTCAGACACTTCAACACGGTGCCATGGAAGATAAAGACGAGATATAGAGCTAAAATTTTGCATAGGATTATCAAACATATGTAGTTACATGGTGGTATACTCGGTTAGGTCCAGTTTTGACATCGTGCATTTCGTGATCCAGAATGGCCGTATTTTGCCGCCGCTTACACGGAATGGCTCTTAACAGATTTATCGGGTATTTATTCTTTTCCAGGCGCTGATGGAATGGAAAGACGCCGAGGGTGTGGACGTATCTACACAAGAAAATGTACAGTATTTTCTCGATCGTTTCTATCTGAATCGTATCTCGATACGCATGCTCATGAGCCAACATTGTTAGTATATAAGTACTTACTTAATATGAAATTTTCCATTGAATAAGTAACTTTTCAAGCTAAGGTTGACATTTTGAAATATACAGTCTTAAAATTTTTATGCCTGCCATACCATTCCTTTGTTGATGTTTACAGTGATGCTGTTTGGCAGCGAGCTACCGGAGAGCCCAGCCCACATTGGCGTAATTCACCCGGATGCTGATGTCGGATCGATCGTGCAAGGTTTGTGCTTCACTGATAATATTGTTGAATCTGAAATGCCCATACCACTGTTACTTTAGATATAACAATTGATGATTTGGTGCAAGGTAAGACGGTTATAGTGAGTTTGAATACATGATAATTATGAATAGTGTCAAGTCAATAGACGACTGTCTTAACGCAATCCCACTCACTAACTGTCCTGGCCATACACGCACCACGCATCATCGGTTCATTCACCTAACCAGAGGTGGGCCGCAGGGGGAGGGGGGGGGGGTAGGGGGGTTTACCCCATCACTTTTCAGGGTCGGCGGGTAGCCTACCCCTCCCCCTAGACGAAAATTTAGGTCGCCTACCCCCTCCCCCCCCCTTCTCTAAATTTTTGAGAAAATCGGCCTCAAAACCTCGATTTTGAGGCTCATTTTTCAAAATTTTCTGGCTGTGAGAATTTTTTTTCGAAGAAACACGTTTTCTGGGTCAATTTTCTTGGTTAAAACCTGAAAAAAACCGGTATATGTGATGCTTATACCTTATAATAGAAGATTTTTTAGCAAAAACAAGCGTTTTTTGCGGGAAAAATTTTTTCTACCCCCTACCCGGCCTTACCCCCCCCCCACTTTTCGGACAGGTCGGGTAAAATGGGATTTCCGGCCGGCTACCCCCCCCCCCACCCCCTGCAAAACGCCAAAAAACCCGGCCCACCCCTGCACCTAACCATAACCACATTATTAACATCACGTTGCCTAACTGAAGCAATGTGTTTCGTTTGCAGACGCCTTTCACAATGCTCAATTCCTGTGCGACCGTTATTACCTGACGGCGCCCAGTCTAAAGATGGAAATGGTTAACGCATCAGAGAGCGAAGCCTCGAGTCCGATTCGTGTACAGTGCGTGCCCAACCATCTGTATCACATCTGCTTCGAGCTGTTCAAGGTGAGCAGAATGTGCAAAAAAATTCGCGTTTGATAATAATAATTAAATCAATATTCATATTTAATTTGTGTTTTCCATCCAGTAAAAAAAGATATATTGCAGAACGCGATGCGCGCCACCGTGGAATCGCACGGCGAGGAAGTGGATTGTGAAGACCTGCCTCCGGTTGAGGTCACCATCAGTAAGGGCAAAGAAGATCTGTCTATTAAAGTTAGTTTTATATTTGATTAAAATATCTAGTGGTTTTGTTACCGGAAAATTTCAAATTGTAATCCTTCCAACGTTATATCCAGATTTCCGACCGGGGCGGTGGCGTGCCTCGTTCGGTGGTCAAGAATCTGTTCCACTACATGTACTCGTCAGCACCACGGCCATCCAGCAATCCCGGACAAGCACCTTTGGTTGGGAGAGTTTATGAAATAGTCATGACTTGACGTTTCATTATTAAAGAGTGGTCGGAAAATACTTGTCATGTGTACTCATTCAGTCTGCTATACTCTGATTGACTAAGACTTGCAGTGCAGTACAATCTTATTTTGTGTAAACTTCAGGCCGGCTACGGTTACGGCCTGCCACTGTCCCGTCTGTACGCCAAGTACTTCCATGGTGACATGGAGATCACTTCCATGGAGGGCTGGGGCACTGACGCCCATGTCTACCTTAAGGTGCAAACTTTTTAATATTGAAACTTACGTCGTTAAAATGATGTTACTTAGTATATTCTCTAATAAGTTAGCTATTCGTGTTGTTAGTATAGTCACTTGTTTTACAATAGTGAAATTTATCAGTATTAGTAAATCAAGATCAAGATTTTAATCAATCATTAGTGCGATTGTTTGTAGGCGCGCGCGTCAGATGCGCAGGAACGGGTACCGATTTACGGCAAACGCTCGATCGCTCGGTTGCAGAACACGAAAAAGATGCTGGACTACACGGAGCGCGACTCAACGTAATGCACCTTAGTTATTTATAATATTTTATCTTACATTGATGCAGCTAACAGACGCTTCCAACTTCAATGTAAACTTGAATAAGACTGACCCCATAAAAAGTCACATGGGCTTATTCTATTTGTAACCCTTCGAAGTTTTTCATGGCAGGGTTGCTTTCTTGTCTCTTAAGGCTCTATCGCACTTCTTGCACCACTACTGCCTGAAAACAGTTTTTTTCGAAAGTTGATGACATTTACAGGTGTGACATTAATCAAGTGTAAGCTGCTGCTTTCATTCCATCGTCAGTCAGACATACCGAACGAGCCGAGTTCGTCAGATGAATCATTTCCATGCGAACACGCTTTACCATTTTCATATACAGGGTGGCCCAAAAGTCTCTACCCGCTGTTTGACAATGAATTTCTCAAATTTATTAAATGGCATGATTCCCTTTTACAATCCAAATATACGTAATAACACCTGAAACTTCTTATTATGTGGTTTATTTTTTTATAGGATTGCTCAAATTTTAGTTTTTGCCGAAATTGCCGGGTTTTTCGTGTGTTTTCGGCAATTCTGACCAAAATACTATGGAAACTGGACATAATGATGCGATTAAATGTACAAATAACTGTAAAAGAAGTTCACATTGCTGAAAGCAAGTGTTAACTGGGTTTTTATGATATTTATATAGGAAGACAGGTTGATATTTAAATGATTTACTACAAAAAACGTCTGGGTAACCAAAGAAAAATCGACGTTTTTGATAAAAATCTAAAATTTTTAAAATCTTTAAATTAACTTCTAGTTTGGATAATCATGCTTCAACAACTCCCAATGTGCGGATGTATCGTCATAAAACCCTATTTAGGGCTATTAAAACAAGATAGAGGCTGAAAACTGCCAAATTACCGATTACCGACTTGCGCATTTTGGCTTATATTTCGCTGGTCGAATCCAATAATAGTTTTATTTTGTGATAAGTTCAGTTCAAACATCATCATAAAGCATAATTATGCAATTCTTGAGTCTTAAAACACGTTTACATTTAAAAAAATTCGACTGAAGATCAAATAAGTACAGGAAAAACCTGATTTTCGGCGAACTTCTACAAAAAGTATTAAAATCCTAAGAAATAAGTCAAATCTGACAACATAATTCGATTTTTCAGGTGTTTTTACATGTATTTGCATATTTGAACACAAATCTTCAAATATAATTTTTTCGAGAAATTCTATGTCAAACAGCGGGTAGAGACTTTTGGGCCTCCCTGTATATACAGTGCGCGGAATAATGTCATCGTAGTCTAGGACCAATGCGGATTATGTAAAGACACCAAATCAGTATTTTAAGACCTTTGCCATCACGCTGCATGATTTATCACATTTTCAATTGCCGAGTTTCTATCCCTTTATGTTTGCTAAACACTAACATGGTAAATAGAACAATGTTCATGACATTCTCATACCACATGTATCATGTGAACTTGTAATCACATCAATATGCTTTAAGGCAAGGTCACGGAAAGAAACAAAAAGTCGTTCGAAGTTAGTTCGTCTTGCTCAATAGAATTTTGCATTGAGAAGCATAGCATGACCCACCATCTGTCAGTCTTTCTTGTATGTAGTAATGTAGTTAAAAATAGTTGTACGATGAGCCCTTAACTAACGTGTGCCATTTTAGCACCGGTCACAAAGAGCGACCACCCAAGGCCGCTCCCGACGGGGTCGACATCGACGCACGCATCGAGCTATAACCGGTTGATGTTAAAATAACGCCAAAATTACTAGACTAGACAGCCAATCTCGTGCAACAACAATTTCAATTTTGTTGGAAGGTTCATACTGTATACAGATTGGTTGTTCCATGACATGACACTAACATTCGTTTGATTGATCCTGTTCTCTCTTTATGGTAGTCACGTAACCTGGAATACGATTGGCTCACTGTATCGAGTAGTAACCATTCTACTTTGGTCTACCGTTGTCGGTGTTGCTTATTACTGATTGAAATGTGTTGTTTGTGTGGGAGTATGTACTTACGGTGGATCGTAATGTATGTGACGTTCCAACTGTCCGCATACTGTTGCTAAAGGCCATGTTCCCACTGAATAGCCGAAATGCCAAACCAACATAGCGCTGTAGTGCATGAACACTGCAATCACTTTGTTCGAGTTCATATGTCTTGCTGAATGTATGCAATGCAATTTTCAATATTTATCAGATTGTAATAAAACTTGAGTTTTGCTATGTCGAGCAAGTTGTTTTGCTTGCTCTTTACAACTTCAACAATTATGAACCCACGCTCAAAGTAGATGTTCACTGGTCTGTATTTGGCTCAATTATTACTAATTTATATTTAGCTCGAGCTCGATCGCAACGAGATAAATTACAGCGAATCAAAAACATTGTAACTAGCCCCATGCACGTTGTAAGCCACGGTGAACGGCGGTGCTAAGTTTGATAGTAGGGAGGGCTTTGCCTCTATTAAACACATTAGCACTACAAGTTCATTTAATTATAAATACCAGATACTCTACTGTTGACTTGGGTTGACGGCTTGCATGGGTCCTGAGTGTCATTACTAAATTTACCCTGGATATGCCATGATTAACAATATTGCAATATCAACTAAATATTGCCGTAAGACCTTTCCAGGCATTGAATTATGTTTGACGGAATGCATGGCACATTTGTTTCTTAGTTTGCTGACTGAGAGTATTGTATTACTGGAAGAGTTTTACTGGCAAGAAGACGAAGATGTGTCATTTGTATATAGTCCTTTTATATTGTATATTGTTCCTTTTCAAATCCCGATTATTTATGGTAGTCTACTACATGTTCTCGTTTGGTGATACATTCTGTGTGCTCTGTTTTGTTAGGATTCATTCAGCGTTGATTATATAATAGTTTATTATAATATGATTCGAAAAATATACAGATATGGTTGTTCTATTGGTTGGAAGATGTTAAAATCTGACTTGAATATTTGACCATAGGTATGTGTATGCATACAATACCTGCATAAAATCACATTTTTCAACTGGCAATAAATTGCATAGACAAGCAAGTGAACGAAAATGATAAACTCTTCAGCTTTGGCACTGATTCACGTTGATTTGACATAAATAAAAGAGCGTGAATCACATCACAATAGATTTCAATCTGTACAGAATCGGAGGACAATAGGTAAACCGTGAATTTTATCCAATCGTATGTACAGCATTGCATTGGAAAATTCCTGAATAGTCGAAATTAAACTAATAAACGATGTGTTACTATACACTCTTGAACTACATGACATTTGCCGATACTTTTTGTGTTTTGATCAGGGTAAATTAACTTGTAAACTATTTTAAATTGATATAAAATTGATTGACTTGTAAATTAACTTGAATTGACTGACATTTACTGCGACATCTACTATATCTAATATCCGTGAGGATGTGACTTTGGTTCAGTGGTGTGCTTTGTTTGAGCGTTGTAGGTGTAGATGACGACAATCAGATGACTCACGGCACACATACCAGCACTCAGCATTACTGGCAACTCTCTGCAACATCACGTAACATACAAACAACGTTTGCATGTGTAATCTGCATCATATTATGTTCATTACTTGCCCATACTGTCTAATGGATGTGCTTCCGTTACTTCTTCGTTGTAGTGAGACACGAGTTCTACAGTTGGACACATTAGTTTCTGTAGTTAGTACTATATACATTGATAAGATACATTAGCATAATTGTACGCTTTCTATGGACGTCACATCACTTCTGGTCTGCTCAATGAATGAGATATACCATAACGATGATAACCCGTAGTTCTTTGCAGCGACAGTTAACAAAAATACTGAGTGTTCAATGAAATATTGAGTGAGTGAGTGATTTAACATGTCAGAAACAGTTACCGACCTATCCGTATCGTGCATAATACCACCCAACGCCGGGGTGATCGCCCGAGAACTCGAAGTCACGCTGCCGGCCAATCCGATCAGCAGACCGGTCTCGTCGGGACGACATCTCGCCACCGTTAGATCCAGTGATAACACCTGAATCAAACACATGAGTTGATTTACACCTCACTTTTGATAAAATTAGGTATTATACCAAAAGAATGTAATAAAAATGATTGTCAAAACGCACTCTCAACAAAGAAGTAACGGCGTTGAGTACGAGCAAGAAGATGAGGTAGAGATAGAAGTTGTGTGCCAGCCAGAGTCCAAGTAGACAGACGGTGAGCAGACCAGTCAGGTGGGACAGTGTCTTCACTTGATTACGACCAGCGTACCATCTTAACCAAACAATATAATATTGCAATAAAAACTGAAACAACAATATAACTAAGATTTATGCCTACTCCCTACAACAAGACCAACTTTATTATGGAGCCGGCACTGTACGCGCATATGAATGACACCATACCTATAACAAACTTAGCCATGGCATTGCACCAGGTTAAAAAAATCGCAAAAAACCAAAAATTGCTATCTGAACGTTGTTTTCTGAAATATCCTGTTCATGTGACTTTTCTAATTTATCAATCCATAAGCTGATCTCAAACTATAGGCAAAGGCCGCCAATGGAACTTGACTGATTTTTTATTGAGTTAACTCATTTATTAAAATGTAACTGGCAATATAATGCCAAACCCACCTTGTAAACTAGTAACATAGCCGATCTGTGTTTGTGATGCCTCGTACTTTTCTTCCAGGTACCAATTAAAGTTGCTTCTGTACAGTAGAATGACCATGCTTTGCAGCCATCTAATCAGCATCAGATCCCATTGAACTGACCAGTCAACCTACAAACAGATATATTATACGTTGTGTTTGAGTGTGGAGTCGAGTGAATGAATGAATTTCACCTCAAGCAGAAAATTTCAAGACATTCGTAAGTTCCGTAGTGAAGGCTTTTACTTACGTTAACATAGCTGAAATAAAAGTAATCCTCAGTCCTCACCCGCTTGAATTCACTGAAGAATCCCGTTGAAGATGCCTTGAGATCGGCAATATTTGGTTTGTGTACGACTGCCACGAGATCATGTGGTCGTGGCATCATCAGCATCACGAACACCGAATTCACACCGAACAATACCGCTGCTGTGATCAGTACGGCCGAGTAACCGAATCTGCAAAACTTTTTGCGTATACAAATTTGCTAACTTAGCTATTTCTGTATATAATCGATTATGTCATTCTTGACTCATGTTGTGCCAAACCAGTCAATATACACCTAAGGTTTCATTCTATATTCATCAGGTTAAAAGTAATGGACGACAAAATTTGTGACGAGAGAATATTGCACAAAACGAGAATAGAATAATCGACTAAACATATGAATCACAAGCTGGGCTCTAACGTGGTAAACTCCAGCTTTCCGTGAGACCAACCGATCACTAATAAATCCGGCGATGGTCGGCGCGAACACAAACGAAACGTTGGCCATCGCATTCAGATAGCCGAAGGCATACAGCTTCTGTGACTTGGTGGCTCCATCACAAACGATAGCACGACACTGATTCTGTGTTTGCTTGAATACACCGGCGATTATCCGAGCCAGCACAACACAGGGTAGTAACGGGATTGACAGACAAACGTAGCTGCAAACATCACAAAGATTGATTATAAAACCCACTCCACTATTATGTTTTTTTCAAAATTTGAAACTCAACACTATGACCAATCAGTTACTGTTAAACGTTAGTTTCTTTTAATCAGACAGTAGTGACAAGAGAATCAAATTCAAACCCTGTTATCAAACAGTTTGTAAACAAATCAACTCCACTGCTTCTACAAAGATGTTTCACCAACCCGAATACACATGCAATCAGCGATACAGCCAACGTAAGCCGGTGACCGTGTTGATCGCTGTACGCCCCCACCAGAGGACTGGCTGCAATTATGTGCACATTAAACAATTGGTTGCACATCCATCTAAGCAAAAACAGTGTCACAATTTTTTCAGTTTTCTCTAGTGCACGACTCTGTTTTCACCATAAAACAAAAAGACCACTTAGAACTGAACTCGATTTAGATGTTATCAATTTGCGTGAATGACGCCTGTCTAGTCTAGTGCGTAGGCCTCGAAAACCGGCGGTCCTAAGTTCGAAACTTGACTTGAGACACAGACCCTGACGCGTTGCTCTGGGGTTTCTGCCATTGCCCGTCAGTTTCTTCAACTCTCTGGCCACTACGAAAACACCATTCTGATATGGTATTAGTGTGCCTTATGACTTCAGTTAAAGAAAAAGTCCTAGTAAAAAAATGACATAGAATGGTGTCAACCCAGCGACACCCAGTGAAGTCTTAATCCAAATGAGACAACCCAACAAAAAAAAGAATTAGAACAACTGGCGTTTGAGGGGAGATTTAGCTGTATTGAGGCCATTTTATCAATCTAACTTTCGGAACTTCTAAATAGGTGTGAATTCAACGTTTCATTAAATACTTCCCTCGTCTGCTAGTGCATAGAAGAATAATCAAATCAGATGACCAACAGAACAACTGCACAAAGCCGTAAATGGACAGGACGGCACCGCTGCTGGTGGCCGATCGACCGAGCTGGTTCCTGAGGTACGACGGTAGTACGGTAACGACGACACTCGATGCACCCATGTCCAGTAGGGCACATGTGTACACCAGCCAAAGTGAGATGCTGCAAAGAAGTGTATAAGGTTCTGTCGTGTGAATAGAATTGAAATTCTTTATATTCGGTGAGTTCCAATTAAGTTGTTTACTTAGTATTTTGTGTTTTACCTGACCGTGTGACCAACTGTTTTCTGGGTTGTTCCTCATCGTTGGCGCCTGTCGGCATTCTGCCTTTATCCGCTTCGTCTGTTTCTTCTTCCATATTCTAGAGAACCTAATATGATGACACATTTGTTATAATGATAATCATATGTAAGTAACACGGAGTTGTGCAGCCGCAAACACACTTTATCACAGATAATGCTTTCATAGTCACATGCATAAGTTTTGGTGTAGGTCTGTGTGAAGTTTCATTAAACTTGCAAATACTGATGTATGTACATAAAAGTTTATGGAAACTTCCGACACCATTCGGTATTTACGAGACTATGACGGCACCCAAACAAAATCCGACAACGATCCGACATGGTTTTCCGTATTTTCATTCACCGTGTTTGTAAATACGCTGACTTGTAGTACGGGTAGTGGTACATTGCTCTGACAAGGCCGAGTTCACATTGTCATTTCATTGTGATTCAAAAATCATAACACCTATACCGCCGCCTTTCAGTTTTATAAAGGTGAAACTAAAATTTTTCTTACTTGTCGACCTTTCATTTACGCATATCGAATGATTTCTCTTTATATTATGAATACCCGTCAATACTAAAACCCATTGGAAAAGTTCAAAAATAAATTAGGCGAAAAGATTCACAATAATATAAACTGCCTGACAGCGCTATACGGTAATTACAGTATAAGTAAAAATAAAATAATACAAAAAAAGAATCTACTGGAGTGAAACGGAATATTGTAATTATATTTTAAAGAATTTTTTTAACAGCTTATAAAAATCCGAACGAAAACTATATATTCTACATAACTGTTGAACCCTGATGCAATGTTCAAACAGCCGTTTACAAAAAAAGGTAGATTCAACGAAGATGGGTATTATTTCCAGGAGAGGCAAAAGTTCACCTTCGAATTCAATTCCACTCGTCGGTATATGTTAATTGCAAGTTAAGAAACATAGAATAGAAATAAACCAACCATAATAAATATGGTAGAACATTTTTTTACTTTTGCGATACAGTCTGGAGACAATTCCCATTTTCAGTCAGTAAGTATTGAAGAATTGGTTGAGAACAGGGAACGTGCCGTGGCATTTAATTACGAGAGTGAACGTTATGGAGGAGGTGGCCGTCTTTGGATTATTATTTTGAACCCCGGGAACCCAGAAAGTTTGCTGTTTGGCTGACCTGAAATGAATACCTGACGAAAACATTTGCATTATGGTAACAGATTCGCCAAAACAGCAAACATTTCCGCATGATCATGGCAGACTCAGAATATCAAAAGACAAAACCGACAATGTTCAGAGGCTGTAATTAACGAGACGAGATTGCTAAGGACAACGCCCGAGGTTGGATTGGGTGGGATGTTGTTGTTGTTGTTATCATCAATACGAGCACGTTGTTGTTGTTGTCGGTTGCTGATATTGTTATCAATATCGATGTTGTTGTCTTTACTCAAGTTGTTGTTGCCAATGGCAGCCAACTGCATTAATTTACTTGACGTTATCGGGCGAAGTGGATTGCTCCCGTGAGCCCGACGATGCTCTGTTCGGCTGCTGCTTGGCACCCGCTGCAAAGATTACATGCGTCACATCACTCATTATATACTTCTTACAATAACTTTTTTATGATTATTTTAAGCTCTGGTGATCGAAAGGTACAATCGGGAGATCAAGCTAGGATGAGGCGAAAAACAAACCATTGGAAGGTGTGGAGTCGACCGACGTTGAACGACGCTGCTCATCAGACACGTGCTTGTCTATCTGAAACACATCATTATTATACTATTAAAAAACTGTATCGGTCATACTGTATTTTAACTCAATTTTAGTCACAACAACCAAGATATGTAAAAAAAGGCTGCGGTCTTTTTCAAGCTCATTTGCACCCAAAAGTTGAGACCAAGGCCAAACAAGCTACATGCAAACTTTTATATTTTGTTCACGGGTAAATTATTAAGACGTTCAAACGAGAATTCATGCAGAACAGCGATTAATTTTCGATTCGGTTATAATCGGTATTACAATTTGAAGTTTACTCGTTTCCCTGAAAAAAACGTAAACGAAACCAACGATCTTTCTGACGTGCGTCAACGAGCGTTCGTTCTTGGCATCAGGTGGCTGATTGGTGTTTTTGAGTCGGGCATTCTCCGTGGTATAGGGCGGTGTAATCACGATCGAGTCCAGTACCACAATCGAAAGGTCGTTGTGATCCCAACGCACTCGCTCCAACCTGAAATATATTACATTACATGCAAATCTTTTTTATGATGAATTAGATTAGATAAAGTACAAAATACAGCTTTAACAGGTGTTTACTTGGAAGTGGGATCGAGCAAATAAACATGTTATCGAAGCATTCTTTTTCAGCCATTTTTACAACTTATAAATTGTATACGATAAAAATCTGTGAAAACCAAAACCTGTAAACTTTCGGAATAAAATATTAATATTTTTGAAAAACATTAGTGTTATGAAACCAACGTTTTGTGAATGGCATTGAACAGGCGCATGCCGGCCGGGTTGACACCCTTGGGGGCGATCATTTGTTTCTTCGTGTTTTGTGCCTGCTCCAGACGCATTTTTGACTGAAACAAGTAAATTTAGACATTATTATATAACAGAAAAATCCTAAATAGAAGAATACAAGCTGAAAACGTCACGTTGAACAAACTTTCTGTGGATTAACGGACGGCAGAGTGGGTGCGGAATCAGCGGCGGCTGGACGAAGTTCATTGACCCGAGACACGTAGTTCAGGTTGAGCAGCTGGATTTCGGCTTTACTGCCTAAACACAAAAATCCTAATCAGTAAAAACGAACAGTTGAAACATGAGTGAGTCTGATTCAAATGTGAGAGTCCTGATTGTTAGAGTCAACATAGACGACCTTCATTTATACACAGTGAAAAGTGATTATAATTATTGGTTCAGCGATTTTCAAACCATTTCCAATGCGCAACGCCAGAACACGTGTTGAATGCTCGAATGCCAGTACCTCACCCTCCACAACCTCGCCATGACACGTTTCGCACTGAAACATAACACTTTGTCAAAGAAAAAAGGGTACATCATAATTACAGATTCAATACATGAATATTACGGACCAAAAAATATCGCTTATCTTATCTATCGGAGTTTCACATGGAAACATGTGCAACCACTGGTTTTGATGGTGTCCTAAAAAACAAACCTGCATAATAGCACCGATGCTAAAGAAGTCGCCGGAGTATGGCGCAACACCACGTGGACTGTTCGCGTCTGAAAAACACCAATAAACAATATTATTGTATTGTAACAGAACAGATGACCACTGTTCTAAACTCCAACTATTCAAAATTTGCTGGTTGCCGCATAACGTTAGAAACGCGTCGACCATTCATCAACTAAACCACTAGCCGACGATAAGTGGTGGGAAAAGAGGAACTCCCTTCTCTTTGGCGTTTTCAGTAAGTTGAATTTGGTCATTAAGGTGTAGATAAAATGACCTAAAAATTTCGATTCTCCTATCTCTCTGACAAAATGCCCCTCCCTTTGAAAAATCAGCTCGTCCGCCAGTGAACTAAACTCTAACAGAAATAATATCTAATGGGAAATAAAGCTAACCGCAAACGGTGTCGGCGACGGCAGCGGCATCGGCGTTACCCTGAGCTCCAGACATTGGCAGCGTACCTGTGGTCATTGCGTTCATACCCGCGACACAATACAATACAAAGTTATATAAACAACGACGAGTTAATGACGTCCAGGTGTCATCATTGAATCGATCCGATTGCCCGACCGCCCGCGATCACCACCGAAATACCGCCTCGTTGCTTTTCCTTCGACCTTATTTTTCGTCCGATTACGAGCTGATTGATGGATTCTTGGAATGCTGGTACACTGTTGAATTTCTTCTGAAACAAAACAATAAACATAAACAAATGGTTAAACATTAATTAAACAATTAAAAAACTATTTATAATGACTTTTATTGCAATCGCAAAAAATGTGAGCAATGCACGTAAAAACAGCTACCGTAACCCGAACCGTTCAATTGAGTAAACTTTAGTTTTATATCACGGATGTCCTATAAATTATATATTATTCGTAATTCCTATACTTAATTGTACACACTAAAATTTATGCGATTCGACAATTACATATAGTGGCTTTTTCCCCCTTATACTTTTCGCATGGTAAAGATTCTCTTACACCCATAAATGAACTTCCATGCACCGATTTTTCGACTCTATTTTCGTTTTCGTGGGATTTATGATTACACGAGAATTGGGTTTACAAATTATGAGCTGTATTTAACTGCGAAAAAATATGTATATAATAAACGATCTTGAAATGATCGGGCGAAATCTGTGCGCCTGTCTTCCAGATCTATCCAAATTCAATGTCTTCAAATTGTAACTTTATTTTATTGTTATAAACTTCTGCATGGCAACAAAGAATGAGTGTTTGGAAGATAAAGATGTAATCACAACAATATTTTCAACGAATCAACTTAAATGATGAAGGAAAGATAAGCGAATTTAGGCAAGCACTGGAAGACAACCTTTTTGACAACAAATCAACAAAATGAAATCATAACTATAAGGTAAAGGAGGAAATGAGGCAACAATTTTGCATAAACATGAAAAAATCACACAATCAAACAACGAATTTTAACTAAATGTT
Organism: Daptonema setosum; assembly: GCA_964036265.1. Taxonomy (NCBI): domain Eukaryota; kingdom Metazoa; phylum Nematoda; class Chromadorea; order Monhysterida; family Xyalidae; genus Daptonema; species Daptonema setosum. The sequence goes on from OZ038442.1 coordinate 22,587,166, forward strand.
AGCAACTAATATCGAACTATATCTGGATAGCAACCAACGTTAGGGTGCCTTCATAGTCTGTCAGCAGAAAAGTTGCAACTTTGTTCGACAACTTTTTTGACGTTCGTTTCGAAATTTTCTTCCCTCTTTGAAGTTCCGAAACATTTCGAAACGTCGAACAAAGTTGCAACTTTTCTGCAGACAGACTATGAAGGCACCCTTAGTGGAAGCTGGTAAAACACACCGAACATTATGAAAAGCTAATGAGGATATATTCGTATAAAAATATTTCATACTAATGTTATTCTGAAAACGAGATCCATTTAGCAACTAACGAACCTGAAAATAATTATTGAGAACATATAAATGTTGAGTACTAAAAACAACCTAAATATGCTACCAATTTAATACCCAATAAACACGACCATAAAAACATAAATCATGAAAAATACACAACTAATGAGAATATCAATATCTATAGAGGAAACGCATTATTGCCACAATAAGCTAAATTAAACACAGATTATACTTCATACGAAGAAGTTCACAACTGAAATAAAGTATAATTAATTCACAACTATTCAAACTATCAGTTCGGTTAATACAAGAAACAACCACGGAGAAGGTGTACATATATATAATGGATATAAGCAACATACATTTATTAATACCTGAAAAAGAATTACAAACGTTTATCGGTTTAACAAATCAAACTCAGATGGGATTCATTCCCAACGAATTTTGGGCAGCCACGGACAGACAGCCGAACCCATGACCTCGGCAATGACGATCCGTTTCACAGTGATTGAAGTTGAGAACGATGATGAAGGCATAAACGATGACAGACAGGATGAGCAGCACAATCAACTTGAAGTCGCGACGACGTACGCTCTGAAACAAAACATTATTGAATTCAAAGTACAACTAGGATAACGTATTGCTCATAAACTCAAATGTAGTCGCTGTTGAACTCTTCCGACTGCAATTATAGTAATGGGACTAAGAATTTTCAGAACATGCTCTGCTAAAATTTAAAAAAAACTTGATTTCTCCTGCAAAAACAGTGAAAAAAACTAAATAACCGATCATGTTTATTCAATCCAATCATTCATCAAGCCAACCCGCAAAATGAGCAGTGGCGATTCGGAGACATGAGATAAGCGAGATCGCCTACGATGTCTGGTAGGGGTGGCAGCGAGTCGTTGAGGAGACACAGTCAAGTTATGTTCCACTGTTTGACACGACATATCTTGATTTTGAACATCGACAGTCTGACGACATGTGACATCTTCGTGGGCTTGACTGGCCATAACACTTTCAGTCTGACAAGCCGTTTCGTAGTTGTCGGGTTGCATTTCAGCCTGACACGTGAAGTCCTGACCATCTTGACGAATCGACGACACGTGCTGATAAGCTACATGATCTCCATGTTCCGCCGGAATCGGTTGGTCAGTGGTCTGACACGACATGTCTATGTGTGGTTCACGTTCAGTTTGACATGTGACATGTTGATCAGATACACCGCCTTCAGTTTGCGCCGCCGTGTCTTGACCGGGTTGTTGTTGATCCGTTTGACATGTGGTGCTATGAACGGCATTCAGGTCAGTCTGGCATTCCATACTTTGACCAACAGACTGCTCGGTCTGACATGGCACATCTTGACCGACTTGGTTGTCATTCTCAGATGATATTTGATTGGAGAGATTTTGATGATCGGTTTGACACGACATGTGTTGAGCAGGTTTGGTTATGTGGTCGGTCTGACTGCCTGAATCGATACACGTATACCCGTCATTGGCCGACGCCCTCAGTGTGCGCACCTTATGGCTCAACTCTGAAAATATGTTGGTACGTTAAGTTACGTTACCATGAAACAATGTCTTAAAATAACCAAAATAAAAGTTGGCAAAACAATTTTTTACTATGATGAACAATGTTGACGACACAACAAAAACATTCAGTTCACAACCACATGGAACCTACAACTAAAGGGTCACAAAAGAACGTATTTTACTGAAAAAATAAAATATACTTGAGTATATAGTTCAACAAACGTTTTACATTCAGTGGTGTCAAAGTTTGTGCGTCACTCAGACTGGATGAGCGAGCAGCTTTCAGCACGAGCACAGTGTGATCCACGTTCTCATGCTCACGCATGTCACCCTCGGTTTGCGTAGACACAGTGTTTTGCTGCAAGTAACAAAAAATTTGATCAGATTAAACAAAATTTCATTATTTGATGACTTGAGGAGTAAAACGTTATAGAATAATGGGGTTACCGCTGCTAACAAAAGAAGAAACCACATAATCTTTTGCTCAAGTATGAGTATACTGTATAATAATCTTACTTACACTTATGTTACGCATTCATACCTGAAGTGAGATGACAGACTGAGCCGAGTCGGATTCGGATGCATTGCGAGATGTTGATGATTCAGGATAGTGCAATCTACGACGTGGAGGTAGACTACCATGCGTGCTCACTGAAATAACTGTTTATTACTCACTGATCATTCTCAACGATGATAAGTAAATATGCAATGGTTCCAACTGATGCCAATGCCAACTTTCATAATTTTAAATATTGAAACTAAATAATTTATGATTTTTCGAGGCTCCACCGATGAAACCATTTTGAAATTTGAAATAAAAAAACGGGCGGCTGGATGCCAAGCACTTCGTTTGAATTTAACAATAGGACCGAAATCGAACTAACATGGACTCAGGCCGTAAAACCCAGGTGAGGAAGTACGAGTATGTGGACTACTGCAGGTCCCTATTCCTGAAAACCATTCCACATTAATTTGTTTTCTCTGTTCAATCATAGATTATAATCAAGCAAAATTTCCTTAAAAACCGAAAAATTTTCTGAGTTTTACCAAAAATTAACGTCATGGAATAATGAGATAGCTAACCAGAATCACGCCCCGGCGTGTCCAGACGCTGCCGGTTGGCATGACAATCGGCCTGACTGTCGACGTCATCATCCAAACGGTTATGTTGCAAACAGAACCGGTTGTTGACACTCCATTGTTTGTCGTAGTCTATGCCTTTTCTCAGACCTGTCAATGGTACGGGCGACGGTTTATCGGCACCTTTACTCAAGCCAGGAACTACCGATGGCACAACGTTCTGAAACAAGTCAGTAAAGTCAATAAAGTTAGTTTCTCATTGCAATCCATTTTTCCCATTATTTGCGCTTTGCGGAACAGTTTTTGTGACCGTATTTGGTGTTATTGGTACATAAAAACATGTGAATGGTTACAAAATATGTAACAAACAGCAGTGAACGCAGAAGCTTAATGAACGATTACTGACAAAAAGAAGTAATGCGACAACTCAAGAAGGGCAAAAAGAGCGTGTGACATGAATTTCAAAAAACCTGGAAATGACAATAAAGTTATAACAATGTACCTTTCGTAGCATGTTAAAGTATTTAATGACATCTTCCGAGTAAATGCTGCCGTTGTCGAACACGCTGTGTTTCGGTTCTCCATGTTTTTCGAAGCGCTGGTTGAGCTCGTCCAGTAAATCCTGAAAACACAAAGGTCACATTCATGCAAATTTATGCACATTTATGTTATATGCAAAACTGTATTCTATAGTGAAACATACGGGCTGAGGCTGGGAACTGGCAAAATTTTGCAATCAGTCCAGAGTGTTTTTACAATTATTATTCGAAGCAATAATGCCAACTGTATTCAGTTGTTGAGTTTTTGTAAACATTCACTACGTGATAGGATAGGAGTGTAGCAAGGTAAGGGCGGCGCGACAGGATGAAGTCCTTTCGAGGTGTTCGTCCCCTATGGACTGGCCCTCTGAATAAGAAATGGAACAAAGAAGCGTCATATTCTCCCCTCTCTAAATTGAGACAGCCGTCCGCATTCCGCCATTTCTAAATCCCGAAATGGTTTTATCCCTTTTCTCTTCCATTCACAATAAAATTAAGACAGCCAGCAGGCTCGGCGACCGCTGCCTCAAAATGGCTTCATCCCCATCTTTTATCTACGGTCCTCCATAAAAATGTGAGGTAACTTATAGATGCATGATTGGCATGGTTAATTTAGAAAAGTGTAACCTTGTGTTTTCTGCGTTTCTCTTCTTCATCCATATTCACGTCAGCCCGCAGCTCTTCGATGAATTTCTTGCTGTACTTCAGGTGACGTTGTAAACATTGATCTGCCATATACGCCTGCCACATAATCACATTCGAGGTAGAAACGATCGATACATCATGGCACTCCTTTTCCGTCGAGAAAAATACAAGAAAGCGTCGCTTCGGTTTTTATTCTTCCGCTAAACGACTTTCCTTGAATAAAAACTACCGTAACTTTTTGAGTTCATATAATCGAAAAGTCAATTGCTCGATTTAGCAGAGTTTTTAGATCGCGCCTACGGAGCGGAACTCTTAAAAGCGCACCGTTCATTTGCAGAACTATATTAGCGGAACTGTTCGCATCGGAACCGTTAAGTGGGGATCAATATAACCCAGCAGAATTGTTATGAGCGGATCCGTAAAAATCGGATTTTTATAAACCGGATCGTTTTTTAACGGAACTGTACCCAGCGGATTTTTTCATTTCCGGATATTTCAAAGTTAAAAATCGGAAGTATAAAAATCGGAAGTGTTGAAATCGGAAACGTCAAAAGCGGAACTTTAAACTCATACTCGGCGATCTTGCTAAGGCGCTGTTCATACTTCTTTTGCGATTTTCTGCGATACTCACGCGTGAATCGCAAAAAAACATTAGGTTGGTTATAACACGTGTGGCTCGGCCAACTAGGCAGCTAGCTGTTGCCTGAATTTCAGGGTCACACGTGTTATAACCAACCTAATGTTTTTTTGCGATTCACGCGCGAGTATCGCAGAAAATCGCAAAAGAAGTATGAACAGCGCCCAAGAACGAACAGTCTGTGCTAATGACTAAGCAGAAGCTTTATAAACAATGAAATAGTCCCCCCAAATGTTAATAGCAAAAAAAATTACTTCATCACCGAGTTCCGCAAAACTAATTTCCGGAATTTAAAGTTCCGCTGTCGTAAGTTCCGCTGAAAACACATCCGCAAAGAACGGTTCCGGAAACAAAATATCCGCAAATAAACTTCCGCTGGCAAGACTTCCGCTTTTAATAAATCCGATTTTATTAGTTCCGATGAAAAAAAATCCGATCCATACAGTTCCGCTAACAAACAATCCGCACATAACAGTTCCGGAGAAAAGACTTCCGCGAATAAACTTCCGCAAACGAACGATCCCTATTATACAGTCCCGTAGATATGGGTACACCAATTTTTAGTGGCCTAGCGGCTATGCTTCCACTCTCATGTATCAATCCACTGACTTGATCCAGAAACAAATTTATGGTGTTGCATCCCAGTTTTATTTAACATTTTTTTGCAAACAAACACAATAATTCTATTACCGATATATTATACGCAGCTTAATTCATTTATGAACTTTGGCCCCGTGCACGTCCAACTGTAGGAGGCTCTCCTCGAGAGCCCAGTTGGATAGTGCTAAAGCCCGTATGTTGTTTCTGCGAACAAAAATCGTGCCCAAAACTTCTGATAATGAAACATCAGACAATCAGTTTTAACACGCACATCAATCATCATCACCCCATGCTCTGGTGTTAAACTATGGTGTCCACCGAACTGAGTTAAGGCTACTGATGTTTCATTATCAGATGTTTGTGCAGTGTGTTTGCTTGCAGAAATAACATTCGGGCTTTATTAAAGTTTAGGTAGGGCTCACCTCAAGAGCCTCGCCTCGGGCTCAGCAGCATGAGACTAGTCTCTCGAGCAGAGCCCTGCCCTTACTTTAACACTATAGAAACCTCGCTCTCGAGACTTTTCTCAGCTGCTGGGCCCGAAACCTGGTTTTCGAGGAAAGCCCTACCTATTCTTTAACACTAGCCACCCGGCAGTTCGACGTGCACGATGCCTTATTCAGACTTAAAGTTCTTGTGGCTTTAATAAAAACCAAAATAAATTACAAGACATGATTTCATCAAGGTGGCAAATTTCCACGACCTTTTACTTATCATCTTCATTTATATACAGACTGGTCATCGACTGCAGTTAAATTATATCTGTAAGTCAGTAAAAGAAGTTTTAAAGCGAGCCGAAAAGCTAACAATTAATCAAATCAATTAATTGAGGTTATCTGTAAAGGCAGTTATAATTAGTAGGTAAGGTATATAGAACATAATGTAATGCAGATCTCAAAGTTTATCTAGTGGAACCGATAGTCCTGGAAGACTTTCTCCCTGTTAGATATTTATTTTATAGATACTGCGTTATACATGAAAATATTCACCTTACGAACTATTTTATGTATATCGGTAACGGTAACAGTTTATTGAACTTACAGTTGTATAATGTGCACAACAACGTGTGCTAGCCGGCATATTTGGAAACTGCACCCACTTTTTGTCAGAATCCCAAATTATTCTTTTTTAATTTTGATTCACGAAGAGGCTAAGTTAGGCTATCTCCTTTACTAACGTACAGTCTTTAATCGGAACTAAGCCTAAGCCGTACAAATAAGGAAATGGTTGTTCGCTGTCGTTGGGTGGCACGAATTCTGACAAAAAGTGGTGCAGTTTCCAAATCTGCAGAGTGGAATGGCATGCATGAAGTAAACTAAGACATTAGATACATAGGTTGTTATTCGAGAAAGGCCTTCCTCAGATAATTAAATATGGCTTCCCTTAACTTTAACAAAAACTTTACGTCAAAAAGATTATAATTATGTTTACCTTAATTTTCTGTTAAAAACTAGTTTCACTCTGCTTTATAGCTGGTTTATTGTTACCGCGTGTGGCCTTGCATTGTCTCTGCGCGCATGCGAAACATTAGGTCCAATTTTATAGTTGTCTTTTTCTTCATCAATTTCAAAACTTAACCCATTTAGTTTCCAGAATAAGATTCACCAGAAGTTTCTTGAAGTTTCTAAACAGGAAAATAAATAGTTCATCGCCGCAAAGTTGTTGTAACACTGCTGCCAAAATTCTCACTGATGTTTCACATGCGCACATGGACAAAGCAAGGCCACACACGGTAACAATAAACTAGCCATAGAAGAAAGCATGCAATTCAAGATTTTCAGCATGTTTTAAGATGTTCATTTACGGTTTATTTACGGTTCAGTTACGGTAATTTTTTCATTTATTACAGCATGGGCAAAAAAACTCTTCTTTTGAGAGACAATAACTTTTGCTTTAGATCATAAATTCTTTTGAAAGTTGCAGTTTATTTCATGAACCACTTAACATAATAGTTCGTAGTTCTTTTTTGATTAAAAAAACATGTCCCTGAGACGTCCACACACATACAAGAATGCCAAAAATGTATGAATAAGTTATAAACGAATTTTCAGAAATGGAAGGAACGGTAGTTCCAATGAGCAGAAAAGCATTTGCTAATTTACTCAAACTAATACTTACTCTTTCGCACAAACGAACTAATTTTAAAATTACGGTATATTTTGTTCTGTGTAAACAAAATTCATTTAACGCAGCTTACGGTAGATTTTTACGGTATTATTTTTTATACTAAACAAATTTATATTATTGCATTTTTGAACAAATTTTCATTTTTAAATTTATTTTTTTATTTCGCTAGACTTGCGCCATTTATTGTAGTATATCGAGTTATGTTGTGCTTTTAAACTGAATGTCCCTCCTGTTTCAGGCAATCATTACATCGATATAGGCGTTCCGTTTTACAGACCTGCCTTTAGGATAGGATTTTCAAATTATCAAGTCAAGTTGCTCAAAGGCGTTCGGGTTTTCGCAATCAAATATCTTGTTGAACTTCATCGCCGAATCCGAATGAGCACAGGCGACGGATCGCTTGAAGTCCGTGTATTGTGAATAGCGTCGGAATGTCATCATCGAATCGTACTCATATTCAGGTTCGTTTTTTGGTATTCACACTGTTCGTGATTGACTCCCTGTAGTTTTTGCCATACGGCTTGAGCGGGTCAGAGATTGTCGCTAGAAAGCTAGGGAGCCACCCCTGCCTGCCTTGAAGAGTTCTAATGCAGGTAAAATTTATATATAATTTCAGGCGGTCATCTTCGCCGGCCTCGCAGCCACAGCCACCGCAGTCGCCTATATTTACTTCAATTACCGCCGAAAACATTTAACGCCGGTGAACTCGCCGCGTTGTCGATCGCCAGCCGCCTTAACCAGAAAGCCTGTCAGCCCCTCATCAACTAAGGTCAGCCAGGAAGAGGAACAGTTTGTGCAAATTCAGTCGCAATCGGAGTGCGAGACAGCCACCAAAAGTGAGAACAAGATGACGAATCTACTAAGTTGCTCGAGACAGTCGGATGACGGCGATCGACTCAACTGGTCCGATGAGGTGGAACGTGCCAATGAAGTAGCTGATCTAATGGCCGAGCAATGTCGTATTGATGACGCCAATGACACTAATGCAAATGACAATAATGAACAACACAACACCAGTAGCAACAACACCAACAACTCTAAGAACAACAAGCATAACAATGACAAAAAGTACCATGTCGAGCGCGAGTTTGACCCGACCTACCAGCGGTACAAGTCTCGATCAAACAACCACCACCACCGTTCCGGGTACTATCGGGGTGGCAACAACAACGGTTACGGTTACAACAACCGACATCAACGCCATCACGACATGATGATGATGATGGAAGATGAGTACCATCATCACATGCCCATTGGCAGAAATGGAGAGAAAAAGTTGCATGAGCCTTATTTCGGTATCCGTCGACCGTATTACGTCAATGAGGAGAGCTTCAAAACCGGCTACAATTACCGAACGGAACGGGCGGAGATTCGCCGGGTGCTTGAGAGCCCGTCCTGTATTTCTGAGGTAAGGCTTTATTTCTGTCTGATTGATATTAAAACTTTTATATTATAATTTGTATGCGTCATTCATAGTTTTAGTGGTGATGGTCTTATTTAATTAATTTTTTTTGGGCTGTCTCACTGTGTTTTCATTCCCTCCCCTAATCCGGCCACTTGTATTTTCCCCAAAAGCTTGATGGTGTCGCGTACTATTTCTAGGGTTTTCTATGTTTTTTTATTTGCGACTAGTTCGTATCGAAACGTATCGCATCGTATCGCATCATTGTTTTCTTTTCAGTAATAAAAGGGAATGGCAGTTTGATTTCTTTTAACGAAATTCATGGTTGTTTTGGGTTGGACCAGAGTACATTGTACATGTGCTTTTCGCTGTTTTAAATTACGAGTGGAAAACTATTTTCTCTTTCACTTAGTCTATCACAGTTTCATTCAATGTTCTATGCTTCCGTAATTTTTTTTCATGAACCTTGACAATCCGGTTTATGTAAATCTGAATTTGGCAAGCACAAGCTGTACGCCTGAAAAGAATTGTGACATGACAACTTATCTGTTCAGTATATCTGTCTCCTGTCTGACCTCCAAACGTCACTAAAACTTCACACGTTCTTATGACTTTAACGTTTCGTCTGTCGTTTTTAATCCTGGCGACTACTAGAAAAAGTTTTGCATGAAGGACGTTTTTGGCTGCAGTTATCGTGTCTGTTTCATATTTCTGGCCGGCTGATCACACCACATTGGCCGTTTTACAAATATATTGAAGGGCTGCCAACTTACATTCATTATTATTTTTATGGTGTCGGATTGGCAGCTCATTTGTGATGATTCAGCAGCAGGACATCTGTCGCACTTTTGTGTACTTGTTTGCGTTATATCCACCAAACTTGCCATTCTCATTTTCGACGCTCGTCGGTTGACTGGGGAGGGGCCGTTTTTGAAGCAGGTTTTTACCTCTGCTGATCCGAACTAAAGTTCTGTTCGATCTATGTAGTATGAGATGTCACCTCGTAAATTCAAGCGCAACCCAACCACCAACTGCGATTTGGTGTTCGTTACGTAACGGAGAATTAGTGTTGAAAAAATTAATTTGATTTGGATAGATTTATAATTAATCAGTGTTTGAGTCGTATCTGGATTCGTGTTTGGGGTTTCCGTTTTGTGAGAAACGTTTTCATGCCACGATATCAGTCACACTCTATAAAAACTATGCCGTACATGTTCGATTAAATTTGCTTTTGTTTGGTGTTCGCTGTTGTTGCAATCAGTAAGGGGCCGGGCCTGACCGTTCTTTTGTCCGGGGTTTGACTAACCATTGAGGGTGAAAAAATAAGAAAACATGGCGGCTGGAGAATTGTGATTTACGATGCCGACTGACTATGTTAACGTTGGTTTTCGAAACAGTGGTATTTATCAGTTTCTTATTGAGGCTGGTTGTGGTTATTGAGTTCGGTGGGTGAGCAAGAACGTATTACTCAACTTACTACGGTACGGGCATTAAAATAGTTTCCACATTTGCACTACTGTGTACACAAAATGAAGTTTTTGCTTGTTTTGTAGCTATGATTGTTTAATGCACGCGACCACCTTGGTCATCACCAGGTTTACTGTTTCAAGGGTAGCTGGTTCGCAGTTTCGAGACACGTCGGTGCACCAGATAGTCACGTTATCAGTGTAAACACGACAACAAGACATTGTCTGCCATATGGCCCTGCGCCATAAACACTTTTATACTGGTAAACTGTGGCTGGTGTTGTAGAGCACGCAGTCGAGCAACATCGACGACGTAACTGGAAAGCTTGTTGATTTATGTGCGTGGTGGCTAGGCTAAGTAATCTAATTCCAAGAGTGGATGGCGTATGGTATTGTTATCACATTAGGTGTACTGTGTACAACATTTGTAAAAGTCGGAATCAGTTCGTTTATTTTACCGACTATTTAATTGACCTGTTGACGTGAACTTTAATAAGTTGATGTCTACCATATCAGTCTGGTTGCCAATAGCCTGCTTGATTGATTATGCGTTGGATGTATTTCTGCGAGTGGCAGTGTGTGCCGGTTGTAAATGTGTACACAGTTGTGGTGCCTTTTATGTATATGGCTAAATGGCAGAGTGCACAGAGAAAGGCCAATATTCCGAGCAATCCGGGGTAGCAACTATGTTTTTAGCCTTTTATTAGTTTGAAGTGAATAGTTTATAAAGCTATGTCTGCAAATGTTTTTTGTAACAAAATCAGGGCTGTAACAACACAACACATCAGCATTAAAATTGCCATAAAACCATGAGCACACATAATGGGCTACTTTAAATCAATAAAAAAGCTATGTAGAATACATTTTAATCAAGTTTACATGTTGTAATCATTGAGTTATCATTACACATTTCTAATTTAGTTAGTCTTATCACAAATTACCCAGTCCGTTTTTTTATGATTGCCCTGTAATGGTGTAGTAATGATATGTTTAGTGATGGTGGTGCCAGGTGCCTGGATGACTGACTGCACGGCCGATGGTGACCAGACCAGGTTGTCTCCTGGCTCGTCTACCCCTGAACTGATATCTAGGAAAAATCGTGAAATGTCTATTCCAAAAATTATGTGCGTTGATTGTTTGGGAATGAGTTTTTCAAACATTGTTATGACTGATTGAAAAAAATGTGTTTCATTTCGTGGTCTTCTAGAAATTTTGGTTTGAGAATATTGGTGCTAAAAGTCGGTAAGGTAGGTCACGCATTTTTTCATTGGTTGACGTTCTTCATGACGAGGTCTAAAACATGGTTTAATAAACTACGTTTGCATATCGCACTAGGGCAATGACTCTGAAGAATGCTTGTTTGACGGAGAATTTTCTTACGAATATTGTTAATGGTTTTCGTTAGGGATCAGAACTTGATGGGATGGGGAATTTGGGGTGGTTATGAAAAAATGAATGAAACATTAAAAAGGAAACTGAAAACGAAATCTGTACTGACGCTTGTTCGACTGGTTTGAAGTATTGCCCTTGAACGAGAATTACTACGTACTAGTTGAATGAATGAACGTTACCAGACAGGTGGCCAGTCTAATGTGGTGACGTAAAATGTTTTTGTTGTGTGTAAACGTGTTTTGAAAGTGCGAACATGGATTGGGTGATGGTGTGTGGGTGACATATTGAGACAGGAAAGACAGATTGGAACTTATGTATGTGAGTGATTGTGCATTATGATTTATGAACATCAAAACGAAGCAGGTTCGATACACGCAGTTGAGCAAATGTTACACTTTAACATTACATAGTACTGGAATTTAATTGAGTCTGATCCTGAAAGGGGAGATCTTATTGCAAGTTATTTTCTATCCAGAAAATAATTTGGATTGGCAGCTGAAATTTTCAACAACATCAGATACCGTGAAATTGCAGCATGTAAGCATAATTCGCCTCTCCTACCTATTTTCTATTCACCGGCTGTCGATTGAACTGAACAGATCAAAAGTTGCTGATACTGTGAATCAGGATTCATTGAACGAACGTTTGCGGATGGGTTACTGACTAAAGACTGAAGTCATGAAATGCATTCATCCACACTACTGTATTTTTTCAATAATGTTTTTCACTGTTATTCGGTCTCATATAGAACTTTTTCAAGTGAAACATAGCCATAACTTGTTTATTTCAGGTGTTGTTAAGCAATGTATTAAATAAATGTGTGGGCTTGATTATATTCATGAACATGTGTGTTTTATTTGTTGGAGTGCATGATAGTGCAATCAGAGCTGCACCGGACCACTACTCTGTGCCTGCTCTGATTTCTATACGGAATACGTGCGTTTCATTGTGCGATGGTTTGGCTTAACATCGGGTTTGCCAGTAAAGTGGCGGTTTAGCGTGATGATATCCAACCCAATGCTTCAGGTTATCTTTCCACCTCTTATGGGTATGAAAAATCTCGATTGGTCCTTACCCACTTATCGACTGTCTTTACTCAATTATCGGTAATCTGGTATTACACTATGGTTATTGGCGTGGCATGGCAATGGTATTGTTGTGGGTTTGAGCGTGATTGTGTTACGCAGCTGTATACAGTACCCGTCGTAGCGGATGAGAGATGAGAGAACTACGCCACCAAGGTTGATCGTGTCCAACTTGGTTTAACTATCCACACTTATCACATACTGGGATTTTGTCGAAGACGCAAAATTGAACGTGTCCAATCCTTGTGAATTGGCTAACATAAAAGGTGCGGTTATACACGCTAGCGGATCAGCCAGACTTCCAAAGACGAGTGGGGATTGGCATAAAACACGTCATTTTACACACACCTTAAGGGACAAACTATATTAAAAAAAACGTCAAAGAGGTGAGAATTTTACTTTTTCCTCGCCTTCTCGTCCGCCAGTGATTGTACAGTGCTGCTGCTTAGAAAATGCGTGGGCGAGTGAGCCGTGCATGCGTTGCCCTGGTCTGTTGGCTGGCTGCATGTTGATCACAAACATATATGGGCGCTCGTAAAAGCCTGTACTACCACCAACGTGTGCCACTGTATTCCACCATTGCAACCCATTAAACCTCAATTGGCTCCTTTCCTTATGCAGTATTTTAATGTTTCACTACTGTACCTGTACTTACTTAAGTTCTGCAGTGTAAGAGGCACATATGGAGAATATACAGTACGTACAGTACGGGACGGAGTAGAGTAGTGCATTAGACGAATATGAGCCAGCGGACATGGCACGGTAGCGGATAACTAACCTACATATTCACGTAGTCAGATGTCCGATTGGATTGCGATCATTGTTTTGGGTACTCGACCTGTACGTGAAATGGCCGATAAGTTGTGTGACGGAAAGGAGTGTTGGCGATTGGTGGTTCGCTACTGGACTCGGTATACGTAAGACGGGTCGGCATGAATGAACGAGTGGTGCGTGCCATGCTGCGTGGGCACGTTCATAATGCAGTCACCATGATGACGTACTGCTCTCTATGCCACACTAATTCATGTGCCACTACTCGCTTCGCTTTATATGCCACTCTCACGTTACTCCATTCACAAGTTTGCGTACATTCAATAGATCCAACAAATCTAAATCTCAGTAGCAAATCCAATTAGGAAACTCTAAAATGGAGTGGGTATGCCACCCTCTCTTTGGGAAACAATCGAACCATCCAGGTGGTCGTCACTGAGGATATCTGTTTTCAAAGATGTGTTTTGTCTATAATTTATACCGTTAACTTTTACATTTGATTTCCGTAAGTTTTCAACCTTGAAAGCTAATTTCCTGTCATATAGATTTATGGTAACAAATTCGTTGCGGTTTGTAGTTGGCTTTTCAACAAACAAGCGCATGGCCTACTGTGGTTGTGTACTGGAAATTTGTGCACGCACGCTTTTTCTCACTTGTGTGTGCTTGCTGGCTCGATGTCTCGAAGCTCGCACTGTCCATGTCCAACTGACGGAAAGTTACGCCGTGTGTCCATTGATATTGAGCATTGTCTTATTACAATATGCACATGTACATATACAGATGCACAAGTTCAGTCGTCTTAGGTGTGTCAGACTCAGAACAAGTGTGCAAGTCTGGTTAAGCCATGACTTCCTTTGGCACTGGCATGCCCAGCTGTTTGCAGCAAACTTCATTATTGCCTGCGTGTGGCCCTCACTTTGAGTGGTCATCGTTCACATGTGATCACAAATTACAACTGTGTTTACATGAATGCATCGCACCACCAATAAAGCGGAAATCATTTATGCTTTATTATTTATGAATAAAGATAACTGCTACAAGCTGTCATTGCCCTGTGTTTAGTGGCATAAACATTGGCACTTTGGACATGGGCAATACAGTTAAGTAATGGATGTCAGTTGTTCATGAATGAGACATGTTTTTAGTGGACCTGATTCTACTAATGTATCAATGGGCTTGTTCTCTACTGCCTGCTTCATTGTAGGCCTACTTTTTGCTTATGGTACATTTGGGATTCACAATATTATAGTCTTATCCCTAAGAATAGTCTCTCTAATCATAGGAAAAGTACTGTAAATTAGCCGTGAGGATAAGTTCTGAATTAATCTTTATCCTTTCGTTTGCTAAACGTCCATCCTTTCAAAAATCATCATCATCTCAAGTTTTCCCGTGTTTGATATGCCATTCTTCACGTTCCCATTTCATACTCAGGTTTTGATGAGATACACTACTCAACTCAACGAACTGTGAACGTTGTTTCACTGTTCAATGCATCATATAAAAGTGAATTGGACATAACTCACTACGTCATCTTTAAATAGTGTTGATGGTAATCTGTGAAAATTTCGTGTTTTACTTGCTGATCAAAAATCATAATTTCATGGCGCGTAACCATAATATTCAGGTTTGACCGCATACAGTGGTGTCCTCAAATACGATACAATTAACTAATACCAACAACTAGTAAAATAACGCATAAATTGTTGGTCCGGTCACGTTTCACCTGAGCGTCGACCGTGTATTTTGCTAGTCAGCATCGTCACCCAATCAGAATCAGTCAAGATCAGCACCGTTTACCGACCACGTGGTGGAGGGAGTTCATCGAGGCAGCGAGGTGGTGGCCGAGGCCGTGGTGCTACGAGGGGAGCTGCCCCACCAAAGACGGATCACGGCAGGGCAAGTACTCTTTTTCCATGATTTCATCATCACGTCCATCAGTAACCACTTTATCATAATATCATACAATAAACTTCATTATAGAATTTTTGTTTTTGTTGAAAATGCGGATTAATTTCTGTCCTTTCCCAGCTCAGTACCTCCACCAGTAACCACTTTATCACTTGATAAATTTGAATTTAGAATTTTTCGGGGAAACTGCGGATGAATTTTCATAGATTTTTTCTCGCCGAGACCCAGGACTAATGATTTTTACTTGGCGTTTTTGCACAGTTCACGGTACGATGCACGTTCACGTAGTATTATAATTAACATTTCGGATTCATCCATCCAGGTTTATCTGAAGATGAATTTATGCTCCGATGGTTTATGACCTGAGTATCGAATTTCAAGCGCAATAAAAATTTACGATTTGGATTTGTTGTATTGCGCAGCGCATTGATTTTGATTATGTTCGGTAGTAGAGCATGACATGACGAACCATTAACGAATAACGAGGTTGTACTAGATATTAGTTATGATGGGTTGAGTTTGGGTGATTAATGGAATTACTACCAGTGGTATTTTTCGATAAACAAATTGCGTATAAATTTAGAAATGTATGTGAAATTTGCCCTCCTCCGCCCTACGATTTCTCATTACTCATTATGGCGTTATACCGGGGTGGGGCTATATTTTACTAGAAAATGTCGGCGGGTAATATTTGGTGGTACTGGTATATACACAGTGAGACGCCGATGCGATGCCATAACCTTTCAATAATTTTCTACAAATAAACAGTACTTATGGTGTGGGGATTCTTTTCGTTTGCGGTGAATGTTGTTGATTGATTGTATATAACTAAACCAACTCCCTTGCCCATTCAGGTGGAGCTCTCCGCCAGCGAAGTCTCATCTCTGGATCTTCAGGTGTCGGCAGATAGCGGACGCGGTGACTCGGCGGGTGTCGCCTCCAGTACGTCGCCGGCGGCCGATATCCAGGAACTGCTGCAGCCGTTGCCCATTTACGAGTTTGAGATTCCACAAACCCTGGTCGGCCTCGTCATAGGTGTCAAGGGTAAGACTGTCAAGGAACTGCAGGACAAGAGCAACTGTCGCATGACCGTCCGGAAAAACCACCAGTCAGCCCGGGATGAGTACCAGATTTGCACCGTCGAAGGTTGGTTGGTGGCAGTGGTGGGCAGCGAATTTGGCCAAAATGGCGTTACGGTCATACACTTTTTCAAAAATCGGTCTTACGGTCAGGCACCCTCCCGGGTTTCGATTTTGGTGGGGGGGCATGACGGTCAACATTAAATGAAGTCGAATTTTTAACTCAAAATCATCAGTAATGGCTCGAAATAATGACCGAAATTTCGGCATTTTGAAAGCCGCTGATTTGTATAAGAAACATAACAGAAAATTGACAGACTGAGTGCGCGCGGCGCCGAAATTTTGGCATTTTGAAGCCCGCTGATTTGTATTAGAAACATATCTGAAACCTGACAGGCTGAATAGCGCGTAGCGCTGAATTTTTTTGCATTTTGAAGTCCGTTGAATAGTATTAGAAACGTATCTGAAAACTGACAGGCTGAGTGGCGCACAGCGTCAAAACTTAAGCATTTTGAAGCCCGCCGATTTGTATAAGAAACATATCTGAAAACTGACAGGCTGACTGGCGCGCAGCGCCGAAATTTAGGCATTTGAAGCGTGCTGATTTGTATTAGAAACATATCTGGAAACTGACAGGTTGACTGGCGCGCAGCGCCGAAATTTTGGCATTTTGAAGCCCGCTGATTTGTATTAGAAACTTATTTGAAACCTGACAAACTGAGTGGCGCGTAGCGCCGAAATTTTGGCATTTGAAGCGCGCTGATTTGTATTGGAAACATATCTGAAAACTGACAGGCTGAGTGGTGCACAGCGTCGAGACTTAAGCATTTTGAAGCCCGCTGATTCGTATAGGAAACATATCTGAAAACTGCCAGGCTGACTGGCGCGCAGCGCCGAAATTTTAACATTTGAAGTGCGCTGATTTGTAGTAGAAACATATCTGAAAACTGGCAGGCTGAGTGGTGCACAGCTCCGAAATCTTAGCATCTGAAGCCCGTTGATTAGTATTGGAAACATAGCTGAAAAGTGACAGGCTGAGTTGCGCCCAGCGCCGAAATTTTTGCATTTTGAAGCCCGCAGATTTGTATTAGAAAGATCTGAAAACTGACAAGTTGAGTGCACAGCATCGAAACTTCAGCATTTAGCCCACTGATTTGTATTAGAAACGTATCTAGTGGCGCGCAGTGTTGGTTGATAATACAGTACTGAGTATATCATCCAGCACCATACATCAATCATCATATCGTGCATCGAATCGATCCAACGAACACTGATTTTAAAACTTGAAACATTTTCGACCAATTTTTTGTTGTTGTTTTTTTAATTAAAAACGTTTTCAACGAATTTTTGAAAAAAAATTTAAACTTGAAACGTTTTCGACCAATTTTTGGTCGTTTTTTAGGCGATTTCGTGTAATTTTAGGTCATTTTGACAGTACATTCTCTCAAATTTTGACCGTTACGGTCAATGGGTCAATTCTGAAAATCTCTCTTACGGTCGATCGATCAAGGGCACCCTCCCACCCTATTTGGGGGGGGGGGGGGGGGGCGCCCCCCCCCCGCCCCCCCCCCCCCCGCTGCCCACCACTGGTTGGTGGATGTAGAGTCGGGAGTCATTTTATGGGATCACTAAGATATGATACACAACACAATAGGTTATTCAGTATGATTTCTAAGGAGAGGACACGAAAAGGCTTACAAACTTAGATGACAGATGCTGAAAATCTCAGATAACTGTGCCATAGAATTGGGCATTGGGAATTCGTTGCACCCGACCAATCGAAGAGAATATTTGCATTACGGTGATCATAGCTGTTGTTTTCACTCTAGTGTCTACATTTGGGTGAAATCAAGTAAACTCGTCTGAATCTCACATTTCTTATGAAAACTTTGAATAAATTAATACAATATATTAATTGCAGGACTGCGCGAGAACATCAACTACTGTCTGCGACTGCTCAGGAAAAAGTTTCCGGCGGACCGGTTCCCGGAGCTGAACATCCACCCGGTGCTGCCGCCGCATCCCATGCCCGCCAGTCCCATCACCACTGCCGGCGCTTGTCATGTTCGTGTCATTTGCCTTCTTAAACACCCTTTTATTCAAAAACCCCGATCTCGGATTCAAGAACATTTTGAAGTAGAAGAAAAAATATTATGTGTTCATGTGGCAAACGGTAATTTCGCTCAGCTTCAACAACCCAGATCGCACAGAAGAATAAAACAGTACTGGAATTATTTGTTATTTATTATGTTTGTTTGTGATTAGGAATTTATCATAGTTATCAGATATTATGTGATTTAAGATTTATTGTTATTTAAGCTTCCCCTGCCGTGCGGCATCGACAATGAAGTGGCGGTGAGCAGTATCGGGCATGTCACCGACTTCTGGCTACAGCAGCCGACGCACCCGACCTTCCCCAAACTGTCGGCCCTCTACTCGATCATGGTCGGCGTGTACAGCCATCCCACTTGTCCAACCGTACCCAAACCTGTGGAAGGTTAGACATTTTTATTCATTCCATTGTTTTTTGTCTTTTGGTGGTTAGAACTTATAAAAAAATTAAGAGCTCAAGTTGGCTGCACAAACGAAATGGAACGGACTAAAAAATTGTGCTCTGTTGACTTACGAAAAAGTTGGGAACACGTTCAAGGGTGGTAGCAGTAAGCAACAATGCGGCATTGACGCTCAGCTCAGAAAAAAAACATCTTGTTGCGTTTTGCGCTCACGTTATGTCCAGACAAAAAAGCATACGTGTTATGTTGCTCTGCTATTAAAAATATTCTTGTCTGGCAGAGACAATTTCAATTAGGAAGTTCTTTATTTAAAAAACATGTAATGATGTTGATGAGATTTTTAAAGTGCAATGTAGTAACATCTGTTTTTTGTGATGAGGAATCTTTGAGTGTTCGCTCATCCGCTACAACGATCTAGCGCTATATTGCGCCACAGAATGCAACAGCTTTACACGCCAAACTAGCAAAATCTGTTTTCTGGTTATGCATTTGTTTATACCGCGTGAGTCGGAGTGTTTATGTACGCGTAGAGTCTGGGCCAGCTACCTGCGTTTAGTTCTTTGGTCCTATGATTAACGTGCGTGGTTATGAAAAAAAACACAACAAGTTCTTTGTGAATATAAACAGCACATGCAGTCTAGAAGGGTGGCATAAATCAAGTAAAATTACACTTTATGTGCCATAGTCTCGAATCTTGATAAAATAAATAAATAAACTTGATTTTTTCTAAAAATGTACAAAAAATCTGGAAGACTTGAATAATGCAACAGTTATTGCAAGCCTTGCAATTATTTCGTTTTTCAATCACGATTACTTATAAATTTCCATGTGAACTGTGTGTGGTGTGTGCGTGTAAACCAGTTATGCGCATTGTGAGTGTTACATATAGTAAAGTTAAGTCGCAAGTAAACTCAAGTGACGGATAAACAAGCAATGGGATAATGTCACTCATTTATTATACAGAGTTCAATGTAAGGAATTAACTGATAAATATAGACTGGTATGTTTGTACACGAATGTAATATTTACCTTGTGTTATGGCCAGCCCATCCGCTGTAGTATTGAGTAGAGGTGTGTTTGACTGGCTGGCAGCAGTCACTGTCTGTGTCACCACATACATATTACATACACTCTTATTATTATTAGGATGCACAAACAGGGACGTATCAGTACCGAGCAAAAAGTAGGCTGATTAAATTGGACACCGTGCGTGTTTGCTAAGATGTAAAGTTTTTTCAAAAATGTCGTGTTCAAAACATGCAACCTACTTGGGTTGACATTGCCTGACCTGGGAGGAGAGATTTGTTAGTATCCGCTGATGTTGGTAAGCTGCTATCACCCAACACAGTACAAAAAGTCCTCAGGCGTTTCATGCGGTTGCCACCGCCACAGCAAACGTGGTATGTGCCTGTGCCACGATATGGACACGGATTGCGCCATAATATGTTATCATAGACAAGGGTGCTCGATGGTAATGTAATACGCACCATGGCATGGCATTGTCTGTGACTTGAACACGGTACAAGACTGACTGTGTCACCAACAATAGAATGGGGTTGATATCCGAAAACTACTTCTTGTAGTTCGAGAACAATCCGGTGGTGTGTTTGGGCTGATGAGTTTGGAATAAAAAGTGTAGATGTAATCGGACAAATGGCCGCAGTTGGCGTCTAGCCAGCGCACTACATCGAATACGTAGACACAACGCAGCCACCGCTGTCTGTCCGTCTGTCTGGCTGGTCTAACGGTACTGAGAGAGGGACGCACGCGCTAAATTGTTTTGTTTTATTAAGTTTTTTGTAAATGTTTCGTGAAGTACTTACGAGTTTGGCTCAAACTAGTGGAGGAGCACAGTTTCCTGTTTGATTGGGTTGACTCTCACCGTTTTCATTTATGAGCTTCGTTCGTGGGCATTGGTTTATTATTTTTCGTAGCAGCAAAAGTGCCTGTCTGTCAACTTGGGACTAAATCAATGACAATGACATACAAAACATAAGTGGAGATGGGAGAAATACATATGATGCAAGAAGTTGTTATACACCACGGACATATAAAATTGTACAACCGACCAAACCTTTCCCAGCACTAATTGTGAATCGAAAATTTCTATAGACCGTAATATTATATTTTTTACGTTCTAACAATTTATAAACGGTATATTTGTTTCAGTGGGCATCCTGTGCGCAGCTCCGTTGGCCGAGGGCTGGTTCCGAGCGCAAGTGTGTCTGTATGAAGAAGTGACCGACGAAGTTGTGGTCAAGTTCGTTGATTATGGCGGGTACTCTCGAATGCCACTCAGCTCGCTCAGGAGGATCAGGTGAGCATTAAATAATACTTTTTAGAATATTATTGAACTTGAATGTACTTTTTCAATGTTTACATATTTTAATTGGCTGTTCATCTGTGTTTTGTGTTTGTCCTATATTCTTCATTTTATTTCAGGAGTGACTTTATGGATTTGCCTTTCCAAGCCATCGAGTGTCATCTAGCCAATATTCAGCCCTCGCCCAATGATGATGGTTGGTTGTCATTTTACATTGAACTGCATGACCTACATTAGCACGGGGATTAAGACATGAGAATGCTTGATTTTTTGTTTGATATATGATCAAATATCTGATTATTAGCCTGCGAGCGAAGTAAAAATTGATTAATTTTTGGTATAATGTTACATATTCTGAATGCTCTCGGGTAAACAACGATAGTAAATAAGTACAAACTGGTGGTCAAGCAACATCATCAACAAAACTACCAGCCAACGTTATGCTGTACGTAACGCCAGCCCACGATCACGTGTATCGGTAACAGTGATCATTCATTACTCTATGGGGCAGCACATTTGTTTTTGTTGACTGGCCGCTTATTTTCGTCGCAACTTTCACATTTTTAGCAATTTGCGATAAAAAATGTTGTGTTGTTGCAAGTGAGTTTTAGCAATCGGGACATGATTATGTGAGTGTGACTGGATGTCGGGCAGGGGCTAATTTTTTGGGGCTGCTACACTACAAGCAAGTGAGCATTTGAATAGAGTGTCATGAAATTCGGAATAATGTCTTGTCTTATCTTCAAATAATTATGCTGATAAACTTTTCAAATAGTTAGTGATTGATTGTTAATGATGTGAGCACGGGATGTGGATGTGGTGGTGATGATGATCGTGTTAATGACATAACATGCCCGGCCGGATCGAGTGTTTTGCTGCCAAGTGCGTTAGCGATAACCAACCAGTCAGTCAGTTCGCCTTGACCTTGACGCTCCGACGTAATTGATTTCATGTTCGCTGGCAGCAGCGACAACTGGCTTACAAGTGAAACATTGAAATAAAGGGGAATCTCACCAAAGAGAAAGAATCGCCTGAGTTTAGGCTATTCAAACCTACACTTTAAGGAACGAACTATACTTTTTGAAACCGCCACACAGGGGGATTTCCAGTTTTCCCTCCCCTTCTCATCCGCTATTGGCAGCGACAGTCGTCAGTTCTTTGCTTTGATCCGGCAACGGCAAGTGTGACTCAGCGACCGGAAAACGTATTTGGCATTTCTCTGCCGCTCTGTTCCGAGTGGACTATTCAAATTATGGGCTATTATTATATAGAGAGACCGTGATTCATTCTTGTCCATGCATTTTAATGTAGCGGGCAGTAAGCATCTGAGAAGTCTCATATACAGTGAGGATTGTCAGTTAACGGTAAAATTTTTTGATAACGGTGTGAAGATAAATAGGGCATGGGGGTGAACGTGCCATCCATTCACAGGGATGGTAGTTTTATTATGATGATACTTTTGGATCATTTGCTTACACCAGAAGGGAGAATATATAATTTTTACATTTGAATAACCAAGAAATGGTACTAATACATTCCTTTCTGGCCTACGATTGGAGAAGATCAATTCTCGATTCATTGTTTCATCTTTCATGATCGGATCAGTGATCACTGTTTTTCTTGGTCTTGGATCAAAACCGAGCTGTTCATTACGACGAGAGTGGATGAATCAGTCACAACACGATGACTGTATACTGTAGAAATCCAGATATCCAGATTACATACACTAAGACTGCCGACTGTATTCATTATCCCCGTTATACAAGGAATATTAATAACGTGTGTGAGATCGGTATCGGTGATTGTTATCGTTGCGCATCACCTCGATCATCATGTACGACATCGTCAATGAAATGCACATTTCCAATTTCGCATTATTGATCGGCGTGCTTTCAAACATTTGAGTTTTCTGGGGGTGAAAATAATTAAACCAGACAAAGTTGAAGTAGACTAGACTTCGTTTTATGAAGAATGGATGATTGGTTGTTAGTAGTTGCCATTGAGAGTAACCAAACAAGAAATACTCGGTGCCCAGCCAGGGGGAGGGGAGGAATGACTGTAAGTGGCGTGAAATAACACTGTTAACTCTGTGTGATATACACTGATCACCTTCTCGATACCAAACAATTCATTATTCATGGCCGGCAGCGGATGACAAAAAACAATTGTGTTATTTTTATTTCTGGCAACTTCCAATTTGTTGGCTTCTAAGATGCGTTTAGTTACGGAATCGGGAAGCCGTGCTAATAAGTCTAGTTGAAAAGCCGCTAGTTGGTCATCCGCCTCTAGTACTACGAATTTGTCTACTGACCGTTTCTTGCGTTCGGAATGTGTACTCCTGTCTGACTAGTCGTCTGTCTTTTTTGTTCAACTGACTGAGGCTAAGAGTGCGATTAACTTGCCTAATGTGAGTGGGATGGGGGTGGGGTGTTCTACTATGTTGGTCTTGGTATCTATTCTTTACAAATGGCCATCTCAAAACTAAAACTTGCCATTACTCGACGAAAATTTAACCTTACCTTCGCGCTAGTCTTAGTTGAATGTTCGATCGTGGACAGCTCGTTTTCATCTGATAAGAAAATGTTGGTGCGAAGTTTAACACAACATTCTGACTGTTTGTCTGTTTTTTTTTCGACTGGCTAGCTGGGGGTCGCAGAAAATGTCTGAAGAAATGTGGACGTTGTAGTTGTAGTGTTTGGCAGTTACGTTTGTCTGTCTGGAGAACTGATTGGGGTTTTTTCGAGTGATTCACAGTGATTTCACTGAGCGAGTTGATGTTGTAATAAGAGTATATTCTAATACATCAGAAAAAATTGTGTGAGATATCAAACTATATGCTACATACATAAATACAACTCATACTTATACTTATTCTGGATCACTCTTTTGTTTTATCATCTTTTAATATTACAATCATTGTATTGTTTTTTGCAGAGAACGCGGTTGACGGCTGGTCGACGGCGGCGGTTGAGTACTTTACGAGCTTTACGGGCCAGATGCTGATAGCCAGGCGGGTGGACAACCAGTGCGACGGACCGTTCATTGTCGAGCTATTCGCTGATGTCGACGGACAGGTCAGTATAAAAAACTGAAATTAAAGTTTGAGTTACGTTTGTGTTTGTATAGAAAACAAAATAGTGACAACAATGAAATCACAAAACTATAGTTGGCACCCCACCTTATAAGTTAAAAAAGACGAAGAAAAACACCACTTATCGATGCGATGCTATCTGCTTACCTAAGATTGCTCGTGATCGGTTACCAAGCTGCTAATGCCCTTCTCTTTGACCCCTCCCCCTTGGAGATTTTTATAAACCGCCAGTGGTACAAAATGGTTCCTTGAGCTGATTCACCATACTATATACATACTACACAGTACAATACAAAGAGAGACGTGATTTATGGTAGTGGGTGCGGTGATGAGAGATGGCTGGTTGTTCCACTAACACTAGCGGAAGAGAATGAGAGGAAAGGGAACGTATGAATTGGATTTCCATTATTCACGTTGAATTGGGTTTTCAATGAAATTATGCGGAATGGTTTCGAATGAGTTGATAACCGCTTTTGTTGAAGTACTTTTCGTAATTCATCAGTGGCTTGTATTACATTATTAAATATTAGTTGTCTCATTCAAAATAAGCGATTATTTATGGGTTGTATGTCTGTCTGTCAGCACCACACTTATGAATAGAATATCGAAATCTGGGTCGATGTCTTAATAGTGTTTCTCTGCTAATAGATTGATTGGTTGTTTGGGTCTGGCTCGAGCTCGAACCCCAGGCCCAGTTAGTGTTGCAGATTATACAGGGTGCACCGAAATACGTTCCCGTAGTAGTACACGAGGATAGTATAATAACCTTACAATGTCAGTTTCAGTGTATTCTCAGTATCATTTTCTGACCTCGGCTCTGACTGTTGAAATGTGAGCGTTACTTTATAATAACTTATTTATGAAATGCTCATACTTGACCAGATCATCCCGTTACGTTTATCAGCTTTCTATGCTGCACTGCATCTCTGAATCCAGAATCCTGGTTTTTCAATACTTTCATCCGCCAAGAATGCGTTATGAATGTAACAAGTGGAATCAGTTGTGGGGGCAGTGCAACAGCCGCTCTTTGATGATGCGATAATGTTGTGTTGACCTGTTGGGTATTTAGTATGTATCTGGGTCTGGCATTTGGCAGTATGGTGGGGCTGACTACTGGCAGGGCAGTGGCAACTGGCACCCAATTCTTGCTGCTGGTCTGTTATGACTGTCAGGGATCGTGCCAAATTAACAGATTTTTTATGAGTTGATTTTTATCAATGAGAGTTAGTTGCAGAATAGTGCATGTGTTAATATTTTTATTACCTGCTTCGGGACGATTTAGTTGACTTGAGCAGACTTTGACGTTCTACTTGACTTTCGTTGAATTTCATTCTGTTCAAACAAACTGAGTTAGTTACTTTGCGCAGGTAACTTTTTTGCAACGTTCCAATAAAAAATTGCTAGTGACAAAGTAGTAATTACAAACAAACATTGCAGTTGTGTGTACGTGTGGTATTTGACAGAATCAAACTCATTCGAGTATAGAGTGAGGTTCAATTAATTCTGAGTCCTCAGTTCTCGATATTCCCAAGCTACTCAGTGTATGGTTTGGTTACTGATCGATCACAAATACTCATCATCATCACTAGACAAATGTTCACACATTGTTTACACACGTGTGTACAGAGTGCGCACCAGACTGTATATAAATATTGTAAACACATAAATCAACGGGGGTCTATTCTAAGTCTAGACAAGTACTGGAACTGGACACTGGTAAATATTGATATTTGGATGCTGAATGCTCCAACCCAGCTCGGCTCGATGGTCCTCCTTCGCAATAAAAAAACTTTGTTTACAAGTATATACTGTATCATAAGCGAATCCGCATGACCTTTGTCACTGGATGTTCCAAAAAAATGTTTGTTATTACGTTCAGTTTTTCTCTTTCATCTACCGCGTAATTTGACGACGATTCGGTTAATCAAAGCCCCATATACCGTATTTATGGTTGAGCATGCATAGCATGGTAATATTGAGTTGTATAGTATAATTTTGTTGGAATCTTACAAATAAACGATACGATGGTAGCCACAACCTGTAACCAGTACATACAACAACAATATACATGTATTACTACAACACATGGTTGGTTGCACACCTGCACGGCCGTGACTGGCTTCTGCTCTGGGCTGTATACCCGTTTCACCACCACTTATCCACCAAATTGTACAACAACATAAACAAACACCGAAGACAATATAAGTAATTTCCATGATGTGCCTGCCACTGATCGGCAGACTGAAGCAGGGACCAGACAATAAATCTGGATAGGTTTGCATTTGGGTAAAGTGTTTGTGGTAGTGATGGTAAGAAATCCTATCTGTAAATTGAAACGTAGGCTTTATAGAAACGTTTGCCATTCCATTTTCCGTAACTTAATGGTGCTGAGAAGAACAAAAAGTGAGCATAGCATATTCAATGGGACCAACATGTAATATGGTAATGAAGTGATGGGAATACAGTTATGCAGATGTCAGCTTTGATTATTGACTGACTGTCTGGCTGTTTGGCTATTGTAGTGGTGACTGACAAGAAGACTGACACTCGAGTGACCGGGTCGCTATTTGCACTGTCGAGTGCTGGGGGACGGGGACCCGATTTGTATTGTTTTTGTCTAATCTGCGGAATGTTCAGGTGTTCTTGCCGGTTCGCGCTGATTAGCACTGTAGGACGAGACAAACCTCTAAAGGGAAGGGAATCTTTCAAAGATGGGGATCGACAGAAATTAGGTCGTTTTCCCTACAACTTATGGAACAAACTCCTCTTTTTGAAAACGTCAAAGAGAAGAATTCTACTTTTCCCACCCCTTCTCGTCTGTTAGCCGCTGAGGCTGATCAGAATGTTAGAACGCTTTTTTATTACTCAATTTAAATGATGTGTTTGTTGTTTCAGCGCGTGGACATCGCGTCGAAGATGGTTGAAGCGGGTCATGCGTCGTACATCAGCACGCCGTCCGTGTCACCGCAGTCGGACATGACCGATAACAGCGACTAGACCATGCAATAGTTGATTCACATTTACTAACACAACAATTGAAACATTATGTTTGTCGAGGCACAGACGCGGCTGTGATTTTAGACGGACGTGATGCCACAATGCTGTCCAATATACCAAGAAATTGCCGGGCTCGTTGATCATACTCGCCTGCCTTTGTATGGATGCCAAATCAGTTTGATACTAGAATACATCATGCTGCTGTTTGTTGGTTGACTACATACATACATTGGTTCGGTATGTCATGACCTGCTAAATGTTTACAAACGTTACTATCCGTTATTATGAATGATGATCGAGTGTGTGTGTATTTTTGCGTGTCGTCGTTATATTCTATGTGTGTGTTTTGCCACTACTGATTACACTATTATTCACTGTTGTCTGTTATACATGATACTATATCACAGATCATACCGTTGGTGTGCGTGTGCTTTGATCATCCTGATATGCCCATATGTGTAAATAGGGAGTATTCACTCATTATCAGCGCACTTCACCACATATCTACTACTACTAGAGTATATTCGTTATCTAGCAACTGGTGCATGTCTGCTATATTTGCCAATTCTTGGTAGAATTTTTTACTGAAGTAATTTTTTCCATAAGATCGCAATATGGCAGACTGAACCATCCGTGTTTCAGTTTCACGACTTGATAGAGTTGTCCTTTTGGCAGTGTGTCCCAATTTTTTAATATAATAATGCAATCCGTTACATACCTGGGGAATCACTGCCTTAAGAGCGCTCTGCTTACAACACTACAGTAAAGCTTTGTTGCACAATCGGGCTGCCATCTAAAATAGTAATTAGTCGTTCATTCATTAGACCCTATATTGGCACTTCAATCAGACCCGATTAAGCGAATTAGTTGGTCTGATAGTCAGTTATTTTATTCTGGACTCGTTTTGTGCACTAAAGGCACTTTCATACCTAAGTTTTCACCATATAAACCTGACGAAATTGTCGGATCAGGCACAAAATGAGTCAAGTCCAAGATCAAGATGAAATAATCGACTACATGGCCGCTGGTTGTTTTTCTCTCGTTACAGTCATCTGTTCTGTTTTTGTTCTGGTAGTGTGTGTGTCGGGCAGTGTCATACTGCTGCTACGGTTTGAGTATAACTTATCTGAGGACCACTGGCGGACGACCCAATCCTCTAAAGTGAGGGAAAATTCTTCGAAGAGAGAGGAATTACCCGTTTTGAAGCTCATTTTAAGAAACTAAATTATACTTTTTGAAACTGCCAAAGAGAATACCACTTTAACGTTGTTCCGTTCCGGTGTCCGCTGTTGTTCAGGAGTACCAGCGCAGTTCCCCTATCCATCACACTCCCGAACAACACCTACTCACATTTCTATTGCGTGCGAACGTCGTTTCGTTACGTGCTGCTCTTTTTTGTTGGTTGTTTTTCTTCACGAATGACTTGGTTTGATGATGTTTGTTTTGTTTTCATTCGTTGACTGTACTCGGCGTCATCTCTGTTATGGGCGTGTATGGATTCTATTTTGTTGAATTTGAATCGTTTCACAGATTTATTGAATTGTACCGTACGTCGTATGAACCGCTCTTTTATCATCGCTCAATCAGTATAGCAGAATTAGGTCAATAATATTTAAAATGAGTTGTTTTGTTGGTTAGGTTACTGGATATAATGATCGGAGTGGTGATGATTGAACGGAGTGTATGTATCAGGAACGGATCGTGTACTCGACACGGTTCGCACTTATGCCTGATCCTACATATGTTGTAGAATATATATCCGGTTGGACGTCTAGGCTATTCATCATATTCGTCTGTTCACTCGACAGGTTTTCATTTACTCGTGCTGTATACACTCGCACACCGTTATGGCACTTTCTAGTATGCCTAATTTCCCTATAGTATTGATGATACACACCTAGATTTCGTGTAGTATAAGGTTATAACTTATAATATCAATAGTTACTTGTGCCAACGCGGTGCTGTCGCTTTCCTATACCTTGGCGTGTACCTTTTCGCTTTCTGCCTTTCTATGACCTGGTTATATCTTGAATTCCTTGGAAGTTACATATGTTTTATGTTTTGTAAAGAGTGTTTTTGATAGCATATTTGTCGATTCTACCGGATTCTTTACTCGGATATCGTCAAACCCTATATACAGATTATGATAGGCTTATATCGCACATCTTTTATTCTTTATATACCAAATATATAGTTATCGGGCCTGACTTAGAGTACCATTGCTGGCATACTGTAATTAATGAAATATTTTACATCAATGTACGTCGAAACAAGATGGCGCAAAGTTATTCGTTTGGCTGGCACGTACCAAACAGGCCTTTATACTCGGAGTGTGCACTGCTTTGTTTATGTTCAATGTCAGCCAAATATAGATAGGAGTTATTGTGTTAGGAGTGGTACATGTACAAAGTGGTGCACATTGACTTGACTTACTACGACGCCCAGAAAAGCGGCAGTTGGGAATGGGATGCTCCTATTTTGGTCCATTTGCGTTCTTCTATTCTACATTAGTACCCCACTTATGGTGTTATGTCTGGCTCCTTAACTTTTATCGAGACTTGGAATTTATAAATAGTGTTATAATCAAGTTAAATCATAACACGGTAAATTGGGTTTTTTTCATTCATTCAGAGTACTTTACTCCATACATACAAACATCAAACTCATTTCTATTTTACGTAACCCTGTTTTATGAATTACGTGTCTCTCTCATATTTGAAAACGGTGAACATAATAAACTGACCACTTTCCTGTCGTGTGTTGGGGATTGGACTATTGATAGGCATGTAAATCGAGTGCAATCAACGAATTGTTCACTTAGAAAAAATAGTACGTACATACAAAACTACATAAATAAATAAAACAGAGCAGAACAAACCGAACAACTCATATCACTGTGGAACCTTGGTTCTTTCTGACTTGCGGTAGTAAAAACTAACGAGTGGCACGTGTGGCTCTGACTAAATCACTGGCGGACGAGTTGATCCTTCAATGGGAAGGGAATTTCTTCGGAGAGGGGGAAATCACAAGTTTTTTATCCTTTTTGCCTACACCTCGAGGAAAAACCTCTACTTTTTAAAAATTTCAAAGACGGGGGACTTTCATTTTTCTCGCCGCTTCTCGTCCGCTAGTGGAATGACTGAATTGCGGCTAATGAAGTCCATGTGTGTACACACCAAACATAAATGGTGATTATACTGTTGTGTACGAAATCACATGTTTGAATAGGACAATCGGAGTTCAGGCAAGCGTTCAGTGGTTCATTTCAGTCAGATCATATCCAGTTGCTATATGAAATCGGATGCATAAAAGTATCGTTTTGTGGTATTTTACTTCAACGAAACAGCTCTTATACATGGTGGCCCAAAAGTCTCTACTCGCTGTTTAACCATAAATTTCTAAAATTTATTTAATTGCATGATTCCCTTTTTCAACCTAAATGGTTTATTTTTTCATAGGATTGCTCAAATTTGACTTTTTGCCGAAATTGATGGATTTTTCGTGTATTTTCGGCAATTCTGATCAAAATACTATGGAAACTGGACATTATGATGCGATTATGTTCAAATAATTGTAAAAGAGTTTCACATTGCTGAAAACAAGTGTTAACTGGGTTTTTATGATATTTATATAGGAAGACATGTTGATATTAACGTGATTTACTACAAAAAATTCTGGGTAACCGAAAAAAAATCGACGTTTTTGACAAAAATCGAAATTTTTTAAAATCGGTAAATTAACTTCTAGTCGGGATAATCATGCTTCAACAACTCCCAATGTGCGGATGTATCGTCATAAAACACCATTTATGGCTATTAAAACAAGATAAAGGCTGAAAACTGCCAAATTACCGATTTTGGTTCGAAAAATGACTTGCGCAATTTGGCTTATATTTGGCCGGTCGAAGCCAATAAAAATTTTATTTTGTGATAAGTTCAGTTCAAACATCATCATTAAGCAGACTTATGCAATTCTTGAGTTTTATAACACGTTTACATTAAAAAAATTGACTGAAGATCATAAAAGTATAGGAAAAACCTGATTTTCGCCGAATTTCCACAAAAAGTCTTAAAATCCTACGAAATAGGTCAATTCTGACAACAAAATTCGATTTTTCAGGTGTTTTTACCTGTATTTGCATATTTGAACGCCAATCTTACCATATAATTTTTTTGAGAAATTCGACGTCAAACAGCGGGTAGAGACTTTTGGGTTTTGTAATGATTAATGTAACATTATTGTTATCACCTTGATGCCTGCAAAAGCAAAACGAATAACTACATAGGCAGCGCTGAGAAAAAAAGCCAGAACTTTAACATCCATTAAGATGTCTTATTTATTTTGAACGGCCTAAAACGTGGTCAATGACCTGTTATATTTAGCTGTATCAACTCAGAACTCGAAATGCACGCCGGCACACACACATAGTCTTGTGGTCCATAATCAAATTGTGCCGCAACCAATGATGTACTCTGGTCAGACGTGTCGCGGAATAGAAGCCACTGTTTCTTTTTGAAGTTTTTTCGTAGAGAATTAAATTTTTTTATGAAAGAAATAAAAATTCTATATATGATAAGGATAAGAAACTTTGGGCTATGCAGCAATAGTGTTTTACAAGCCATGAGTTTGATACGCCTCCGTGCCAGAGCCATGGACCAGCTTAAACGATGCCAAATTGCCGATACAGCAAGATCACGGTCTGAGCCACATGACAGAACATTGGACATTGTGTGTAGGTGTAGTGCCATCTGCTTCGTATTGTTCCAACAATTTAGAACTTAGCAATATCATTCGGCAAAGCTAAAATTCGATGAACAAAAAGATGTTTTAGTTTGAAAACGTATCTGTTTTATAAATGCCAATCATGCAAGTATAGCACCCGTATTTCATTATAACAAATGAATAAGATTTTTTCCCAGTCATGATGTGTACATGCCTGTGTCACTTCATGCCGAGAAATAGTCTTACGGCAAAAAAATTGGTCTCAGATTCGGGACAAAATTTCGAAATCGATAGTTTTCGATGTCAAACGTGCTAAACTTATTCCATTCATCAATTTTATAATTTTTAATGGAATAATAGAACCGAATTTATTTTTCAGAAACCCGAAATATATGCATCTCAATTAAAACATTTTTGAAAAAAATTAAGAAATTATTTAATAGGCAGGGCATGAAAATAATAAAATGTATGCGTGGTGGAAATCTTATTCACTGGAAATCCGTCGGTCGTAATCCGGATTTGGTTTTTCTCATAATGAATTACGGAGGCTATAGAGCAAAACATCTGTAGCGTGCGTTAGCTCGCTTCTTCTGCAGTATTGTTTAGCCGGGTCAAAGAGTTTCGCGCCACTATTATTGTCTCCTTGTAATGGCTTAAGATTGAAAACGACGATTACAACTACGCATCATACAGTATATCTCGTTATATCGCCTCATATCTCCTTATGATCTCATATCTCGGTAATTTGTGAGTGCTAATGATTGACCGAACTACTGTTCAACTGTGAACCATTAATTCCCGAACTATAATTTATAAACTTCCCACTACGGTGTATGACCAGCTAAACCGACCGAGTAAAAGTTCAACCAATTAGTGTATAGTGCCGTAATCTGGTTGCTATCGTCAAGCCATGTCTGATTGGCCCACCTGGGCATTGGGCAGACAAGTAAGTACAGTATGTGGATGGTGTCGTGTCGGTGGTATTAATGGTACATGGCACAGCACTGGCGGACGAGCTAACCCTCCAAAGGGAGAGGAATCCTGTCAAAGAGGGGGAATTGGCAGTTTTCAGGTCATTTCACTTACACATGAGGGAATAAACTCTACTTTTCAATAACGTCAAAGGGGGGATTCCACATTTGCCATACTACTTCTCGTTTGCTAATGAGGCACAGATCTCGGCACGAGTCAGGTCATTGTCACGTACCCAACATCACTCATCGCATCATTTCGCACCCTGTTCTTGACCTACCTACATAGTCTCTATTTGGAATGTCATAGTTAGCAAAATTATGATGAAAATGTTATTTATAAGATATCTTTCATGCTAATCACACGTTAGAGAGCTTGTATTTTTAGGGCGCGCGCTCAGAGTTCTATCGAAAAGGTTATACGTGAAGTTTTGTGCCAATGTCACGGAACTTTGAATTAAATTTTAGTTTCCTTAGGAAAATTCCGATTCTCCTTAGTGATATCAGGTAACTTGAGAAAAAAATATTCGTACTTACGTGAGAATCAGACTGAACTCGCCATCGTACTGTGATGTACCTTGTATGTTTTCACAACTTACAGTAAAGACGCTTTCGAGATTCTAGTGAAAATCACCCACACTATTTTGCTCAGACCGTGAAACATCATCTTCACTTTTGTTCCACACGTGCATGATGCACGTACTGTACTAGCTTGTGGCCCAACATCTGAGTTAAACGTAAAAGATGTATTTTTACGGGCTATGATGTTTTTTATTAATTGAAATTGGTTTATTATCTTTGTATGCTCATGTTTACATAATTTTTTTTACAAAATTAGCGTTTATTTCAGCCAACAAGTTTTCAACCTAATGGTTCATGGTCTGACTCTTTTTGTGTGTCAAATTTCACTAGATTCCCGAAAGGGTCTTTAAGAGCTTTGAAAAATGTGTTCATGTTTGACTTGACAACACTATCCGTTTATTTACACTCCGTTGGTAAAGCGTCATTGTTTTATTGACCTAGTCCGATGCACTTTGCTTTGTTGCATTCCAGTACTGAATGCTATGTAAGATAATATATTGCTCTGAACTATGTGGCTTAATGTTTGTTACTTTGAAAAAAACATGTAATTTCCTAAGTTTTTGTTCTTAAAAGTGCATACATGTTTCCCTTATCATCTTTA
Organism: Daptonema setosum; assembly: GCA_964036265.1. NCBI lineage: Eukaryota > Metazoa > Nematoda > Chromadorea > Monhysterida > Xyalidae > Daptonema > Daptonema setosum. The sequence goes on from OZ038442.1 coordinate 22,621,505, forward strand.
TTGATGGATGTGAGAAATTTGACTCACGATTACTTGTATTTTATTGGTACATACGTTGCCTTCGTCTTCCAATAATTCCCCAAAATGCAAGTGTGGAACACCATATTCATTGATCGATGACTTTTGTAGTTCCAAAATAGTATGTCCATTTGTAATAACAAATTGTGTTTAAAACATACGTAAACACATACACATATTCAAATACATACATTCATGTCTCAGAGGGTCAGTTACTCAGTGCAGAGTGCAATTAGCGGCACATTTGTCTCCGATTTCAGGTTGCATGCCACAAGTGCGATGGCACAAATTGGACCCACCAATGGCATGTCCATGGCATTTTGATCCGGCCACCGGCGGACGAGCTAACCATCCAAAAGGAGGGAATCTTTGCCAAAGAGGGGGAATTGGCTGTTTTCAAGCCATTTCACCTAGACATTCATGATTTTTTTTTGAAAATGCATTAGAGGAGGGAACTTTATTGTTTAATTTTTCCTTCGTCCGTTAGTGGCGTTAGTGGCTCCAGTCACAGTTATTATGTGTGCGATTTGATACGATTCCGTACATTCACCCAATGTGATACGATTCATCAATCACTCCTTTTTATAGCATTCTCAGTTGATTTGGAGACTAAACTTTGAAATTCTGCTGTTTTCCGGGACTTATTAAGAATTTTCTATGCATGCGCAAAACTATGGAACGAGTTTAGCTCCTTTTGAAAAATCACATAGGGCAAAATGGCGTGCTCTGAGATTCAATCTCTCAATTAGTTGAAAGAGCTTCATAACTGCAAAATCAGCTCAGACAACATTTCAGATTTTTTGAAATTTCAAAGATTTGTTGTTACGGATGTCAATTTTATTGATCATTTAATGATTGATGTCAATGTTTCACATCATTAACCCATGATACCATCCCGCACATTCACAACTTGAAACTACATAATAATCCAGGGGTGCTTTCAGAGTAAAAAGGAAAGTAAAAAGTAAAAAGGAAAGTAAAAAGAAAAGAAAAATCTGTAACCCTATTGACCAAAAAAATTTCGGGAACAAATTTGACTTTTCGGTCAATAGGTTTACAGATTTTACTTTCCGTTTTACTTTCCTTTTTACTTTCCTTTTTGCTCTGAAAGCACCCTAAGCAAACTGTCTGTAGAAAACAATAAAAGACTGGCCCTCCCACAGGATGGTAAGTATTGTCGGGAGTATTAGTCGTGGCGTGGCGCCTCCATATTTCAATGTGGTCGGCTTACGGCCAGTTGCGTGACGCTTACATGCCACTGCAATCCAACATATTTCATTGTTTCATGCTCTCCTGTTTCAATTTCTATTTAGATTGCTACTGCAATTGATTAACTATTATCTTATTAACTTGAAAACTATCAGCAGATCATAGCTTCAAATGAGAAAATAAACTAAAACACAAACGATAATACATTAAGATTAGTGAACCTAATGTACCCGGTAAAGTGTGAGACACGCAACATGTGACAACACCCACTACTGTACCACAGGTTACATCGTTCCCACTCACACACGCTCATCAACTTCTTCCCATGTTTCAAAAAAGCTCAACCGTTCAACTATATGTTAGCAATTAACATCAACCAGACCAGACCTACAAGTTCCCATAAATCAGGAGTCCTTATTGATGTTGACAATGAACATTATTTATAAATTATAATAGCATATGAATGATAACTTTGATAACTGATTTTAACGACACTCTGTACATGGCATGTCTCCTTTAGTTTGTGTCAAGTTAACCGTAAACGGCTGCCGGCCAAAAGGACCCTGGCTGTAGGGTTCGCATTACATGGCACATTGGGATGACATATGGCTCGCTCATTCACGAGCTATTTTACAGTTGTTACAGTTATGTTACGGTTGTTATAGTTATGTCACGGAAATGTTTCAATTATGTTACGGTTATGTTACAGTTGTTACAGTTATATTACGGATATTTTACTGTTGTTACAGTTATGTTACGGTTACGTTACAAACGGCAAAATGTGTTGCAGAGTTGCTCTGATAATGCTGATTACCATTACTAAGTGTTCTGATCACTAGGCTCCTCAACCAAACGAATTTTATATTTCGTACGTTTGTAGAAACTTTTCATCCATGCTTGATGATCTGTAGGTTTCATAAGTCATCATTACCATTTACTGTACATAGGTTTTGAACGATAGACATTACATTACCATCCGTACAATACTACTAGTTACACATACTATCCGCTTCAAAATACCACGAAGAACTATAAATGGCATGCTTTTATCCTCTTTTATCATCTACGCACCATCGGCAACGAAACCGAAGGCCTTCACTATTTACTGTGGGATTACCAAAATCTGACAACTTAATGAACATCCATGCATCATGTCATTTATTACGATGATTCATGGATTCGGACAAAAAGACTCAAGCAGCAGGCAGGGTGCATTCGGAGTGACAACTGGCGGACGAGCCAATACTCCGAGCGGAGGGGGATTTTTCCAAAGAGGGGGAAAAGCAGTTTAGAAGGTACTTCATCTACGCCTTAAGGAACTAATTCTACTTCATGGAACTGCCAACGAGAGTAGAATTTCATTTTTTTTATTCTTCCCTCGTCCGCTAGTGGGAGTGACTGCACGCAATCGCTTACATACTCATCATATCTTCATCTAAATTGCATGTTTTCATCAGAATATGGCTGCCCTTATTCAGAGTATAAGGTTTTACGTCAGTTATTTTTTGGCCTTAGTGTTCTTAATACTTTGCCGCTATCCTTTACAGGCTTGAATTTTACCATTTGCCCGTGAATATATTTTCAAACAACCAACTTACTGTATTTGTTGCAGATTTGTTTTCTCTGATTCGTAGTCATTGCCTATTTTGATACCATATAATAGCATATCAACCCATCCCATGATTTGGGGCACCTTACTGGGGCAACTCTACGTTACTCCATACAATACAACTACCCAACTTGACCTGCCATTTTTCACATTTTTCAATCTTTTTCAATACGTAAAATCTGGACCATTTTTCACCATCGTTATAGAATGCCAAGGACACCACCAGGCTGGACATCATTTGAACTGTGAAAGAGTCTATTTCGGGGTCTCACCCAACCTACATGAACAACCGGTTGGGCACAGTTCATTTCCTGTTTTCGGTATAAAAACTCATTTTAGGCAGAATGTTTCGATGATGTATGTATATGATTTACCCAAGCGTTAATTTTTTCAAAGACTCTATTTGATGGTCTTACCCAAGTTAGTCTTTCTCAAGTTACACGAACAGTCGGTCGGGCAGAGTTAATTTCCTTCGGTATAAAAATTGATGTTGGTCCGAGTGTTTTGGTATGTGCAGTACACACATGATTTACCGAGCCACTCGACGTATTACGATGTTTGTTATAGAGTGCCTAGTAAAGCAGTCTGGCATGGTATCGTCAAGTGTTTACTTACTGATTTCGGGTATTCCGAGTCGGCACATGCATACTAGTAAGTACATGCATATGCACATGTGTACTTAAAAAGCATATCGTAAGTATACCACTTGAATTTTCCGTTCATTTGACTTCTTCTGTTATATTTTGGCTTTCGGCATCCTCGATGGTACTCTCAAAATCTCTTGTTCAAATTTTTATTATTGCGTTTACATATAATTCTCGTTTATTTGGCCATATGTAGGACTTACTTCATTGCATTTTGCAAAATGAACAGTTCACAATTCATCGTCATAATTCAGTATGTGTGTTGCTCAAATTAAGGATACTTATCTTTTGGCTTATATAGCCAATTGATTATGCATATACGATGGACTTTCGTACATACATACGTAAATCCATACATACATACATAAACACATATGTACATACATGCATAAAAATATACATACATATGTAAGTACATTATATTAATACATTAAGAACTTCATGCGATTCTTTATTGTGTAGTTGACATGTAAGATGTTCTGACCGGATGACCAGCTGATGAGAACACTTTGATTGCATGTTATAGCATAGAGCAATACTCATGGCTTGAGTCCAAAACAAGATCCCTGTTATTTTTTGCTAATGTTACCAAGTTGCATGGTTTGTCATATAATACAAACTTTTCAAGTGAGCTCCGTATCTCATAAACGTTATACACGTCCCCTTCAAGTTAAAGTCGGTGCAGCGAGTTATGTATGTCTTTTAAAACTGTGGCCATACACACCCTAAAATTGAACTTTTCTCCGATTATATCTGGATTATAATGAATAAATTGGTGATTACAAATATGATGAAAAAACCTTGATTTTATGACGGAAAAACTCGATTTTACACGACATAACCCGATGCACCGACTGTACTTAAAATGATTATGTGCGACTCCGAATCAGCTGCGTTGGTATTAACGACTCATTTTGGCGTAACTCAATGGATAGTGGCACAAAACATTACGGTAATTGGCCGAACAATCTGACCTACATACATTCTGTTTTATTCCTCACCTCGGCTTGTTCATTTGATTTATAGTGGTATTTTCGCTGCGACGAACAGCATGACACACAGCACAGAACCAGATTTTGGCACGTAAGTTGAAAATTATCCCGGTAAACCCAATTTTTTTCATTTATTCAGCTACCACCAGAATGATTTTGGTAAACTCTTGTTTTCAAATTGCATTGCAGGATATTTGATTTGGTTCAAACTGCAGAGCTACCCTGGCTAAGCACAACCGCCTTTGGTTCACAATTTGCCTTATATGTACAGGGTGTCCCATCCTTAACCGCCGATGTTGACGGCTTGGCGTTTGAGTTGTACTGAGCCTATATAATTGAAATTTCGTTTTCAAATAAACAAGTCTTTGGCAATTTGTTTGACGCCTACCAGAAGCTAATTGGACGTTTTTAGCTAATTTTACAAGCAATTGAAAAAATGCCCATTTCTGGGCTTTTTTTCTTCCTTGTTTGCTAAAAAAATTTCAAAAAATTTATGAAAAGGCTGTGAAAGAGCGAAGCATCACAGAAAATATAACAACACATAACGAAACAGAAAAAAGAAATTGACCCGCTCAACTTTCGACTTGGGTTCCTCCAAAATCCTAACATCGTTACCAAAAAACGAGGACTGCTTCATAACCCGTGCCCATGCCATTTGCACCCGTCACTTCTTCAAGGGTAAAAAGACGTGACTGGTCCGTATTCTCAGAACTCTCCGGATATACGTGTTCCCTCAAATCCCCCTAGAGCCAGGAGTCCAAAGGGATCAGGTCTGGCGTCCTAGCAGGCCACAAAGTTTGTCCTTCTCTGCCGATAAAGGAACCGGGAAAGGTCTCATTGGGCCAATCTCGGGTAATGCTGGCATAATGAGCCGTTACACCATACTGTTGCAACAGCAAGTCACCTTCACAAATTCAGTCGAAGCAACAGAAATTAGTCGAAGCAACAGAAACTTTTGCTAAAGAGCCAGGATGGTTCTGCAGCACGTGCCAGCATCACCCGAGATTGACCCAATGGGACCTTTCCCGGTTGTTGGGAACGATGTTAGGATTTTGAAGGTACCCAAGTCGAAAGGTGAGCGGGTCAACTTCCTTTTTTCTGTTCCATTATGTGTTGTTATATTTTATGTGATGCTTCGCTCTTTTAGTGACTTCATTCTTATTTATCTTTAATAACTTCTTTGACAAAAAGGCAAGGAAGAAAAAAATCCAAAAATGGGCTTTTTTTACAATTGCTTGTAAAATTAGCTAAAAACGTCCAATTAGCTTTTGGTAAGTGTCAAACAAATTGCCAAAGACTTGTTTATTTGAAAACGAAATTTCAATTATATATACTCAGTACAACTCAAACGCCAAGCCGTCAACATCGGCGGTTAAGGATGGGACACCCTGTACATACGCCGAACACGTCATAAATACTGGCACGTTCTGGTCATTACAAATATCACAAATACTGCCCATTAATCATTTTCCAACCTAAAATTTGACACGTGAAACGTCTCAACTCGCCATTTTAGCCTGAACATTATGGATTGTAAATACATTTGCAAAGTGCAGCTATTTGATTGGAAGTACGAGTTTTTGCCTGTTATGATGTTTAATATTAAAGGTTCTTATTGTTTCCTTGATTAAGTAAAAACATACGTTCATACATACAAATGTATTTACATATATGTACATGTATATACATATTTACATACATAGTAACTCGGTATGCATATCTAACTGCTCGTCTTTGTAACAAGTGCGTAAAACAATACTTACGTCCATATGTCACTTCACTTGATACCCAAGTCATTCCATCACGTGCTCAATTTTAACCAATCACTTAAATCATAATTTTTCTTTCAACTCAATCGTAAAATTCCCTTTCAGTTTATTAAAATTCATATTCGAGAAAATGCCTTTATTCCTTTATTCAGCATGAAAAGTGCCATCCAGTTCTCCTGGGGGCATTGGACGTCGGAAAAGTTTCTAGCGCGCCTGGTAGTAAAATGTCTGCCATTTTACATACATTGTGCTGCGTAATAGCTGCATATTGGAGTAGATCATTGTAAATGGCCATAAATCGTTGTTATATGTCACGACACCTGCAGCGCATCGTATGTAAAATACCAATTTACATATATGGCAAGCAGTTTCGAGCTGTGTTCCTGTTCCTGGTGGTGTGAGTTGAATCGGCCCAATGGTGGTATTGGCCCAACACACTCGTAGTCGTGTCGGTGGTGGTGCGTCACAGATCAACTGATAAACATTTATATATGTCCAAAAGTATGTACGTATGTATGTATGTATGTATATATGTAAATACTGAGTTCAGTTTACGGGATAACCGTTGTGCGTAGAATCAATCCACCTTTTATGATCTAGATCTGACCATTTGAATGTTTGGCTTAAAAATGTAGGTTAGACGATGGCAAGTTAGACTTCTGACGTTTACGGAGCCTTAAAATCTGAACATTGGGTCAAGCTCCTTAGTTCTGTCCAAACCCACATGTTCCTTGCCTTCTATCCTACTGTTTCAAATTGTCTGATTTCATAGACTTCTTCTTTTTATACCGTTTCATAATTATGGACAAAAGTTAGCAACAGTTTGGTTCTTTGCAAGTTGCCTGTCTATTATTGTAGCAATGTTTGTGAGTCATGTCCTAACTGCGATGACCTTCAGTATTGTAGTGGTCATGTAGCCTGATGATGCCACTCAGGGTCACTGGCGGACGAGCTAACCATTCAAAAGAAGGGGAATTTCGTCAAGTAGGGGAAATCGGCTGTTTTCAGGCCATATTACCTACACCTTAAGGAACAAATTCTACCCTTCGAAAACGACAAAGAGGGGATTTCCACTTTTCCCACCCCTTCTCGTGCTCTCGGTCAGGGTCGTCAGCTCGTTTACGATCGACGTGTCAGTGTCGTGGTACCATACAACCCGATATACTTGTCACATAAAATGGTATAGCATCAAAAACATCTACTTCAACTTCAAACGAGTTTATCATGGGTCTTCCATGTTTAGGCACGGTATCCATCAATCAGTCAAACACCCGCTGCACAACCAACAAATTCAAGCTGCAGATTTGGTCAGCAACTTTTATATATTTTGAGTGTGATTAAACCATGCGTTGTAGTACATAAGTAAATGACATGCAGTGGCGCATTGAATGTGACATGTTGCATGCATGCACTATAGCGTGACACCCTCCGCTTAGGTTCATCACTGGCGCACGACCACACCAAGTCTGTCTTACCCTACCGTCCGCCTTTTACAAACGTTAAACTTGTTCAATAGAGTGGAGTCAAACGGGTTCCAAATGATACTTATCCCTTCTTGGGCAGAGTTAAGAGTGGGGTTATTGCACTCTGATGCGGGGGAGTTTGGCTGGGGCAATGGATCACATACCACCATCACAACGAAACGACTCATCTGCAAATGCCCAGTTCACAAAAACATGTTAACTTCGACCAGATCGTGCTTTGGCGGTTAGCCAGACGTTATTTTAAAACAACATCGTTCAGAATCGACGTTTTAAAAAGAGATGCTTCAACAAATTCACATGTCTCAATGCCGGTAATTTTGTTACGACATTCAAAATAAAATTCAAAATCGACTTGTTCAATACGTGGAATAATAAGTTGGTGTTCTGCCCACCCTGCCTTACATTGTCATGTTCGTGTATGTATGTATTTACTACATGTATGCATGTAGCATACTTGTTTTTATTTGGTTTCTTTACACGACGTCATTCGAAGTATATACCTGCTCATGGTACGGCTTTTTATAGTTACCCTGTTTTCACTTTATTGTTTCCCTGTTTTTTTTTCGTAAAAATTTTAGTCGAAACATTTAGGCGAAAAACTAGCGAATTTCCGATGAGAACATTGTGACGTTGATCATTGAAAACATTATCCGGAACAAACGGTATCTTTCTAACTATCAGAATCTGGTTCCATCCACAGTAACCAGTATTTTAATTGCTGTAATTATCTGTTGGAAGTTAACAAGGGCTCTCTATAAATATGTAGTTGTAAATATGTAACTTCCTGCTGAGTGTTTAGACACATTCGCAATGTAAAATATACTGGTTATAAATACCTCAGATACAGTTGCTGTGAAGCCCGGCACGGCAACTAAATGCACATGTACATATGTACTTTAGGATAGTTGGTCATGGTCAACTTGAACTCTTTGGCATGTGTCAACAGCCGCCATGAACTTGAAATTCATTCCCTTCTGCCATTTTTTCATAAATTTTAAGATTGAGTCAAAGCGAAACTAGCTGTATTACAAGTTGCATGTTTTTGTATTTACGTATCCGGTAGAAGGAGTTTTTGTTTGTTACTAAGGTACACACTTGTGTGACCCGTTGTTTAAGTTGTCTCTTAGCCAAATTTGTTTAAGTATAGTGTTTGTAAACTAAATATAGTATATCGACAATGTTGTGTACCATTAAGGATTGAAAACATTTTCATGTTTTCATGCAAAAAAGTACGTAGAATACATGTTTACAAACGTTCACATCACCATACGTATGTATTCTATGTATATACGTAGGTAATAAACGGTGATGTCTCACCTGATAACCTGATAACTATGTAGACTTTCGTAAATGTTCCACGTAGTGACGTTTATGTGTTGTTCAAGAAACTGGTTTTTACCACAAAGCAATAGCTCAACAACACACGTGCCCTATGGCTGCTAAGTTAATCTTTTTCGACCGATATTTATGCATCAATGTATAACTGTACGATTATTTATTGAGACTCAGAAATGGAGAACAGTTCTCTGAAATAGTTATATGATTATTGGATAAGCTGAGTGATTACTGTGTATTAAATATGTTATGTACGATGTCTACATACGTCAGGAATTTGAATTCGCCTGAATCGAATAAGATGTATTCCCTGCCCACTCTGCATTTATTTAATTTATCATGATTCATGATGATGTTGAACGTTGAATTCAATTTTTGGTGACGAAATCGTCGGTTATTACGCCGAAGTCCTGAGCGAACGTCGTATTTTTACATTAAAAGAAAATATGATCAAATACACAAAAGTTTGGCAGTTTGTTGAAGCGTTAGGTATGTATGGTTGACCATGTGAAAGCCCAGGTGGTCTTCAGCAAACACGAGGTACAAAAAAGCATACCCCGTCCTTCGTTGAGTATGCATGGAAGTATCCAATGACCCATCTAAGCATGATACCATTATAAACACGCCTTAACAACATACATACCTTCATTCTCATGGTATGCGTTGCCTTCCATGCAGTTCACCGTTCATGATGCAGATACCGTCTTTAATTAAATTGTTTAGCCGCCTTCCAATGCTTTTATTCATTCTTTCATCTATTTCTTCATCCCATCAGTCAGTCAATCAGCCCAGGACTAGAACAGTTTTCATACTGAGAAAAAATCGTTCAATATCATTTTCGCTACAAACGAACACGCAGAAATACAGTATTCCGGATGTGCATAATCTCATTTCAGTGTCATCATATGAATCTATAAGAGTGTAACTATAATTATCCTGGGTGAAATGGAAGGAAATCTAACTAAGCTTCTTAAAAAAAGCTGTGCAGAAAAAAACGACCAAATTTGACGTGTTTTGTTTAGTCTCTGGTGCAATCTGGTCATGGGCAATCAAGATGTACGTATGTAATACGGGGTGGACACCCACCAACACCAAGGGCCAATCAACCATATAAGACGTGGACCACCGCAAATATTTGACCCGTCACCGACAAATTGGCCTTCGTAAGTACGATCACAACTATGTAGAACAGAATCTGTAAAAAAAAAAAAACTTATTAAATTTGGCTGATTCGTTCAGACAGACAAACGTTCAGTCATTAGATTTGTCAGTCAGTCAGACATCAGTCAGTCAATATTGACCAGTCAGTCAGTCAATGTTGGTCACTTAGTCAATCATTAAGTCTTTCAATCAGTCAATGCTGGTCACTCAGTCATTCAGTCTATCGGTCAGTGTCGGTTTTTCAGTCAATGCTGGTCACTCTGTCAGTCCGTCATTCAGTCAGTCAGTCAATGTTGGTCACTCCGTCAGTCATCCAGTCAGTCAGTCGGTCAGTCAATCAGTCCGTCAATGTTGGTCACTCAATCAGTCAAACAGTCAAAAACGAACTCTCTTGAGTGCACTACGATCAGGACCAGAGCCTGTATGTGATTCGTCTAAGCGTCAATCGGGAGCCCCTACCCTGGTGGAGGGAGGGTCATGCTCATGTGCCCTGGCAACTTGGGGCACTCCACTCTGTTCCATGGGACTTATAACCCTCAAATACTTACGTCATAGATTCCACCACAGTTTTCCATACCCTGTTTGTTGCTTTTACAGTCAATCAGTTCGGATCTGTCAGGTCAATCCTGATTGAGTTAGCAAATTCATTCGGCCACTGCGAGTGTAGAACATGAACAGAGGATGGTACCTTTGGCTCTGAATGGCCAAAGCGCCCATCGAATCTACCCTGATTGCATCAGATTGAGACGGAGCATTTGATTGTTGGGCTTGGTGTGTGATGGACGCGTTGTTCCATGATGGGACTTGTGGCACACCAACCACTTGACACCCATATTGCACCATGGCATGCGCCATGTGCCCAAGTACCACAACGTTCGGCTTTATTGTATTGTGCCGCACTTCTGCCAGCGTAGGCGTCCGAAGATTAAGATGGTGTCCTGCAACAAAACGATTACACATTGACACTTGTTTTCGTTACAATCTTACGTAAGCCCTAAGTAATTTTGGATTATGGTTCTGTCTGTGCAAGGGTATAATACGCTCGATTTCAATGGTGGCTCGATTACAATCGCTTGTTGCTATAGACGCATCGGTTTCTTCCACTACGATGCATCTTTACGTTGGCGTAATACCTATCTAGGCTATATAATGTGATGTGATGGCCGAATGCAGCCATTATTACTATTTTAACGGTTATGTTAGTGTTAGATGAGTGGGTCGTGTTAACGTACAGTATGTAGATGTAACTGTTACCGTAACATTCGTACGCTATGCAAGCATGTTGTAAAATTCAAATTTGATTAAAGTCGAAAAAAATCTCACCAGTTTCTATTAAGATGAAATATTCACATCAAGTTATTCAACTCAGACGCCTCAAGCGGCATGTTAAGAAGGTTTTCATGCCATAAAATAGGATAATTTTGCAACTCACCGTTTTCAAATCAGTTCACTTAGGCATATGGATGGTTCTCGATAAACCGTACGACGTCACTGGCCATTCACAAACAGATTCACACAAGTGATTAGTGTAATTGACTTTGTTGTGCCACACAAACGTTGTATGACCACAAATGTCATGCATTCAGCCGCCTTTTATACCGCAGAGACGACAACTCTGTTCCTTGTTGCCTGGTCGGTGCAACTTGATCGTAAATGAGTTACATAAAGGTTATAATATGAGTCATATTTATGCTCAACTCTTCCGAGAAGATCCTATTATTTTATCAGTCATGTGGTAAGGCGTGGAAAAATTAAAAATTTCTGGGATCTGCAATGCAGCCTTGTTGACCAACAGCCGACGTCACTACGATTGAGTCAGACAGACAAACGTATGATAACCGCAACATTTGGCTTACGGTTCCCACACATATAATTTACGTCCATATACATAAACCGACATTTGTGTTTCGGGGATACGTTTACTATTATTATTCTTCTACATTAGAATGTTTTACTGTTGCATGAGTTTGTTTTATGAGACAATTATATGAAGTACCTGGTGAAGTCACAGACATTTATATACATGGTGACGTAATTTGCATGATTACATTAGGTGTGTACGTTTAGCCAGCGTTGGCATGTTTTTATAATGTGATTGCCGGGCGGTATAATGCGAGTCGAGTCCACTGTTTACGGTATTTGCGTAGCCGCGGCTGATAATAGTCGATTAGCCAGATAAATACATACCGTAACCGGCCCTAATTGGACGCACGGGCAGAAATAAACTCATCTAATGCATTTTTATGGTATATTGGTCACAGTTATATGGTACATAATATTTTATATTTGTATTTATATGCACGTACACGTGGCTATTTGATGCATGATTCAAGCATCTTCGCTATTTTACACTTGGAAGACATTATGACTGGAATCAATAAAGTTAGAACCACAAAGGAGAACTAACAGCATATGTACGTTGTTCGCTAATTATCCAGGTATTCAAGAACGCTCGTTTTTAATGCATCAAGATCAGAATTTCCCAACTGATTGCGATATTCTATTTTCATCGAGCTACCGTGAAAAAAAATGCTATTTACGTGATTTTCAGCATTTCAGCTTCAAGTTGTAACTTAATGTGTAAACACCGTATATTGGAATGGAATCAGCATAGGTAGTACACGCCTCCACTACTCAATTATTCAGATGTCGCCCAGTGGTAATTGATTTGGACCGGCCGGTAAACCCCGACCAACAATGGGCTTGTTTCTGGTATACCATCAATGAAAGGCTAAAAAAGTGGATGCCATCAGTGAGGATTAGCCGCATTCAACATTGGTGAACCGGACTGATTGCATGAAGTACCGGCAGACTTCATCAAAAATAATCCTTAAATCAAATTTGTATCGAGCTTTTCACCAAACTCCTGATCATCCAGATGTGTCACATCCTGTCTATGTGTTCCTCACTATAATTCTCCTCGCCAAATTTCCCATCGGTTCATCAGACATAGATCTACGGCCTTCGTCATTCACAAGATTTTGAACTGAATAATTTTGAAGATTTAGATTGCAATTTTTTTATTCGGCAGCAGTAAAACCTTAAAAATACATATATTGTGTATGTAAAAAATG
>OZ038442.1:22639799-22710210 GCA_964036265.1 Daptonema setosum
AAACGATCTCTAAGGGTTACTATAAATACAGTATACCATCATAACCTGTTTTAGATCTACATACGAAATGCTCAATATGTTATAATAAATATTACCTATATTATATCTCCTTGAAATAATACCAGGTTTGGTTCATCTAGACATATGTACTACTGTATTTCCATGCGATTTTTTTCCAATAACCTTTATATACAATATTCTTATGTCTCCGGGTTGGTATGTTGATCATAGGTTCGCATGGTTCCCTTAATATATTCGCCCAGTTACATATTTGTTATACAGTGGGCGTCATGTATCTGGGACCGCTTTAGACGTGCGGGATTTACGCATTTTTTATATTTAACAACGCAGATAAAATAGACTAAGAATTTACCGAACTGAAACATTTTTTTGTTTAACATCGTCTGTTCAGAACAACATTAAGCATGAATTCTGTTCTCAGAAATTTTCGGGTTCAATTAGACTCGAGATTTTATTCTGGTTCTAGACGTTTCTGTATAAACTGAGGATAAGTTCAGTCCACATTGAATGGCACAGTTATTGCATTCCAAAACGCATTTATGAGTGAATAAATGTCACGAAATAAAAAAGATGTGCATTAACATCAAATGTCTGGTTAGAAATGGTTGGCCAGTGTGCCCTTATAAAACGGTCGATGCTCATGATGCCAGATGTTGCCACCTTTATTATATTTACTGTGTGGCACAGGCGGACGAGAAGGGGTGATAAAATGGAACTATGGCCTATGGTGTTTTGAAGCAGTAGCATTTGTTCCCTAAAATGTAGGTCAAATGGTTTGAAAACTGCTAATTTCTTCCTATTTGACAAAATTCCCCTCCCTTTGGAGAAGTAGCTCGTCCGCCAGTGCTGTGTGGCACGCCATTACCAGGCAATTTAGCTTGTCATTTCGCCAACAAATTTTGGTGCCGTTTATTTTGGATTTCAATCTAGGAAAAATAGCAGGTTAATTAGAACATAGATTTAGAATTTCTGAAATACAAGGATTAGCATAAGTCGTGGGAGCGCTTATAAATCCGGGACATAATGACGTCACAGGTGCATAAGCCATACTGGTCTATATAAGTATTTCCGTGAGGGCGTTCTCGTAGGGCACGTGTCACCAGGCCGCCGGTTATTCAATGATTTCTGGCGATATTTATGGTGATTTATGCAGACACACCCGTGGGATTCAATCATTCATTTATGAGTACACTTGTATGGAAATATTTCATGTCGTGACTCGTGATTGACCTGAATGCATCATTATGTCACGAACTTGTTTATTGGGTTTCAATGATTGTTTAAATTATTTTTATCAAGTAATCAGATTCGTTATTTATCATGTTAAATAAATATGCATGGTTATCACTACATATGTAGTTAGTAAGTTCTAGCACAAAACTAGCGAGAATATGGTAATTTGTCTCTTAAAATGAGTTAAATTAATTAATAATGAATAAGAATCTGAGCGAAACTAGTCATCGATGGAAGTAGATATTGCAAAGCAATACACTGGCCCAGAATATTTTGTTTCAGGCAACATTGTTTCCATTCAACAATGGTTGTTGTGACTGTATGTATCTGTTTACATTCGAACTCCAACCGACTCGCCAATCCATTGACAAAAGCGTGGTTTGGTGTTACACCAGTTTGTCAATAGTAATCTTATAATCCGAACCGGTAACCAGTGAGCACAATCAACGATACACCCCCATTGTTGTGGGACGGCTGTTGTTCGTACGGCCACTCGAACACTCAACTCACTTCTCAAACCATTACCTGGGATTTACTCTATTGACTGTATTAACAGTTACAATTATAATCGTTTACTCTATCAAAAATTTCTATCGAATTCAAGTGGTAAGCTTATTTTTACTCCGAGAAAGTCGTATTTTTCAAACCCAAATACAATACTTAAGACAAAGGCCTGATTTATCAATCAATCTGGCCGTAAAAGCCACCTGTTCGCTGTGTAATGTACTTTCCGAACCAGTTTTGTACGTTTATATCCAGTAAAGCCAAAACCAAACACGTGATCCTGATTATATATATTTTCAAGAAATAAGCTTCGTTGCTTCGTTTAATCGGTTCAGTCGGTCTGTTTATTATTATATGTATGTAGGTGGGTCGGGAAAGAGCAAGACTATCTGTTCTTGATGTTTTTGTTGTTGTTGTTGTTATTGTTGTTGGTGTTGTTGTTGTTGTTCCACCCACTGTTCAATTAGTCACACTAGCATATGCTATAACAACGACAACAAGAAAAACAATAACATACATGTATGTTGTTCATTCGTTAGGCTAACCAGGCTAATAAGCCATCCAATATTGACGGATATTGGCTTCGTTGACGATTTTCGCATATATGTATATGCGGAAGTCAGATATGTACTTACTTACATTATGACAACAACTACATAATTCCGGCCCTAAACTCGATATAAAATTATTCAAGTTGTTACTGCTGAATCGGCTTCCATCGTGGGTTCGCTGTAATTTTTCCGTTTTAAATACAGTATCATAACTATGTACCTATGTGCCTACAGTATCTGATTACGTCAGTCACTTATGTAAGTATGCTGCAGAACTAATACATCTTTTGTGTATATGTGGTAATTCTGACAGTCAGCAAACAATTATACCGCCCAATGCACCTCGAATACTTCCTCAACAAATGTGCTTGTCCCATCTGTCTGGCTCATTTTCTAGACCATATGACCCGTGAATTTATCAATGATTCAGATGGATGGATGTGATAAGGATGTAGCATTGCCGGCGGCTAGGCATGTCTGAGTGATCTGTTGTTACTCGACCTACTGGCGGACGAGCTAATCATCCAAAGGAAGAGGAATTTCGTCAAAGACGAGGAAATTGACAGTTTTCAGACCATTTCACCTACACCTTAGGGACAAACTCTACATTTAGAAAACGCCAAAGAAGGGGGAATTCCCTTTTTTCCGTTCTCTTCTCTCATTCCTTTCTCGTCCGATAGAGACTCAACCCGTGCAATCAGATAATATGCTTTCGGAAGCACTCATATTTGTGTTTGCAGGTTGGTGGAGTCTGACTGGATGGAGCCCATTCCCGATATGTTTATGTTACGTTGCGAGTGGTGGGTTCGTTCGTTTTCCCACGTTCCTTCGTCATATCCTGCACATGTTGTACACGTTTTTATATAAACATTTGTACAAACATTAAACCATCTGACAGTGGCATTCACCTAAAAACCAAGCTTTATGTAAAACCATATTTGGTCACATTTGCAGTCGGGCAGTAACCGCTTGTTACGACAAAACAATGGTTTAATTTGATTCTTGACTGTATTGCCCGTATTGAGCTACAGTATAGCTACAGTAAGCCTGGGTTATATGAATCCGTTATCCACATCTACACATCCGTATGTTATCCGAAGGTCATGTAAAAAAACGTTTTCTCCAAAATTTTAACAACGCCGTCAAAATCATATTTGGATTCAAACTGCGCGCCAAAAACTTTTCAGCGTAACAAGAAGCCCTGAATAAGCTGTATGTAACGGACTATATTGAATATATTATCATAGAATGCATGTCACCCACTCATTTCACATCAATGGCAGCTGTGATCCAACGTTTGACATCATCTGAATCACGGTATTGTGCCACGTCACACCGTAACCTTAGAACACTATCAACGTATCTAAATGGGCAATAAAGCCGACTGGCGTACACGATACCATAGTATTCTACCCCACTATCATTAATAAATGACCGTAAGCGTACGCACTGGCGGACGAGTCGACCCTCCAAAAGGACGGAAATCTCTCCAAAAGGGGGGGGGGGGAATTCAGAAATTCGGGCATTTAACTACACCTCGAGGAACAAAGGCCACTTTTTGAAAACACCAAAGAAAGGGAAATTTCATTTTTCCCTCCCCGTCTTGTCCGCTAGTGAACGTACGACAATGCGTACGTAAATACGCCTTCGCCAACCTACGATACGATGCAGCGTATCCGGCCTGTTATGTCTATTTCGGAAATCAGATTAATTTGATACCATTTACGTCGGGTGTCAGGTTTCCAATGGCACAGTTCATTGTCATTCTGCTAGTTTGTTGTAGATACATCGGTGAGCCGAATCACATCTCTGAAGAAACCACAGTATTTCAGTTCGGTGTTTGACATTTATGAAATTGTGTTAATAATAAATAACTCATGCCATTGCCTTTGTTACATATTGGGAATAATTCAACTTGTGACTGGCATTTTCTTCTGAATTGGTTTTTCCTGATTGTTTTGGTGAATTATTTAGGCAGTTTTATTGCGCGTGCAACAAATAAGCATGCAACAACAAACATGCATGCATTTGAGTATTGCTTACGTAACGCTGCATGCGTGTTATTCCTGTTAGGGTATTACGTACGTAAACTTTTTTTGTAAACTTCACTTTGACAAGTTTATTACTCACACGTGGTTAATATAATAGGTATGTAAAAAAAACTCACCGTCGTGAGTCATACACATTTTAAGCGTTCCCTTAAAATATCCGAAACAGCCTAATAGTTTATTTGAGCCGAGCTATTGTGTTACGCTGTATTTTTTGCGTTAACTTGCGTGTTTGCAGTCTATTTGGATGTTTTTCACTCGCCAACTCTGGAAACAGGAAGCACGGTGTTGGAGGTCGTTTACTTAATACCATGTTTCGGCTGTCATGTATGAATTTGCTGTTATTCTTTTCTCTATCTCACCAGTCTATAATATTTACTCAGCCATATTTCACAGCAAACAGAAGCTAGTGTTGTTTGCATATGTCAACCTCATTTTTGTATTTCTCAATGACTTTGCAACTTGTTGAATACATACGCTTTCACCTGTGCATTCACTGCCACAGCGAACGGACTTTCTTTCATCGGTATACTGGGGAAATCACAGCCGTTTCAATATGGAGTATATACAAAGAATACAGAAACACAAATGAAAAGTGTTCAGCTACTTTTTCCAAATATGTAAATATGTTTAATGCGAATGATTTGAGAAAATTTTTTGAATCCACATATTTATTTTTTTAATTTATTTTCTCGTCTGTATTTATTTTACTCTATTAGACGACCATCCCGTGACACGTCTTCATACGTTATAGATAGTTTGCTGCTGATATCCCTCTATCATAACCGATCAACTGCGCAACTTTAAATTAGCTCCAATTTAAGCGAGTTTCTGTTAATCAGGTGGTCTACTATGACTGGCACACTCATATTTATACATATTTGTATATTTTTCATGATAAAAACTTCTGTTTCTCATTCAATTGTTGTATCTAAAGAGCTTGTTTCCAATCTCCCTAATACATGATGTTACCAATGTCGCAGGATCTTCCAAGTTTTACGAACACAGTCCATTTCAGTTAATCAATATTGTACGTCTGCAACGAACAATAGCAAACCGAGACCGACTGAGCCAAGTATGTATGTTGTTATTGCCATGTATGTACTCATGCATTGTTGAGAACCAAGTAAACTCGTACTGTACAGTTGGTATATAAAGTTGGAGCACATCTTATAACTCGAGCAGGAATAACCGAGTGGTGTAGGTATCCCGCTGCGTCACCGGCACACTGAGTTCGAGCCCAGGTTGTAGGTTCTAAACATGTTTTGGCATATGATAATGTGTCTTGTGTCGCCCACGCTTTACGTACAGTAATAGTGTACGTGTAGCACAGTCATTTAGATCTGATTTGTCAAATGGTCATTGTCGACTACTGTACTAATTGGAACAGTTTGGTACATGTTTCGTTACCATTACACAATGGTATAATACAGCAATTGTGGTAATGAGCAGGGCACGAAAAAGGCATTGTTTACTCTTGTTGTGAACTCACCGATGAATGTTTGCACTAGATGAATGGATAAATATAATCCGTTGATATGCAAATATGTTCTACAATAAATTCGATTACACGCGCTGACATATTCAAAAATATTCATTGTATATTTTGGAATTGGACACATCAGTTTTGTCCAATTTGCGTCGCATTTAGCGCACATCCGCCAAGTTTCCACGCACCAACGTTGTATGGAAATATCTAACCCTCATCAACAGTAGATGATTTCAAAAATAAATGCTGAGTTTGAAACGTCAACCAAAAATTAAATTTCTCTTAGACAGCAATTTTCATGTCCTGTTCGTCAAATGTGCTCACCCGCCAACCATATCCTGTCGTGTCACCTCTATATAGGATAGAATAAATAGAACATGTCCCGTCAATTTGTCGCTTGTACCCACAAGCACCTCTCCATTTTGTCGCGCACGCGCTCACATAATTTCACTCTCTCGAAACAGAAAAAATGGCAATAATCTTTTTTATTTTCCGTGCGAGAGCAGAATTGTTCTTGAACTCAGGGTATTTTTTCAGATTTGTAGGATAACGAGGACACAAGGATATGGAACTGATGAACAGATGGTGCTTGCATGCTTTGTCAATAGCCATTCATTATTGCACCATTGACCCTTTGAGCCTCACGCAATCGAACGCTTTTCATCATCTGTTTTGGTTCCTCTAATCTAACCGGAAAACAACAATTTGCTTAACAATTAAAAATGTTTTGTGTTTTTCAATGTAAGCAAAAAAAGCCTTTCCAGGGAAAAACCTGTCAAACTTTTAAATATTTCTACTACATAATTGAAATTATTAAAATAATCTTACATGCTCATATTTTGGTAAAAATTTGTTTTCAGAGCAGGTTAACTATTCTAGTATGGTATACAACATGTGTATTTCGAAATGATGTATGTGCACAACTAACCGACCCCTTTAGTAAAACATTATTACGCACATTTGTACATGTGCATTTCAAATCTGACTGTTATACTGTTTTCATATTAGTTCCAGTTAGTTTTCTTGTTTAATTATTGCTCAGTTTCGCATAAGTTGTTATCACCCCCAATAAAATGTTTGCTCGCGTTGCTTTGAAGAAAATGCTGAGCCATACTCGGTAAGCAGAGCACAATAAAAATACGATATGTATAAAAAATACTAAGTATACAAATATATGCCACTCAATATCAAAATTTCTTCCTTCCCCATTCACATCTGAAGTCAAGTTCGATCGAGTGGTGAAAGAATCTTCTCGAGTGCCACCTCCGTTCGTAGGTGGAAAAGGAAAACAATGAATACAGTAGTTAATTGGGCACATGTTTGATTCATCGAGGAGCTCATTTGTTGGCTGTTGGCTCGTTCGGTCACCTATGAATCAGATGCCATCAAAAGCTCATGCACGTGATCAGCAACAACAACTGTATTATAAATATCACGTTCAAATAACCGACAATCCGAAACTGGAAACATTAATGATGGAAGAGGTGGTGTTTTTATTTGTTGTTTTATGGCCAACCGACCGTTTAATGAAGTGTCGACTGCTAAATAAAACATTGATGGTGGGGGTGCAGCCGGCTGCTGCCGATCGCTTTCGCCGTTGCTATCTTACTGTTACCAATTTGCTAATTAATGTTTTTCGAAACATTTAAATCTTTTGTATTTCTTTATTTTTATCATCTTTTTATACAGAAAGCTGAATCAAAGACCGTTCGTTGGTTGAAATATCGACCAACTTGCCAATGAATGCTTGCCAGCCGTATGTACACTGTATTTAGTACACTACAATGTGTCAGCATGATATGTACATATGTGTGTACGAAAAACTTTCCAGTTCTCCAAGATTTGTTATAAATTTTGCCAAAGACAATTCCATGCTTAACCGGAATTTTTCTACCACTGAAACTATGACCAACGCCCCGTTTCACTGATTAGAAAACAGTGGTGGCCAGCAAAATGAAGCTTTGACAGGCGTTTTTCGCACGCCTTTGCCACCCGGCGAAATTAATTTGGAACGAAGAAGGAAGTACACAATGGTGGTAATGAAATTAGATGTGACCGTAGAACTGATCAGTTCAGATGACAGAAGGATATGGCCTTATCAATTGCTTACGAAACCAAATTATAAATCCTGTTAACTTTTTCATTTGAAGAGAGATTTTCAATAGAACCAGTGGGCAGTCCCACTCGGTTCCTGCAAAAAATCAAGATCGAAACAGTCTTGAAGATGAAACGAACCAATCTTTGAGAAATGTTGCGCATTCAAATTCAGTCTAGTAATCCATTGAGAATGCTATACCATATGTATGTACCTTGGTTCAGGTACCTTCGTCATAAAAGTAGCTCCCGCTTTCAAATACAGTTTACCATTAGGCACTGTGAAATTATTTTTGTTGTAATATATGTATACTTAGGAAATAAGATCACCTGATTATCTGTGTGAAAGCTTTATTGCACCAACAATGAATGATTGGAATATGAAGGAGCTTAAAATACTGGTTCCATTCGATCAGCACTCGAGTTTGCCAGCCGAAAAAGTGTTAGTAGCCGGATATTGCTGTGGGAACAGTCAGTTCTCAATTTACCATTCTACTTGTCATATTCACTGGAAATGCGGTAAAACAGTAATAACAACTTCTTGATTTATGCCATCTGAATCAACAACTACAGTACTGCGATCGTATGATACGGTATCTGATCTTTCTAATGCAATGGCTGTTTCCCTTTCCCATTTGTACGTATTTTCAGTAAATTTAACAAGAATAATCAGTCTGTATTAAAGAACTACTGTATTTTTTATATGTCTAATTTCATTTTCTTCACCCATTTGAACGGAAACTTAGTATAAAAGAAACAAAAATCTGATGGTATAGAAGTTTGGTAGGCCAGAATTGAACGGGATGCTGCGAAGTGGTGAGATGCGATGTACGCCGAGAAAGTGTACACAGTTGACATAAACCTGTATTCCGTGATGTACATACACGTGGTAATGGTTGTGTCATCGAAGTGTCGCTGACTCACACATATTTATGCTGGGCTGTCTAACATCCAAGTGTTGCGTTCGATTAGTCATATAAATCCGCGTATAACTTGGATTGACATCTGTTTTACACATTGTGTTGCGCGCAATTCTATAAATTATGTTGTCATATTTTCATCATTATTATTATCTAATTCTAATTTTAAAACTTTCGTGAACACATTTTTTTCGTCATTGTTATTTGTACTGTTTATGAATCCCGTTGAAATCAAATTCATACAGACATTCAATCAAGTACATACTTCTTCAAGCAACATTAACCAACAAAATCTTTTTTTTAATTTTTCAACAAACTGTATATGTAGTTTACGTCATTGTTATTTGAGTGGTTCAAGTTCAAAACCTACAATGTTCCTGAAACAAGTCCACTACATCTTCAAACAAGTACAATAACCAATATCACCAAGGCGTCGGTGTTGCAGATGCCCTCGTGATCGTTTTTAATTTAACCACCGACCACTCAAGTTAAGGTATAAATAGACTTCCTTGTACCCCGTTTGTTCAGCCAATAATAGCCGATGTAAACATGACATCTTAAACTTGACTTTGAGTAGGTGTGCCTTTCTACATATGCATTACGGTAACCGAGCACTTTCCGATGCCAATTTCAAGTTACCCACTTTATGATATGACCCATTAGTGGAAGAGAAAAGATGAGAAAAGTGGATATCCCCCTCTTTGGCGTTTTCAAACAGTAGAAGTTGCTCCTTCGGGTGTAAGTAAAATGGCCCAAAACTGACTAAAAATTATCTCTCCTTTCGGAGGGTTGGCTCTTCCGCCAGTGATATAGCCAGCCACAAGTAAAGCTTTAATCAATCCCGCACGGGACCACAACCGACCTCAGTAAAAGTAAAATGGATCGGATGTCCAATTAATCCTCCTATTAATATCTTAATTTTCAGAGATTATCGATCTAAGTTCTAACTAATTCGTGCTCTATCTTTTAACCACCGATTGACGCTTGTAAACTTAGTGAGTGGGTGTCTTGGTTTCAGAATCATTTACCCTTTCAGCAATCGGACAATCATGTTGTCTCGATCTATTGTGATCTGAACCGTGTTTTATAAAATGAAATATAAATCATTAAAAACCATGATGACGACAGTAACAATAGGGCAAGCCATGATAGATTGAAGTCAGACTTTGTGTAGGTGGATCATAATTCATCCATATTCATTATTCATTCCTAATAAGCCATGTTCAATCGCTCTTTAAAGTTGCCCGTTTCATCTATTTATTTTTCAAATGGCTTCAATTTTACGAGACTGCTGTAGGAAGCTTAATTAATGAGCTTCTGGAATTTCTTCTATCATACTCGCGTATACTGTGAAATGTGAAACTTCATAGTTGAGTTCATCTGTCTATTTATATGCCCGTTGATTAGGTGGTCAGTTCGACTCCCGTTGAGTTTACTCCGCTGGTCATTATGTGTGTTTTGCTTATATACATACGTGTTCCCTTGGGTTTAATGAAGTCCGTGCCGTCTGACTTTTGCCATTTCATGCCCCCGTGCGTGCACAAAACTCATCAAAGTTTGGGTGTCAGAGTGGCACTCGACTAAACGCCCAACCATGTACTGTCTGTAAGACGATGGCATACGTGCTGTGGGATCATGCTTGACGTCATCACTTGGTTATATGAAGAAATACTATGTAACTTTACTCGACAAAAAATCATCGTTTTGGTCATGAAACAACTGATCGACAATATATCAACTTGAGTTGGAGTTGTCCACCACAAATTTATTTCAATCATTATGTGAATCAATACGCCATGCATTATGCTAAATTCGATTGACATACCATTTGGGCGGGCTCATTGATTCAAATGCATGTCATGCCCAGCAACGAATCCAGATAAAGATTAATGAGTGCTTGATAGATGAATCCAGTTATAAGCACGTTTCACGGTTCATCATTACCGTCCTAATATATACTTTGGTTTATATATACTTAGGCTCATATATACTTAGGTTCATTCAGTTGCTTACCATATAACCAACACTACAAAAGAAATGACTCTTTTCAGTTTCACCTTTCGATAAAAAGATCGGAAAACTGATCTATGAAACTAAACTGATTTGAAATGCAGTTTGCCGATTTCAGATCTTTCCGTTTAGTATATCTTCTCACAGCCAAATACCGCAGAACAATAGCGCATATATAATGGCAAAACATGCAAACACTCGTGGGACGACGGGTGGACTCGAGTTTGTGAATGAGTGCGCTGCCTACATCCCAACACGCTGTAGTATGGACAGCTTCATTCATGTTTTGTATGAATGAGTAGGGTGTTGCCTCGGCTACGAGTATATGTAGTTGTATGTATGCATGTATTAGCCAGTCACTGTACTATACGCATAACTTGTACGGTGGCGAGTCACGATTCAATTAACGAAAGAAAAATAATTTGCGAAAAAGTTGTTTTTTGTCTTATTCTCAAGTAATGCTGTGTGAGATCATTTGCTTACCGACGGTTGTCAATCACTGGCGCACTACTGAATCCTCCAAAATGTAGGAGACTTTCATAAAAAGGGATGTCGTGGCAGTTTTGAGGCCGTTTTACCTTAAGGAACACATTCTACTCTTTGGAACTGCCAAAGAGGAGGAATTGCACTTCAACGTTCTTCTCTCGTCCGCCAGTGGTTGTCAATGACAGACTGAGTCGATGATTGGTAGTCTGTAGTATGAGTCAGTGACCGGCTGACGTCATGCGACCGACACTCAGTTCATTCATGTTTCGTTGCCTCAGCTGTCGGAGAACTCAGTGGCATTGATTCATATATACCCCCATTCATATGTCTGACCTTCCATTGTCTACTGTCATGAATTTCACAATATGGTTCAGTGACACACGTGTACTTGACGCCCGCAGATTTTCAGTTTCAGTCATGACTTGGACGCAGGATAATATTTTCAGGCATCCAATAGTAATTACACTTTTTCTGTGGTTATCGTTATCTTGTTCAATCATATTTCAAATAAAAAATCTGATCCGAAACTTGATAACTTAATTCATAACAATCATGTCACGTAATGCGTTACCTGTCTTATGATAATCCACACCGAAAACAATTGATAAACAGGAGGGTGGCATGCGCAAGTGTTTATCAGCTAAGTTATTAAAATACCATCGTTTCCGGGGAAACCTTTGTGTTTATCCTATGGATAAATTCTAAATAGCTGAGCCTTTATTGCATTCAGTAATTGGTGCAATAAGTCACTTGATTGCAGTTAATTATCATGTTTTTAAGCTGTTATTATCCATAATAATGGATTTGAGGGTGTTCCGAGCTGTTAGCTAATCTCATCCAATTTACACCCGCACCTTTTATAAATGCTTAAATACAGTGTTCAATCATAGCCCATAACAGTCATTGTCAAGAGGTATTGCAAAAGAATGTTTTGAACCAATCACAGAGAAACTACTGGTCTATCATATATCACTTTCCATATGTATCGTATCACCCATCCCTTGTCATTTAAACCTTTTATCAACCCATCTAAAACCTTCAACTCCACCAACTCAGATCCAGCAACACACAATATGCTCAGTCATCAACACTCCTAACCAACACTACTAGTCATCATGTCACTATTCAAATCACTGCAATGTCACCTCAACATTGGCTCCTCCCGGTCTTCACTCAGCAGTTGGGTAATCGAGGAGGGATCATCCAAGGCGTCCTCACGGATCGGCAGTTGTGCGGATCTGCCGCGGGCGGCGGCGATCGCGGAAAGACATGAAACTCGTGATACGATCAGACGAGATACCGAAGATACCGTAGTTGCTAACCCTTCCTGCAATCATTTGACGGCACCCATTACTCCGATCGACGAGAATCTGAGTCGATCCAAAACCACCACGTCCAGAACACCGGATTCGGGCATATCCATTGACACCTCCAAGGAACGTGAATCCAGTTTCAGTGACGTGGAATGCATCGACCTGAAGGAGGAATTTGAGAAACGGGTGTGATTATCATTCTGTTGATGAATTAATAAGAAGTATTATTACATACAGTATGTAGGTTGACTAACTAAATTAATGCTGGTACATAATAACGAGTTCTGATGAATTTATTATATTTTACACATGCATTCATTAAGATTGTTTGTCCGGAATATATTAATCTGGTAGTATATTATAAAACTATGATGAACATTAGTTCTCAGAAATGTTTGCACATTAGAGCATGTACATTAGGGGTTGATCAAGATAAGCAGTGATACCGTCAACGTTTCATACAAAATTCAGTTGTTGTTTTTTTACTCGTCAATCGAAGAGTTACATACATGTTTGTACGTAGCTACTTTGCGACGCAGATGTGGTTGCTGTAACTTCAGTTGACCTGAGTTTGTAGACAGAGTAAGTAACAGTTTGTGTGCGCAACAACCTCGCACTATTTTACCATCAGACAGTTCCGAGACCGTCAAACAAAACGCGTACTATTTACTTAATGTTCAGTCCACTGTAGAATAATCAGACTTCATTTTAAGTTTACAGTAAACTGGGATTTTAAAGAAACGTCTCAAATTTCAGGACATGAAAGAGGACGGCACCCATTTGTGGAAGCTTCGTCGTTTCAAGCGTCCGGCCATGTGCAACGTGTGTCTGCAGCATCTGGTGGCATGGGGCGGCAAACAGGGACTATCATGTACACGTTGGTTACAAGTTCAACTTCCATTTCTATATGCTAATTTGTTCAATATTAAATCGAATTACATTATCAAGTACCTTAGAACAACATGGCACCTACACATGCCCATTTTCCCACAAAAGTAAAAGAATCCCATCGTTTGACTGCTGTTTGACAACAATTGTTCCGTAAATTTCTATTCAAATAAATAACTGTATTTCAGTATGCAAGTACACGGTACACGAACGATGTGTGAACAAAGTGTCCAACAACTGTATATCCACATACATCAAGAAGTCGCGACGCAGTGGTTCCCAACCCGAGCCGATGTACCATCACTGGGTCGAGGGCAACTGCACCGGCAAATGTGCCAAGTGCCGCAAGTCCGTCAAAACGTTCGATGGCAAACACTGTAGATGGTGTCAGACGACGGTTTGTAAATATTACAACTGTTTTTTTATTCTGGGTTTCTCTAAATGAAAAGTATACCTTCTAAGCAAATATTTTGGGAGAATCATTCACTGAAATGCAAAACTTCTGAGATATGTAGCTAAGACAAACTTATTTGGTAATCGAAGTTTCCTTCAGATCCATACCCGCTGTGCCCCCTCATTTCCGGCCGAATGTAATCTCGGACCACTCAAAAACCATATTTTGCCTCCAACCGCCATTCGACCTGCAGTATTGGTTAGTGCAGCTGATTCACTCACTCACTCACTCACTCACTCACTCACTCACTCTCTCACTCACTCACTTACAGGATCGACATCGGGAAACGGATATCGAGGAATGCGGGGATCATCGACCCGACGTTCCCAGCCAATCAGCCGGTACCTCATTTCAAATAACACCACATGACGGATGCCAACCCCTCGCTGTGTTCATCAACCCGAAAAGTGGTGGCAAACAGGGCGAAAAGTACGTGAGTGAGTGAGCGAGTGAGTGAGTGCGTGAGTGAGTAAGTGAGTGAGTAAATGAGTGAGTGAGTGAGTGAGTGAGTGAGTGAGTGAGTGAGTGAGTGAGTGAGCGAGTGAGTGAGTGCGTGAGTGAGTAAGTGAGTGAGTAAATGAGTGAGTGAGTGAGTGAGTGAGTGACTGAGTGAGTGAGTGAGTGAGTGAATTAGTGAGTGAGTGAGTGAGTGAGTGAGTGAGTTTGAGTTGATTACATATGTTAAAGAGTGCTTCTTGCAGGTTGTACCGCAAGTTCCAATATCTGCTCAATCCGCGTCAGGTATACAACCTGGGTAACGGTGGTCCTAACGACGGTCTACGAATGTTTATGGGCGTTCCCGGTACGAACATCCTGTGTTGCGGGGGCGACGGCACAGTCGGATGGGTGCTCGAAGCAATGGGTCAGTTCAACCTTTTGCATTTACTCTCTAAAATACTTATATATGGCTGGTTATTTTTTAGTTGATGACCCTAAATGCAGCAATTTACAGTGAGAGCTTCGAAGCTAGAAGCACTATAGACATCAGAAACTACAAAATATGAGCAACCATTAAACATTTCTCACACAAAAAGTTCAATAACCCTGTTATCCTAAATTTCCAGACAAACTGTACCCGGACGACATCCCACGACCTCCGGTGGCCGTACTGCCTCTGGGCACCGGCAACGACCTGGCTCGATGCCTCAACTGGGGCGGTGGCTACGAGCACGAATCGCTCAACAAAGTACTGAACAAGATCTTCGCGTCACAGACGTCAATGCTTGATCGATGGGCCATCAACATCGAACAGAATGATGACAATGAGAAACGAGATCCCGTGCCATATAACATCATCAACAACTACTTTTCAATTGGCGTGGTGAGTTTATGTGTTTCTGTTGTTATTGTGGGTGCTGCTGCTGTTGTTGTTGTTGCTACTGTTGTTGTTGTTGTTGTCGGTCTCATATTTTTTTTGTTTCAGGACGCCTCAATAGCACACAGGTTTCACATGATGCGCGAGAAGCACCCGGAGAAGTTTAACAGTAGAACGAAAAACAAACTGTGGTATTTTGAATTCGGCACCGGTGAAACGTTATGGGCGACTTGCAAAAATCTGCATGAAGACATTGAGATTTTGGTTGGTTTGGTAGTCATTCATTCGCTCACGTACTGAACCATTTTGCTCACTTATTTGTTTTATTCACCCACTCACTCCAACATTACCTCCCTCATTCGTTCATCATTTGGCCCACTACACTCACCCACTCACTCCCTCACTCACCCACTCACTCACTCACCCACTCACCCGCTCACTCACAAAATCATTGTTTACAGTGCGATGGGCAAGCATTAGAACTCGGCAGCTCCTCACTGGAAGGCATTGCCCTCCTGAACATACCCAGCATTTACGGTGGCAGCAATCTATGGGGCGATTCTGGGAAGAAGAAACTCAGAACCAAATCAATGGGTACGCGTCTGCCACTAAGCTTGCCGAGTGCACACACGCCCACGCAGGACCTGCATATTATGAGTCAAGGTACATACATATGCTGGACATAAAATTTATGAAAAATGTTTCTACTAATATATATGCTTATGTACTATATAAATGTGGTTATAAATATAATAATTTATTATAGAAATATAATAATAACGGTTGTTGTTATAGATATCGGCGATCGACTGATCGAAGTGGTCGGACTGGAGTCGTCGATGGCCGTTGGCATGATCAAGGCCGGACTGCGTGGATCCGGTAGACGGATGGCACAGTGCAGTGAAATCGTTATCAGGTTAATACTTAGTCTGATACTTAGCTGAATATCATCAAGTCTGAAAGTGCCTTACGACTGGCAAGTCAGTCAATGAGCCCGTTGTTCTGGAAAATCAATTTGTCAATCATTCGCAAAATCACCGTTAGCTGGGTCCTTTTGCCAGATTACTCTCTTATCTTTTTAATTCTTCAGAACCCGTAAGCGTTTCCCGATGCAAATCGACGGTGAACCGTGGATGCAGCCACCCTGTACAATTACAATCACCCATAAAAACCAGGCACCCATGCTTGTCGGTTGGTGAGACAGGACGGTGTCATGATATAACACGTTATTGCAATTGTTTTTGAGAATAAATCCAGCTATTAAAAAAACAGTATCATGACATAGATATCTTACATTTCAGCCTGCAAACCACGCAAGCGCAAGCCCTGGGACATTTTCCGACGATCGTCCAACAAGGGCGAGACGAATCTCGAGGTCGAGGACTGAATCTACCATTTGAATAATAACTACATTTGTTACAACGCTTTCACTTGTTACACGCACCCACTACTTATCATTATTTCCCCTTTTTATTATAGCAGATTCTCTTATTAGTAGTCAAATTGCGGGCTCAGAATATTATAGAATATATTAGTTTTGCGAGCTTTACAATGACAGAAACATCTGTGATGATGCGTGATTAACTTGTACAGAAATACGAGAATCGCTTAAACAGATACATACGAATGTGCATCGCTTATTGCCCAAGCCCCTCATTATTTCCATCTCCATGCATTGTCAGTCAGTCAGACTTCTTCACTTTACATCATTATGTACTTTTATTTCCTTTTCGCCGAGCTGCTTTTGCCATCGTAAGGTATATTATCCTACCTAGGTGATCATGAAATACTGTTTTCTTTCCGAAGTGACAAGCCACCGAGTTTTCAGAATGCCAATGGACAAAATGAAAAGTGGTTTGTCATTGATCAAATGTTATAATCCCGTGTATAGCCTTTTTGGTAATAGATGTATTGTATCTACAAGAGAACTTGTGTTGAAAAAAACATTATGTAAGAAAAATGCGATATACAGGGTATTTCTGAATAATAATACTGATCTTCCCTTTGATACTGCTGAATACTGTGATTGATTTGTGCTGAACCCGAATAACTGATTATATTACACTATTTCATGATATTGATTATGATTATTATGCTGAGACGCCAAATATATTAACGAAACGAGCTAAAAGAATTTCTAACATGCGTAACGTCAAAAATTTTATTGAAATAAAAAAGAGAATTTGAACATCAAGAAGCAGGGATAGCATGTTATTTTATATATGATAAAATAATTTCACATAAAAATCTGAACAATATGTTTTCGGGTCATAACAGACAACAACACGACACGAGATAAAACAGCAAAACAAAATAAAAATAGAAAATAGAGACTGACTCAACAGGAATCGGAAGTTACTGACTCAATATTTCACAATCATTAAATATTTGAAGTTTAACAAAATAACAACTCAATATCATTCAGCCAGGAAATTGTTATATCAGACGGCCACCACCACTTTACCCTGAACACTGATTGCCTTAACAGCCTTGAGTTTTTCATCAAAAAGTGCTCTCAGCTGTTCATCAGTTTCACTCGAATCTGCATTCGCCTCTTTATACGCTTTTAATGCTTTCTTCTTCAGTTGTTTCAGTTTGATTTTCTTCTCGGGTGTCGCTAAAACCAACGACTTGAGTGTCGACTTCCACTTGAACTTTGACTCGGCATCCGTGTTTTCATCCTCATTTTCCTCCTGACTGCTGGTGGCCGACTCCAGCGATTTCTTGCTTTTCTTCGACTTTTTCTTTGGCGATTCTTCACCGTTTGTTTCTTCAGTTTCTGATGCCTTTCGTTTCTTGTTGGAAAGCGACTGGTTGTCGTTGGTGTCATCTTTGGCTGTCGATTCACTGTTCGTGTCCTTTAGCTTGGTGACATTATCTTTTTGCTGATGCTGTTTGCCAGTGGCAGCTGATATCAGATCCCAGGCACGTTGGGCCACATCCGGCGAACGTTTCAGGTTGAACGAGTTGACTGAAAACACCAGTATACTTTTATTTCAGTTGATTTATAAAAGTTTCAACGTTGAAATTTCACATTCATATTCACATATCATTAACTCAGTTGATCTGACTAAAATAAAACCAACTTAGGAAATTGACGAACGGCTTCTGTTTGCGTGGAATGTTAGTGTACTGACCGAGTCTGCCCAACACGTCTTTTACCTGGTTGTCCTTCGGGTCGCAACGTTCGATCGCCGAGTGTACCTTAAAATATCATGTTTTATTGTTGTTGTACTTGTATCTAACCATTTTAACTGGATCATGAAAAAAAGCGGGGTTGACATTATAAAAATATATAGTGACCTAATGGCGGACGAGCAAATCCTCGAAAGGGAGGAGAATTTCTTTAAAGATGGAGAACTGACCTGTTCGACCCATCCTTCCTGTTTGGCTTGTCCCTTGGGCGTTTTGTGTTCGTAGTTCTTGCCCCCGTACTTGGCTGCCTCTGTAACGCACGACGTGTGCGCCTTGTAGTCGTCGCCCTAAATCATATTATGTATCAATTAACTAATCAAATAATTATTGTTACACCACAACTTATTAACATTTATTGGCTGACTGAATTAACTCAGTCTACATTATAAGGATAAGAATCTGCTTATGTACTCGGGAGACTGAGTCCTCAATTACCGAAAAATGTCAACTAGTGCTCTGACTCGTACGAACATGAAATAACGCCAACTATGAAGGTTGCTTTCACACGTTTTTTTTCACTTTATTATCAACAGAACGATCGAGTAAATAAAACGACACTCAAAGGAGTGAAACCTTTCCAATAACGACGATACTCGAAGTCTAACCAACCATAAATGTAGAATGGCAGTCCATACAGTCCCAGCTTCCCGACTTTCTACACTGGATCGAGTGTTTCTCGACCACCTGCTTCTTGCAGGACTCGCCGCAGCCGTTGCATAGGAATACGACCATGATGACACGACTAGATGCTGCAGGTTAATTATTTACAATACAAATTGGGAATCGAATAATTTAATTTTCACCGAACTATTGTTGCGTTTCAGAAAAGTTACAACATTCGACTTGTATAACTTGCATCGGAATTATAAGGACAACCATAACCATGCATTCTAGTATTTTAGATACAGTAATCAGCTTGTATTTAGGATTATAAGGGTGCCTTCGTAGTCCGTTCAAACAATTTGTGAACTTTGTTGCAACTCAGTTTGTTATAAACAGCATCCATAAATTACCACGCTGGGTAAAGCGGTATTACGGTAACCAGAGCGGATGTTGCTTATAACAAACGGTGTTGCAACAAAGTTTGTTGCAACGGATTGTTGCAACGGACTATGACGGCACACTAACATGTCTCATATTAGATCCATATACAGATAACCACATCACATTGTATTGTGATCTGGCCAGTTTCTTGACTCGTTTTAATCACAAAAATAACGGCTAAATCCGAAGTTAACTTCACCATTATTTTATTTCATTGTATGAAACTGTCATGAATCGGAGGCACACAAACACCCAGAAGGATAATAAGATTGCTTAGTTAAAAACAACAATTTACAGCTGCTCCTTATACTTTTGATTCAGATAACCAAGCTAAGTCGCGCAGAAAAATTAACTACTTCTTCGAAACAGCAAAACACAAAGTCAACAAGGCTTGATCATCTAAAAACAAAACAGAGGAATCGACGGATGAATGAGTAGTGAAATAGCAGAATACATCATGATGAGCAAGATATACCAATAAGAAAGAAATGTAATACAGGAATTCTTCTGTAGATATTTCAAAGATTCAAACCATAATAAATAAATATATTGATCAAATAATACGTTGATAAATAACTATGTATTTGATAATAAGGTATGTATGTTTATGATCACAGACTGTAACACGACAAGAACGCTAGGCAATCACAGACGGGTTAATGAACGTATATTTCTTCTCTTCGATATATCAAATCTTTGTTTTAATTAATAATATCGACCATGTTGATTGGTTGAGATGATGACCTTAGGAAATGACATTTCATTCCTCCATCGATAGTGTACTTTACGCAAGAAAAAATCAAGACCAGAACTGTTTCTCTCCACAGTTCGTTAGTTGCTCAATTTATGCAGAACAAAGGTAAACCCTGGATAGTAGAAAATTAATTATAAAAACAGCTGATGAATCACGTGGCATTGGCATATCAAAATGGGGAACAAAGCAGCGGCGGGGTAGTAACTCAAGTAAAAAAACAGGACCAAATCAATTATGCATCATCACATCAGGGGATATCAACTATTCTATCACGAAAAATTCATAACAGTCTTGATGAGCGCATAGAACCAGACCATTCATAACACAAGGTGCCATTGACATTTTAATCTTATAAAGCATTATTAATTAGAATCCACGAATACTATTTAAATTCAAATTCAGCTCAGCTGCGTATTTCGGACTCAACCTGCACACTACTTCCTAATGAATTTTCTATCATGGATTATCCCGTTTGAATATTTCAGCACGCAAAACATTATTTAGTCGGTCGCACTTTTCATGAGTGATTGTAACCACCCTTTCCAATTATACCTGTTAAATGAACCATTTATGCTTGAATTGGCACTACGTTTTTTGTTTCTTCTTGCTGTCGACAACGACTGACTGAGTGAGCATGCCCTGATCCAGAGTGTTCAACGACGACACCGATAACTTCTTATCATGAAAGTCGATGGTAAAGGTGCCATGAAACAGAATGTTGGCCACGACCACCGTGTATTCGCTTAGTGCAAAAAGTGTGTACACTGAAACAATAGAATTTAAGGTTCATTAAAATGTTGGAGAAGCGCAGAAAGCGTGTAGATTTGTTTATTACAAGGATTTAGAAGTTGAAAAAAACGCAA
This sequence comes from Daptonema setosum, assembly GCA_964036265.1. Taxonomy (NCBI): domain Eukaryota; kingdom Metazoa; phylum Nematoda; class Chromadorea; order Monhysterida; family Xyalidae; genus Daptonema; species Daptonema setosum. The sequence continues at coordinate 22,660,982 of OZ038442.1, forward strand.
AAGCACACAGAAACGATAAAATTTTGTTCGTGAAAACCATGAAGATGAAACTCACTTAGAGGAATACAAAGGAAATTTGGGATGTGAGCATGTAACTAACCGCCGGGCTCACAATACGCGTTATGACGATGGTAAAAGTAGACGGCAAATACAGCGGCCGTGGCACCGACCAGTGCCGTGATCGACTTGCATTGATACGAGTGCTCACCCTAAAATATACCATCATACAACCACTTTGAAAATCCATTTATTATTCATATACTACCTAACAATGATCACTGAATGATTCATTCATGATGAATCCGCTTCCGCGTATTATTTCAACTTTTGGATCCTTAGTTAAGCTGGTGCGCAAGGTAATACGTTGCTTTGGAGCGTTTGCTTGCTACCTCTTCAATATAGCTTGCTGTACATAACCATATATAATCTGCATTAGTTGTTATATTATAGTAACTAAAAACTGTCTTTATATTTTTTGTGTTTATAATCAGATGTAAATTGTGGCCAGCCAGAACCAACATTGGTGAACGATCGTCGGCGCCCGGAGAAGTTGAACAAATAAATGATGAGCGCCATGTACAGAAAACTGGAGAACACGAACAGTGTGAAGCCGACGGCGTGAAGAGCTGAAACAAAAGTATGGGAATCGATTAAAAATCAATTGACGATAATCTGTGGTAAGTACATAATATCTTTCCAACTTACGTAGCGTTGACAAATGATACACTCTGGTTGCTTTGGGCCCTATGATTCATAACATCGGTGAACCGCATACAGGTGTTATTGATAAGATAAAGCGGTTTTGTGACCTGACACAACCGTCAGTAACCGAAGAAAGCAAATCCACTTTTCATGACTTGCTCATTCAAATACTGACAATTTCTACACAAACGAACAAACCATGAAATTCAGTGGATGACACCATGGATAGGAGCAGCAGCATCATGTTCTCAAGCACGTGCGTCCATGCCAACACCGACGACCAGAACGTCAGCCACTGCTTCTCAGAAACAGGCCTGGAAAAGAAAGTAGTTTCATATCGAAACCTAGCCTCTTGTTTGTACATGTTCATGAAAAAAATCTGTCTCCATCACCATGCGGGTAGTCATAATAACTGGTGCGATACTTAACTGTTTACCGATGATAATAGAGAGAGGTAGCGACGAATAATCCAGATAGGGTATGAACACTTAGGCATGAAGTCAATTACGTGAAGTTAGGTTACGACGTGTTGATGACTCACCTTAACGGACTGGTTCGGAAGTAGTTTCTGTAAATGAATCCGGTGGCAAACCGTGGTGCACAATGCAGAGCAATGCACATTCGCCAGATATAGCGCTCTGGACTGTAATCACCGATGGCTGCCGATATTGACGGGAGGTAGTTAGGAACCTGCATCATTCAATGTCCGCTTAAACTATTATTCAAGAAAAAAACATGATATCGAACAAATAGAACCAAACCACTATCAGAATTTAGATGAAACAGTTTATCAAAGTTTCCCACCTTAAACATACATTTACCTGCAGTTGTACTTGTACGTAATCGGTCAAAAACTGTAACAACATAGTTTCTGAGGTAGCATAGAAATTACATTCAGCTTGTAGAAGTACAATTATGTACCGATAACAGGAACAGTTGTAAAAATAGATGAAAGTAGTCAACCCAATGACCAACATTACAGTGCGTTCTGGTAACGCCCTCAAAATGCAGGTATAAGGATGTGAGCACGCAGGTGACCATGCCACCCAACGGCAGGGCACAGAGCGCATACACGATCGATTTCAGGTGGAAGTAGATCATCTCGTCTTCTACAAACATTTTGCGATTCTTATCAACTTTTGCCGATTGTTGCTGCGGTTTGGCCGAGCGAGCGACGGGCGAACCACGGCGCTGCAATTTCATGTAGAAGTATATAAGGTATTACAAAAGGGTTAAGTGAGTTAGTCAAGCCGGCCAACCAAACAGCAAGCATGAGCCAATCAAGTTTCAATCAGTAATGTGATGAAGGTGACCGAAAGGTGGTCGTGGAATATTCTAGATCCCATGATCACTATTATAAATGAATCTTACTGATTGAAACTTTCAATATAAAATCACCCAGTTTGAACCTCTCAGTGTAAAGCCAAAACGGCAAGCTGGCAACACATTATGTAATTCTCTCTCTCTCGTGTCACGTCGGGTTATTTGAGTCTTTTGATCTGAATTGTTAATAAATGTTAAGTGATACCACTACTTTCATTCAGATGTGTGCTGTGCTCTTATTTTATCTTTTTTTAAACATCTCGCAAAACATTAAAATTTCGAGAACAAAACAAAAACTCCAATTTGTGAGCGGGATAAAAAAAATTACTATACCATAAGCATATCATTATAAAAATTTACGGAAGGACGCATACGCAAGAAGAAAACTAGAATAGAGGATATGGTATAAAAAAGCAAGAACACAAACTTTTCTCAACATCGAATGAGACGAGTTCACCAGAAAACGAACTCGAGATTCGAAAATCTAAGCACGGACGTAACAGGTAACCTGAATACAAGCACGTATAATGATTTTACAAACGATTCATTCAATGTAAATTTTCAATATGAGACGGTTTTCTTACAACCGAGCTTACATCACAAAACATACCCACGGCAAATTATATTCATGGACATATTTATTCCGATTCGGCAATGAATAGCTGAGCATGTGATCGTACAAGCAGGGATGAGTGGGAATTTCATCTAGAAAGAACGTTATCCAAACATCACTTATCGAAATCGATGGGACAGTGAGAAACACCAACTCTTCAATGTCTTGTCTACACATCTCATCTTGTACGTCATCGTCAATTCAATAGATGAAAAAACGTATACTGCACAAAAAATAACAGGCAAAATAAAACACAACGAAGATTTTACAGAGATCACATAAATTATTGACCACACAACAGCGGAAAGTTTGGCGAAAAGTTACAGTATTGATGTTGCACTTCATACCGACTTTACTTTACAGTAATGATGTTTAGTGAACTCGACACAGCAATCGATGTTGCGCAGCCAATATATATCAATGCTATTTTTTCTTAAACCCGTATTTCTTCCTTTCGTAGAACAGATCCGTTTTGGCACTACCCAGGTTGACAATTTTAGGACATCCGTCTCGCTGAAATCATAAATAAATACGCATTATGGAGTATTGTATGAGTACAAGTGTACAACAAATAAAGCTTCTCGGTGACATAATATAGAGAAGTCAATTTAGCAAATTGACTTTCTATACGCTGGAATTAGTGCTAACGGTGGTAGAGCAGGTCGTATGAGTGACACCGCATCTCCGTCCGGGAAAAATCCAAGTGATTAAGAAGCCTTGAACTGTATCAACTTCAACGAGAGGTCGCCCTCAGTAAGTCAATCAGACAACCAACATCTTTCTCCATAACAGTGCACTCTTTGCAGTAGTAAGCATCACTGCATCCTGGTCCACCACAGATCACGCATCGGCCCTGATACGATCCGTAGTTGCATTCGTCGCAGATTCGCACAAGTGTACACGGTCGGACGTATGAGTCACAGATGACGCATCGGCCGTCACCTGCAATATATACATTTCTGACTGACTCGTTTTGTAACAGCTGATTTTAAGGCACAAAAACAGCACATCTTTATGTTTAACACAACCAGAGACAGCCAAACAAACAAACATGGAACACACATCGCATTACACACATTCACAGTACTGAAAATTTACAGTCCAAAACGCAGATAGATTAATGGAGAGAAACAGACAGTACACAGTGCTTCACAATTTTAAGACTTATAAACTTGGGAAAGTGGCTTAACAAACAATTTGGATGCCTGATTCGCGAATACAGCCCGCAAAAACAAAAACGTTCATAAGTTACCAACATTTTTCACACAGCCTCCCAATTGCCACACCTGGTTGCTTCCGGCAGAAGATCAAATCTGGGTGATGCTTCGCCATTATGCTGAAATCATGAAGAAATATTTTTTCAATAATCGAAGAACATTTTACAAGTTTTACGTGAGGAAAATGAAATTAATAAATGAACCAAACGTAACAGTTCATTTGTTCGAAACAAAATGTATTGGGTTTTTGTAAAGTTTGCTCTTTTTTGAAAACTGAAAAGTTATAAACATTCCGTAATTTGTTTTCAGAACTGGGAAAAAAATTGGGGTTCAGCAGTTAGCTATCACATAACCTTGCCATCCCAACAAACGCTTTATTGTAGCATATAAGTTAAGGTCGACCGATGAATGACATTATCATAAATGGCCCGTACATTATATATGTGAAAAGATAGCTAATAATAGTGGGCGTGGCTTAATATAAGACATTATATGCGACTCCTCCCCCATTTAGACGGAATTGAGGGTATTTACGAGAATAATATAGACTGAGAATAAGGTTTTGTATCATAAAATAGATCATTTAATAGCCAGGCGGAAAATCGGTCGGAATTATTTGAGTGAAATCATAACTCTTCCACAACAGTGCCTGCAGTTTACGTCGACGCTGGCACTTGCACTCGCACAGTTCAATCTTGTCCATGAGTTGCCTGATGATGGTGCAGCTGGCTCGGTTGTTGTTGATGCTTTGTCCGATCTCCATGTGTTGATCCGATAACTCTTCAAGATGCTGGTCGATCATCGCATTCTTCTCAGCCAGACTGTTGTTCGCTTCGGTCAACTCCTTCCCCAACGCAAAGTTCTTTTCCGCCAGATTCTTGGACTGTTGCACGATCTTCTCGAGACGCCGTACCTCAATGGATGTTTTAGAAAGTTCTTCTTTATAGCTGTTTATACGGGCTGTCTGATTCTCTGCTTGAACTTTCTGTGCGCTGATCTTCAACTCAAGTTTCTTCAGCTGATCTTTCTGCTTTAAATCCTCCTCTGTTTGACGGAGTCTGATCTCACGCTCTTCTCTTTGTTCACTGACTGCTTCTGATCTGGTACGTCTTTCTGATGTCTTTTTACTTCTGATGTCTTCTGGTTCATCTTTAGTAACCGAAAGAACTTTATCTGATGCTTTCTGATCTCTACCCGAACACTGACCTTCCTCTTCTTTCTTCCTCCGCAAATGATGACATTCGGCCTCACCGTGCGATCCCAGGCCATGCAACGGGCAAAACTTCTTCTCCACTCGGGCGTTCCTCTTTTGCAGTCCCTTCAGCGCTTCAATTAACTTCATCTTCATTCCTTCACTGCGATGCGACATTTTCTCCATATGTTTCATGAAGCCAGTACGCTCGCGTTGCCATTGTAGTCGTTCTTGTTGTAGCATTTTGCGTTCTTCACGCCATTCACTTTGCATGCTGATCATAATTTGGAACATCTGATTCACCGTACAACCCTCACTCTCATGCATAAAAGCTGATGAGTTGAGGTTAGCTGTTTGCATAGTGCGCAATTTAGCTACTGAAGATGACTGGTGGGGTGTTGATGACTGGTTTTGTCGTGGTCGCCAAACGCTTTATTGTAGCATATAAGTTAAGGTCGACCGATGAATGACATTATCATAAATGGCCCGTACATTATATATGTGAAAAGATAGCTAATAATAGTGGGCGTGGCTTAATATAAGACATTATATGCGACTCAACATGTGTTAAGATTTTATGCAACCTAATTAACAATCAACCGTCTCACCCACTTACTCGCTTGTTATATAGCTTTTTTGGGGCTAGGTAACTCTTGGTTACACTTCCATGATTCCAGTTCGCCGTTGTATCGTATCTAAATTGAACGGCTGGTAATTTTGCAATTAAGTTACTGTGCATTTGTTGTTTTTAAAAATATCTGGTATCTTTGATATGTAGCCTGATATGTCTGGGGGGCAAGGCGGTCCATCTCAACTCAATGCATGTGCTTCTCGAATTGCATTTATTGACCTTCTAGTTCCGACATCCGTATTTCTTGGTTTCAATAGCGATGATGAAGCACGATCGAAAAGTTACAAAAGTCATTGCATCCGTTTTGCCGAGTTGTCAGTTGCCATGCATTTTATTTTAATCTGTGACACACGTGCGGTGAGTAGCATTCGATGAATCGACGACTCCCATACTAAAAGTGTCTATTTATCCGTGTTCCTTGGTTTAAATAGCGATTATGATGGACGATCGAAAAGTTACAAAAATCATTGTCTCCGTTTTGTCCAGTTGTCAGTTGCCATGACTTTTATTGTATTCTGTGATACGCGTGCGGTTAGTAGCATTCGATGAATCGACGACTCCCATACTAAAAGTGTCTATTTATCCGTATTTCTTGGTTTCAACAGTGATTGTGACGCACGAATGAAACGTCACAAAAGTCATTATCTCCGTTTTGTCGAGTTGTCAGTTGCCATGAATTTTATTTTATTCAATGACACGCGTGCGGTGAGTAGCATTCGATGAATCGACGACTCTCATACTAAAAGTGTCTATTTCTCCGTGTTTCTTGGTTTCAATAGAAATTATGAAGCACGATCGAAAAGTTACAAAACTCATTGCCTCCGTTTTGCCGAGTTGTCAATTGCCATGTATTTTATTTTATTCTGTGACACGCGTGCGGTGAGTAGCATTCGATGAATCGACGACTCCCATACTAAAAGTGTCTATTTATCCGTATTTTTTTGGTTTCAACAGTGATTGTGATGCACGAATGAAAAGTCACAAAAGTCATTACCTCCTTTTTGTCGAGTTGTCAGTTGCCATTAATTTTATTTTATTCAATGACACGCGTGCGGTGAGTAGCATTCGATGAATCGACGACTCCCATACTAAAAGTGTCTATTTATCCGTATTTTTTGGTTTCAACAGTGATTGTGACGCACGAATGAAAAGTCACGAAAGTCATTACCTCCGTTTTGTCGAGTTGTCAGTTGCCATTAATTTTATTTTATTCAATGACACGCGTGCGGTGAGCAGCATTCGATGAATCGACGACTCCCATACTAAAAGTGTCTATTTCTCCGTGTTTCTTGATTTCAATAGCAATTATGAAGCACGATCGAAAAGTTACAAAAGTCATTGCCTCCGTTTTGTCGTGTTGTCAGTTGGCATGACATTTATTTTATTCTGTGACACGCGTGCGGTGAGTAGCATTCGATGAAACGACGACTCCCATACTAAAAGTGTCTATTTATCCGTATTTCTTGGTTTCAACAGTGATTGTGACGCACGATGCACGAATGAAAAGTCACAAAAGTCATTACCTCCGTTTTGTCGAGTTGTCAGTTGCCATGAATTTTATTTTATTCAATGACACGCGTGCGGTGAGTAGCATTCGATGAATCTACGACTCCCATACTAAAATTGTCTATTTCTCCGTGTTTCTTGGTTTCAATAGCATTTATGAAGCACGATCGAAAAATTATAAAAGTCATTACCTCCGTTTTGTCGAGTTGTCAGTTGCCATGAATTTTTTTCATTCTGTGACACGCGTGCGGTGAGTAGCATTCGATGAATCGACGAATCCCGTACTAAAAGTGTCTATTTATCCGTGTTTCTTGGTTTCAATAGCAATTATGAAGCACGATCGAAAAGTTACAAAAGTCATTGCCTCTGTTTTGCCGAGTTGTCAGTTGCCATGTATTTTATTTTATTCTGTGACACGCGTGCGGTGAGTAGCATTCGATGAATCGACGACTCCCATACTAAAAGTGTCTATTTATCCGTGTTTCTTGGTTTCAATAGCAATTATAAAGCACGATCAAAAAGTTACAAAAGTCAATGCCTCCGTTTTGTCGAGTTGTCAGTTGCCATGATTTTTTTTTCATTCTGTGACACGCGTGCGGTGAGTAGCATTCGATGAATCGACGAATCCCGTACTAAAAGTGTCTATTTATCCGTGTTTCTTGGTTTCAATAGCAATTATGAAGCACGATCGAAAAGTTACAAAAGTCATTGCCTCTGTTTTGTTGAGTTGTCAGTTGCCATGTATTTTATTTTATTTTGTGACACGCGTGCGGTGAGTAGCATTCGATGAATCGACGACTCCCATACTAAAAGTGTCTATTTATCCGTGTTTCTTGGTTTCAATAGCAGTTATGAAGCACGATCGAAAAGTTACAAAAGTCATTGCCTCCGTTTTGCCGAGTTGTCAATTGCCATGTATTTTATTTTATTTTGTGACACGCGTGCGGTGAGTAGCATTCGATGAATCGACGACTCCCATACTAAAAGTGTCTATTTATTCGTGTTTCTTGGTTTCAATAGCAGTTATGAAGCACGATCGAAAAGTTACAAAAGTCATTGCCTCCGTTTTGTCGTGTTGTCAGTTGCCATGAATTTTATTTTATTCAATGACACGCGTGCGGTGAGTAGCATTCGATGAATCGACGACTCCCATACTAAAAAAGTCTATTTACCCGTATTTCTTGGTTTCAACAGTGATTGTGACGCACGAATGAAAAGTCACAAAAGTCATTACCTCCGTTTTGTCGAGTTGTCAGTTGACATGAATTTTATTTCATTCAATGACACGCGTGCGGTGAGTAGCATTCGATGAATCGACGAATCCCGTACTAAAAGTGTCTATTTATCCGTGTTTCTTGGTTTCAATAGCAATTAAAAAGCACGATCGAAAAGTTACAAAAGTCATTGCCTCTGTTTTGCCGAGTTGTCAGTTGCCATGTATTTTATTTTATTCTGTGACACGCGTGCGGTGAGTAGCATTCGATGAATCGACGACTCCCATACTAAAAGTGTCTATTTATCCGTGTTTCTTGGTTTCAATAGCAATTATGAAGCACGATCGAAAAGTTACAAAAGTCATTGCCTCCGTTTTGCCGAGTTGTCAATTGCCATGTATTTTATTTTATTCTGTGACACGCGTGCGGTGAGTAGCATTCGATGAATCGACGAATCCCATACTAAAAGTGCCTATTTATCCGTGTTTCTTGATTTCAATATCAATTATGAAGCACGATCGAAAAGTTACAAAAGTCATTGCCTCCGTTTTGTCGTGTTGTCAGTTGGCATGACATTTATTTTAGTCTGTGACACGCGTGCGGTGAGTAGCATTCGATGAATCGACGAATCCCGTACTAAAAGTGTCTATTTTTATCCGTGTTTCTTGGTTTCAATAGCGATGATGAAGCACGATCGAAAAGTTACAAAAGTCATTGCATCCGTTTTGCCGAGTTGTCAGTTGCCATGCATTTTATTTTAATCTGTGACACACGTGCGGTGAGTAGCATTCGATGAATCGACGACTCCCATACTAAAAGTGTCTATTTATCCGTGTTCCTTGGTTTAAATAGCGATTATGATGGACGATCGAAAAGTTACAAAAATCATTGTCTCCGTTTTGTCCAGTTGTCAGTTGCCATGACTTTTATTGTATTCTGTGATACGCGTGCGGTTAGTAGCATTCGATGAATCGACGACTCCCATACTAAAAGTGTCTATTTATCCGTATTTCTTGGTTTCAACAGTGATTGTGACGCACGAATGAAACGTCACAAAAGTCATTATCTCCGTTTTGTCGAGTTGTCAGTTGCCATGAATTTTATTTTATTCAATGACACGCGTGCGGTGAGTAGCATTCGATGAATCGACGACTCTCATACTAAAAGTGTCTATTTCTCCGTGTTTCTTGGTTTCAATAGAAATTATGAAGCACGATCGAAAAGTTACAAAACTCATTGCCTCCGTTTTGCCGAGTTGTCAATTGCCATGTATTTTATTTTATTCTGTGACACGCGTGCGGTGAGTAGCATTCGATGAATCGACGACTCCCATACTAAAAGTGTCTATTTATCCGTATTTTTTTGGTTTCAACAGTGATTGTGATGCACGAATGAAAAGTCACAAAAGTCATTACCTCCTTTTTGTCGAGTTGTCAGTTGCCATTAATTTTATTTTATTCAATGACACGCGTGCGGTGAGTAGCATTCGATGAATCGACGACTCCCATACTAAAAGTGTCTATTTATCCGTATTTTTTGGTTTCAACAGTGATTGTGACGCACGAATGAAAAGTCACGAAAGTCATTACCTCCGTTTTGTCGAGTTGTCAGTTGCCATTAATTTTATTTTATTCAATGACACGCGTGCGGTGAGCAGCATTCGATGAATCGACGACTCCCATACTAAAAGTGTCTATTTCTCCGTGTTTCTTGATTTCAATAGCAATTATGAAGCACGATCGAAAAGTTACAAAAGTCATTGCCTCCGTTTTGTCGTGTTGTCAGTTGGCATGACATTTATTTTATTCTGTGACACGCGTGCGGTGAGTAGCATTCGATGAAACGACGACTCCCATACTAAAAGTGTCTATTTATCCGTATTTCTTGGTTTCAACAGTGATTGTGACGCACGATGCACGAATGAAAAGTCACAAAAGTCATTACCTCCGTTTTGTCGAGTTGTCAGTTGCCATGAATTTTATTTTATTCAATGACACGCGTGCGGTGAGTAGCATTCGATGAATCTACGACTCCCATACTAAAATTGTCTATTTCTCCGTGTTTCTTGGTTTCAATAGCATTTATGAAGCACGATCGAAAAATTATAAAAGTCATTACCTCCGTTTTGTCGAGTTGTCAGTTGCCATGAATTTTTTTCATTCTGTGACACGCGTGCGGTGAGTAGCATTCGATGAATCGACGAATCCCGTACTAAAAGTGTCTATTTATCCGTGTTTCTTGGTTTCAATAGCAATTATGAAGCACGATCGAAAAGTTACAAAAGTCATTGCCTCTGTTTTGCCGAGTTGTCAGTTGCCATGTATTTTATTTTATTCTGTGACACGCGTGCGGTGAGTAGCATTCGATGAATCGACGACTCCCATACTAAAAGTGTCTATTTATCCGTATTTTTTGGTTTCAACAGTGATTGTGACGCACGAATGAAAAGTCACGAAAGTCATTACCTCCGTTTTGTCGAGTTGTCAGTTGCCATTAATTTTACTTTATTCAATGACACGCGTGCGGTGAGTAGCATTCGATGAATCGACGAATCCCGTACTAAAAGTGTCTATTTATCCGTGTTTCTTGGTTTCAATAGCAATTATGAAGCACGATCGAAAAGTTACAAAAGTCATTGCCTCTGTTTTGTTGAGTTGTCAGTTGCCATGTATTTTATTTTATTTTGTGACACGCGTGCGGTGAGTAGCATTCGATGAATCGACGACTCCCATACTAAAAGTGTCTATTTATCCGTGTTTCTTGGTTTCAATAGCAGTTATGAAGCACGATCGAAAAGTTACAAAAGTCATTGCCTCCGTTTTGCCGAGTTGTCAATTGCCATGTATTTTATTTTATTTTGTGACACGCGTGCGGTGAGTAGCATTCGATGAATCGACGACTCCCATACTAAAAGTGTCTATTTATTCGTGTTTCTTGGTTTCAATAGCAGTTATGAAGCACGATCGAAAAGTTACAAAAGTCATTGCCTCCGTTTTGTCGTGTTGTCAGTTGCCATGAATTTTATTTTATTCAATGACACGCGTGCGGTGAGTAGCATTCGATGAATCGACGACTCCCATACTAAAAAAGTCTATTTACCCGTATTTCTTGGTTTCAACAGTGATTGTGACGCACGAATGAAAAGTCACAAAAGTCATTACCTCCGTTTTGTCGAGTTGTCAGTTGACATGAATTTTATTTCATTCAATGACACGCGTGCGGTGAGTAGCATTCGATGAATCGACGAATCCCGTACTAAAAGTGTCTATTTATCCGTGTTTCTTGGTTTCAATAGCAATTAAAAAGCACGATCGAAAAGTTACAAAAGTCATTGCCTCTGTTTTGCCGAGTTGTCAGTTGCCATGTATTTTATTTTATTCTGTGACACGCGTGCGGTGAGTAGCATTCGATGAATCGACGACTCCCATACTAAAAGTGTCTATTTATCCGTGTTTCTTGGTTTCAATAGCAATTATGAAGCACGATCGAAAAGTTACAAAAGTCATTGCCTCCGTTTTGCCGAGTTGTCAATTGCCATGTATTTTATTTTATTCTGTGACACGCGTGCGGTGAGTAGCATTCGATGAATCGACGAATCCCATACTAAAAGTGCCTATTTATCCGTGTTTCTTGATTTCAATAGCAATTATGAAGCACGATCGAAAAGTTACAAAAGTCATTGCCTCCGTTTTGTCGTGTTGTCAGTTGGCATGACATTTATTTTAGTCTGTGACACGCGTGCGGTGAGTAGCATTCGATGAATCGACGAATCCCGTACTAAAAGTGTCTATTTTTATCCGTGTTTCTTGGTTTCAATAGCAATTATGAAGCACGATCGAAAAGTTACAAAAGTCATTGCCTCCGTTTTGTCGTGTTGTCAGTTGGCATGACATTTATTTTAGTCTGTGACACGCGTGCGGTGAGTAGCATTCGATGAATCGACGAATCCCGTACTAAAAGTGTCTATTTATCCGTGTTTCTTGGTTTCAATAGCAATTATGAAGCACGATCGAAAAGTTACAAAAATCATTGCCTCCGTTTTGTCGTGTTGTCAGTTGGCATGACATTTATTTTATTCTGTGACACGCGTGCGGTGAGTAGCATTCGATGAATCGACGACTCCCATACTAAAAGTGTCTATTTATCCGTATTTCTTGGTTTCAACAGTGATTGTGACGCACGAATGAAAAGTCACAAAAGTCATTACCTCCGTTTTGTCGAGTTGTCAGTTGCCATTAATTTTATTTTATTCAATGACACGCGTGCGGTGAGTAGCATTCGATGAATCGACGACTCCCATACTAAAAGTGTCTATTTCTCCGTGTTTCTTGGTTTCAATAGCAATTATGAAGCACGATCGGAAAGTTACAAAAGTCATTGCCTCTGTTTCGTCGAGTTGTCAGTTGCCATGAATTTTTTTTATTCTGTGACATGCTTGCGGTGAGTAGCATTCGATGAATCTACGAATCCCATACTAAAAGTGCCTATTTATCCGTGTTTCTTGGTTTCAATAGCAATTATGAAGCACGATCGAAAAGTTACAAAAGCCATTGCCTCCGTTTTGTTGTGTTGTCAGTTGGCATGACATTTATTTTATTCTGTGACACGCGTGCGGTGAGTAGCATTCGATGAATCGACGACTCCCATACTAAAAGTGTCTATTTATCGGTATTTCTTGGTTTCAACAGTGATTGTGACGCACGAATGAAACGTCACAAAAGTCATTATCTCCGTTTTGTCGAGTTGTCAGTTGCCATGAATTTTATTTTATTCAATGACACGCGTGCGGTGAGTAGCATTCGATGAATCGACGACTCTCATACTAAAAGTGTCTATTTCTCCGTGTTTCTTGGTTTCAATAGAAATTATGAAGCACGATCGAAAAGTTACAAAAGTCATTGCCTCCGTTTTGCCGTGTTGGCAGTTGGCATGACATTTATTTTATTCTGTGACACGCGTGCGGTGAGTAGCATTCGATGAATCGACGACTCCCATACTAAAAGTGTCTATTTATCCGTATTTCTTGGTTTCAACAGTGATTGTGATTGTGACGCACGAATGAAACGTCACAAAAGTCATTATCTCCGTTTTGTCGAGTTGTCAGTTGCCATGAATTTTATTTTATTCAATGACACGCGTGCGGTGAGTAGCATTCGATGAATCGACGACTCTCATACTAAAAGTGTCTATTTCTCCGTGTTTCTTGGTTTCAATAGAAATTATGAAGCACGATCGAAAAGTTACAAAACTCATTGCCTCCGTTTTGCCGAGTTGTCAGTTGCCATTTATTTTATTTTATTCTGTGACACGCGTGCGGTGAGTAGCATTCGATGAATCGACGACTCCCATACTAAAAGTGTCTATTTATCCGTATTTTTTGGTTTCAACAGTGATTGTGACGCACGAATGAAAAGTCACAAAAGTCATTACCTCCTTTTTGTCGAGTTGTCAGTTGCCATTAATTTTATTTTATTCAATGACACGCGTGCGGTGAGTAGCATTCGATGAATCGACGACTCCCATACTAAAAGTGTCTATTTATCCGTATTTTTTGGTTTCAACAGTGATTGTGACGCACGAATGAAAAGTCACGAAAGTCATTACCTCCGTTTTGTCGAGTTGTCAGTTGCCATTAATTTTACTTTATTCAATGACACGCGTGCGGTGAGCAGCATTCGATGAATCGACGACTCCCATACTAAAAGTGTCTATTTCTCCGTGTTTCTTGATTTCAATAGCAATTATGAAGCACGATCGAAAAGTTACAAAAGTCATTGCCTCCGTTTTGTCGTGTTGTCAGTTGGCATGACATTTATTTTATTCTGTGACACGCGTGCGGTGAGTAGCATTCGATGAAACGACGACTCCCATACTAAAAGTGTCTATTTATCCGTATTTCTTGGTTTCAACAGTGATTGTGACGCACGAATGAAAAGTCACAAAAGTCATTACCTCCGTTTTGTCGAGTTGTCAGTTGCCATGAATTTTATTTTATTCAATGACACGCGTGCGGTGAGTAGCATTCGATGAATCGACGACTCCCATACTAAAATTGTCTATTTCTCCGTGTTTCTTGGTTTCAATAGCATTTATGAAGCACGATCGAAAAATTATAAAAGTCATTACCTCCGTTTTGTCGAGTTGTCAGTTGCCATGAACTTTTTTCATTCTGTGACACGCGTGCGGTGAGTAGCATTCGATGAATCGACGAATCCCGTACTAAAAGTGTCTATTTATCCGTGTTTCTTGGTTTCAATAGCAATTATGAAGCACGATCGAAAAGTTACAAAAGTCATTGCCTCTGTTTTGCCGAGTTGTCAGTTGCCATGTATTTTATTTTATTCTGTGACACGCGTGCGGTGAGTAGCATTCGATGAATCGACGACTCCCATACTAAAAGTGTCTATTTATCCGTGTTTCTTGGTTTCAATAGCAATTATAAAGCACGATCAAAAAGTTACAAAAGTCATTGCCTCCGTTTTGTCGAGTTGTCAGTAGCCATGATTTTTTTTTCATTCTGTGACACGCGTGCGGTGAGTAGCATTCGATGAATCGACGAATCCCGTACTAAAAGTGTCTATTTATCCGTGTTTCTTGGTTTCAATAGCAATTATGAAGCACGATCGAAAAGTTACAAAAGTCATTGCCTCTGTTTTGCTGAGTTGTCAGTTGCCATGTATTTTATTTTATTTTGTGACACGCGTGCGGTGAGTAGCAATCGATGAATCGACGACTCCCATACTAAAAGTGTCTGTTTATCCGTGTTTCTTGGTTTCAATAGCAGTTATGAAGCACGATCGAAAAGTTACAAAAGTCATTGCCTCCGTTTTGCCGAGTTGTCAATTGCCATGTATTTTATTTTATTCTGTGACACGCGTGCGGTGAGTAGCATTCGATGAATCGACGACTCCCATACTAAAAGTGTCTATTTATTCGTGTTTCTTGGTTTCAATAGCAGTTATGAAGCACGATCGAAAAGTTACAAAAGTCATTGCCTCCGTTTTGTCGTGTTGTCAGTTGCCATGAATTTTATTTTATTCAATGACACGCGTGCGGTGAGTAGCATTCGATGAATCGACGACTCCCATACTAAAAGTGTCTATTTATCCGTATTTCTTGGTTTCAACAGTGATTGTGACGCACGAATGAAAAGTCACAAAAGTCATTACCTCCGTTTTGTCGAGTTGTCAGTTGACATGAATTTTATTTCATTCAATGACACGCGTGCGGTGAGTAGCATTCGATGAATCGACGAATCCCGTACTAAAAGTGTCTATTTATCCGTGTTTCTTGGTTTCAATAGCAATTAAAAAGCACGATCGAAAAGTTACAAAAGTCATTGCCTCTGTTTTGCCGAGTTGTCAGTTGCCATGTATTTTATTTTATTCTGTGACACGCGTGCGGTGAGTAGCATTCGATGAATCGACGACTCCCATACTAAAAGTGTCTATTTATCCGTGTTTCTTGGTTTCAATAGCAATTATGAAGCACGATCGAAAAGTTACAAAAGTCATTGCCTCCGTTTTGCCGAGTTGTCAATTGCCATGTATTTTATTTTATTCTGTGACACGCGTGCGGTGAGTAGCATTCGATGAATCGACGAATCCCATACTAAAAGTGCCTATTTATCCGTGTTTCTTGATTTCAATAGCAATTATGAAGCACGATCGAAAAGTTACAAAAGTCATTGCCTCCGTTTTGTCGTGTTGTCAGTTGGCATGACATTTATTTTAGTCTGTGACACGCGTGCGGTGAGTAGCATTCGATGAATCGACGAATCCCGTACTAAAAGTGTCTATTTATCCGTGTTTCTTGGTTTCAATAGCAATTATGAAGCACGATCGAAAAGTTACAAAAGTCATTGCCTCCGTTTTGTCGTGTTGTCAGTTGGCATGACAATTATTTTAGTCTGTGACACGCGTGCGGTGAGTAGCATTCGATGAATCGACGAATCCCGTACTAAAAGTGTCTATTTATCCGTGTTTCTTGGTTTCAATAGCAATTATGAAGCACGATCGAAAAGTTACAAAAATCATTGCCTCCGTTTTGTCGTGTTGTCAGTTGGCATGACATTTATTTTATTCTGTGACACGCGTGCGGTGAGTAGCATTCGATGAATCGACGACTCCCATACTAAAAGTGTCTATTTATCCGTATTTCTTGGTTTCAACAGTGATTGTGACGCACGAATGAAAAGTCACAAAAGTCATTACCTCCGTTTTGTCGAGTTGTCAGTTGCCATTAATTTTATTTTATTCAATGACACGCGTGCGGTGAGTAGCATTCGATGAATCGACGACTCCCATACTAAAAGTGTCTATTTCTCCGTGTTTCTTGGTTTCAATAGCAATTATGAAGCACGATCGGAAAGTTACAAAAGTCATTGCCTCTGTTTCGTCGAGTTGTCAGTTGCCATGAATTTTTTTTATTCTGTGACATGCTTGCGGTGAGTAGCATTCGATGAATCTACGAATCCCATACTAAAAGTGCCTATTTATCCGTGTTTCTTGGTTTCAATAGCAATTATGAAGCACGATCGAAAAGTTACAAAAGCCATTGCCTCCGTTTTGTTGTGTTGTCAGTTGGCATGACATTTATTTTATTCTGTGACACGCGTGCGGTGAGTAGCATTCGATGAATCGACGACTCCCATACTAAAAGTGTCTATTTATCCGTATTTTTTGGTTTCAACAGTGATTGTGACGCACGAATGAAAAGTCACAAAAGTCATTACCTCCGTTTTGTCGAGTTGTCAGTTGCCATTTATTTTATTTTATTCAATGACACGCATGCGGTGAGTAGCATTCGATGAATCGACGACTCCCATACTAAAAGTGTCTATTTATCCGTATTTTTTGGTTTCAACAGTGATTGTGACGCACGAATGAAAAGTCACAGTAGTCATTACCTCCGTTTTGTCGAGTTGTCAGTTGCTATTAATTTTATTTTATTCAATGACACGCGTGCGGTGAGCAGCATTCGATGAATCGACGACTCCCATACTAAAAGTGTCTATTTCTCCGTGTTTCTTGATTTCAATAGCAATTATGAAGCACGATCGAAAAGTTACAAAAGTCATTGCCTCCGTTTTGTCATGTTGGCAGTTGGCATGACATTTATTTTATTCTGTGACACGCGTGCGGTGAGTAGCATTCGATGAATCGACGACTCCCATACTAAAAGTGTCTATTTATCCGTATTTCTTGGTTTCAACAGTGATTGTGATGTGACGCACGAATGAAACGTCACAAAAGTCATTATCTCCGTTTTGTCGAGTTGTCAGTTGCCATGAATTTTATTTTATTCAATGACACGCGTGCGGTGAGTAGCATTCGATGAATCGACGACTCTCATACTAAAAGTGTCTATTTCTCCGTGTTTCTTGGTTTCAATAGAAATTATGAAGCACGATCGAAAAGTTACAAAACTCATTGCCTCCGTTTTGCCGAGTTGTCAGTTGCCATGTATTTTATTTTATTCTGTGACACGCGTGCGGTGAGTAGCATTCGATGAATCGATGACTCCCATACTAAAAGTGTCTATTTATCCGTATTTTTTGGTTTCAACAGTGATTGTGACGCACGAATGAAAAGTCACAAAAGTCATTACCTCCTTTTTGTCGAGTTGTCAGTTGCCATTAATTTTATTTTATTCAATGACACGCGTGCGGTGAGTAGCATTCGATGAATCGACGACTCCCATACTAAAAGTGTCTATTTATCCGTATTTTTTGGTTTCAACAGTGATTGTGACGCACGAATGAAAAGTCACGAAAGTCATTACCTCCGTTTTGTCGAGTTGTCAGTTGCCATTAATTTTACTTTATTCAATGACACGCGTGCGGTGAGCAGCATTCGATGAATCGACGACTCCCATACTAAAAGTGTCTATTTCTCCGTGTTTCTTGATTTCAATAGCAATTATGAAGCACGATCGAAAAGTTACAAAAGTCATTGCCTCCGTTTTGTCGTGTTGTCAGTTGGCATGACATTTATTTTATTCTGTGACACGCGTGCGGTGAGTAGCATTCGATGAAACGACGACTCCCATACTAAAAGTGTCTATTTATCCGTATTTCTTGGTTTCAACAGTGATTGTGACGCACGAATGAAAAGTCACAAAAGTCACTAAAGCCCGTATGTTATTTCTGCAACCAAACGTACTGTCCAATAATCTGATAATGAAACATCAGTAGCCTCAACTCAACTCGGTTGACACCATATCTTAACACCAGAGCATGGGGTGATGATGATTGATGTGCGTGTTAAAACTGATTGTCTGATGTTTCATTATCAGAAGTTTGGGGCACGATTTTCGTTCGCAAAAACAACATACGTGCTTTACCTCCGTTTTGTCGAGTTGTCAGTTGCCATGAATTTTATTTTATTCAATGACACGCGTGCGGTGAGTAGCATTCGATGAATCGACGACTCCCATACTAAAATTGTCTATTTCTCCGTGTTTCTTGGTTTCAATAGCATTTATGAAGCACGATCGAAAAATTATAAAAGTCATTACCTCCGTTTTGTCGAGTTGTCAGTTGCCATGAACTTTTTTCATTCTGTGACACGCGTGCGGTGAGTAGCATTTGTCACCTTTGCCCTAATGTTAGTGTTGATTGGTTGCGGTTAATGCGTGCTTGGGTCACCCAGAGGGGGCGGTGAGTGGTGGATCGTACAGTCGTTATAGTTCAACAGCTATTCGATATTTCGGAATGTCAATGTTCATTCAATATGTCATCAATGGTAATAATTAGAGTGCCGACCATAAGGTGTTGATACGACTGATGATATAAATAGTTCTGTCTTATGTATCAAGAGCCGAATCAAATATTAATATATCGTACAGTATCGTAATTGTATCAGTCGGGTATCGATGATGACGTTGATGTCGGTGCTGGTGTTGGTTGGTCACTTGACGGGTTGAACACAGAAGATGAGCACACGAATGACGTCGGCACAAAGAGTGGCACAAAGACACGTTTTATGAGGTGGTTTGCAGGTCACCGTTATGAATGTGGATAAGGTGCGACACCGTTGGAAGGTGGATAGCGCACAACGGATAAGGTACAGTTCTTGGAGTTATATGATGGACAGAAGGCACCTTGATAACACAGCGACACAGTAACAGTTTATGAATCTTGGGGTGTCCTGGCTGGCGCAGCAGATTGCGTCAAGTGAGAAACCTTGGGGCGGTCGGCAGGCGGCTAACCCGATATCACACACAACTATATATGAATGTTTCGAAGATCGACCAGTTCAGATGATATGAAGTATAAGTTTTAGAGGATGATTCAAATGAACTGTTCAAACAACGGTAATGAATGTAACAACGGTCGAGACTCTATTTGACTAAACTACGTACTTGCAACTCGTACTCGATAATTAATACAGTGAGAGAAAAGGTCCGAGCTGTAGGTACTATAAAGAATTACTTGTATAAGTTTTAAGAGAGAAGAAGATGTTTGGTATGATTCTATCCGATGGGGTCCTTACGGGATTGAGGTTACAGCTAAACTAATATCTAATCGAAATGGTGAAAGGTTTACGCTCAGGTGTAGTACCGATGGGAGGTTGTTTCGGGCTTAGATATCTGGCTGCTTGGCGGGGATAGAATTGAATAGAATAAGAATAGAATGGAATAAGAATTAGAATTAGAATTAGAATTAGAATGAAAATGTGATGGATTGGTGTTTGCTTATATAGGATTGAGAAGAGGAGGGGTGCTGAGGGGAAGAGTTTGTAAAGGGGCATGAGTGGGGTTTCAACCGGTTGATGAGTCGGGGCGGGTCAGTGGGAGTGAGTGAGGAAGGGAATGATCATGTGAGAAAACCTGTTGGTGACTAATAATAAATCTAATAATAAAAGGGGTGAGTGTTGATGAGTCGGAATGAGTCAGTGGGAGTGAGTGAGGGAGGGAATGATCATGTGAGAAAACCTGTTAGTGACAGGGTGTGGCTGAGGTGACTAACCATGGGAGTGAGTATGAGTGAGGAATGTGTGTCATGTGAGGGAAGAGTGTGAGTGAGGAATGTGGGTCATGTGAGAGAACTGGTTTGTGAGTATGAGTGAGGAATGTGGGTCATGTGAGGGATGAGTGTGAGTGAGGAATGTATGTCATGTGAGGGAACGGGTTTGTGAGTATGAGTCATGAGAGTGAGTATGAATGATGATGAATGTCATTTGTTTTGTCAATCAAACAGTCAGTTAATTAGTCAGTAAGTCAGTCATTCAGTCTGTCATATCCTGACACATTCGATGAATCGACGAATCCCGTACTAAAAGTGTCTATTTATCCGTGTTTCTTGGTTTCAATAGCAATTATGAAGCACGATCGAAAAGTTACAAAAGTCATTGCCTCTGTTTTGCTGAGTTGTCAGTTGCCATGTATTTTATTTTATTTTGTGACACGCGTGCGGTGAGTAGCATTCGATGAATCGACGACTCCCATACTAAAAGTGTCTGTTTATCCGTGTTTCTTGGTTTCAATAGCAGTTATGAAGCACGATCGAAAAGTTACAAAAGTCATTGCCTCCGTTTTGCCGAGTTGTCAATTGCCATGTATTTTATTTTATTCTGTGACACGCGTGCGGTGAGTAGCATTCGATGAATCGACGACTCCCATACTAAAAGTGTCTATTTATTCGTGTTTCTTGGTTTCAATAGCAGTTATGAAGCACGATCGAAAAGTTACAAAAGTCATTGCCTCCGTTTTGTCGTGTTGTCAGTTGCCATGAATTTTATTTTATTCAATGACATGCGTGCGGTGAGTAGCATTCGATGAATCGACGACTCCCATACTAAAAGTGTCTATTTATCCGTATTTCTTGGTTTCAACAGTGATTGTGACGCACGAATGAAAAGTCACAAAAGTCATTACCTCCGTTTTGTCGAGTTGTCAGTTGACATGAATTTTATTTCATTCAATGACACGCGTGCGGTGAGTAGCATTCGATGAAAAAAGTCACAAAAGTCATTACCTCCGTTTTGTCGAGTTGTCAGTTGCCATGAATTTTATTTTATTCAATGACACGCGTGCGGTGAGTAGCATTCGATGAATCGACGACTCCCATACTAAAAGTGTCTATTTCTCCGTGTTTCTTGGTTTCAATAGCAATTATGAAGCACGATCGGAAAGTTACAAAAGTCATTGCCTCTGTTTCGTCGAGTTGTCAGTTGCCATGAATTTTTTTTATTCTGTGACATGCTTGCGGTGAGTAGCATTCGATGAATCTACGAATCCCATACTAAAAGTGCCTATTTATCCGTGTTTCTTGGTTTCAATAGCAATTATGAAGCACGATCGAAAAGTTACAAAAGCCATTGCCTCCGTTTTGTTGTCTTGTCAGTTGGCATGACATTTATTTTATTCTGTGACACGCGTGCGGTGAGTAGCATTCGATGAATCGACGACTCCCATGCTAAAAGTGTCTATTTATCCGTATTTCTTGTTTCAACAGTGATTGTGACGCACGAATGAAAAATCACAAAAGTCATTACCTCCGTTTTGTCGAGTTGTCAGTTGTCATGAATTTTATTTTATTCAATGACACACGTGCGGTGAGTAGCATTCGATGAATCGACGACTCCCATACTAAAAGTGTCTATTTATCCGTATTTTTTGGTTTCAACAGTGATTGTGACGCACGAATGAAAAGTCACAAAAGTCATTACCTCCGTTTTGTCGAGTTGTCAGTTGCCATTTATTTTATTTTATTCAATGACACGCATGCGGTGAGTAGCATTCGATGAATCGACGACTCCCATACTAAAAGTGTCTATTTATCCGTATTTTTTGGTTTCAACAGTGATTGTGACGCACGAATGAAAAGTCACAAAAGTCATTACCTCCGTTTTGTCGAGTTGTCAGTTGCCATTAATTTTATTTTATTCAATGACACGCGTGCGGTGAGCAGCATTCGATGAATCGACGACTCCCATACTAAAAGTGTCTATTTCTCCGTGTTTCTTGATTTCAATAGCAATTATGAAGCACGATCGAAAAGTTACAAAAGTCATTGCCTCCGTTTTGTCGTGTTGTCAGTTGGCATCACATTTGTTTTATTCTGTGACACGCGTGCGGTGAGTAGCATTCGATGAATCGACGACTCCCATACTAAAAGTGTCTATTTATCCGTATTTCTTGGTTTCAACAGTGATTGTGACGCACGAATGAAAAGTCACAAAAGTCATTACCTCCGTTTTGTCGAGTTGTCAGTTGCCATGAATTTTATTTTATTCAATAACACGCGTGCGGTGAGTAGCATTCGATGAATCGACGACTCCCATACTAAAAGTGTCTATTTCTCCGTGTTTCTTGGTTTCAATAGCATTTATGAAGCACGATCGAAAAATTACAAAAGTCATTATCTCCGCTTTGTCGAGTTGTCAGTTGCCATGAATTTTTTTCATTCTGTGACACGCGTGCGGTGAGTAGCATTCGATGAATCGACGAATCCCGTACTAAAAGTGTCTATTTATCCGTGTTTCTTGGTTTCGATAGCAATTATGAAGCACGATCGGAAAGTTACAAAAGTCATTGCCTCTGTTTTGCCGAGTTGTCAGTTGCCATGTATTTTATTTTATTCTGTGACACGCGTGCGGTGAGTAGCATTCGATGAATCGACTACTCCCATACTAAAAGTGTCTATTTATCCGTGTTTCTTGGTTTCAATAGCAATTATGAAGCACGATCGAAAAGTTACAAAAGTCATTGCCTCCATTTTGCCGAATTGTCAATTGCCATGTATTTTATTTTATTCTGTGACACGCGTGCGGTGAGTAGCATTCGATGAATCGACGAATCCCATACTAAAAGTGCCTATTTATCCGTGTTTCTTGATTTCAATAGCAATTATGAAGCACGATCGAAAAGTTACAAAAATCATTGCCTCCGTTTTGTCGTGTTGTCAGTTGCCATGAATTTTTTTTTAATTCAATGACACGCGTGCGGTGAGTAGCATTCGATGAATCGACGACTCCCATACTAAAAGTGTCTATTTATCCGTGTTTCTTGGTTTCAATAGCAATTATGAAGCACGATCGAAAAGTTACAAAAGTCATTGCCTCCGTTTTGTCGTGTTGTCAGTTGGCATGACATTTATTTTATTCTGTGACATGCGTGCGGTGAGTAGCATTCGATGAATCGACGACTCCCATGCTAAAAGTGTCTATTTATCCGTATTTCTTGTTTCAACAGTGATTGTGACGCACGAATGAAAAATCACAAAAGTCATTACCTCCGTTTTGTCGAGTTGTCAGTTGTCATGAATTTTATTTTATTCAATGACACACGTGCGGTGAGTAGCATTCGATGAATCGACGACTCCCATACTAAAAGTGTCTATTTATCCGTATTTTTTGGTTTCAACAGTGATTGTGACGCACGAATGAAAAATCACAAAAGTCATTACCTCCATTTTGCCGAATTGTCAATTGCCATGTATTTTATTTTATTCTGTGACACGCGTGCGGTGAGTAGCATTCGATGAATCGACTACTCCCATACTAAAAGTGTCTATTTATCCGTGTTTCTTGGTTTCAATAGCAATTATGAAGCACGATCGAAAAGTTACAAAAGTCATTGCCTCCATTTTGCCGAATTGTCAATTGCCATGTATTTTATTTTATTCTGTGACACGCGTGCGGTGAGTAGCATTCGATGAATCGACGAATCCCATACTAAAAGTGCCTATTTATCCGTGTTTCTTGATTTCAATAGCAATTATGAAGCACGATCGAAAAGTTACAAAAGTCATTGCCTCCGTTTTGTCGTGTTGTCAGTTGCCATGAATTTTTTTTTAATTCAATGACACGCGTGCGGTGAGTAGCATTCGATGAATCGACGACTCCCATACTAAAAGTGTCTATTTATCCGTGTTTCTTGGTTTCAATAGCAATTATGAAGCACGATCGAAAAGTTACAAAAGTCATTGCCTCCGTTTTGTCGTGTTGTCAGTTGG
Organism: Daptonema setosum; assembly: GCA_964036265.1. Classification (NCBI taxonomy): domain Eukaryota; kingdom Metazoa; phylum Nematoda; class Chromadorea; order Monhysterida; family Xyalidae; genus Daptonema; species Daptonema setosum. Next base: position 22,685,341 of record OZ038442.1, read on the forward strand.
CATGACATTTATTTTATTCTGTGACATGCGTGCGGTGAGTAGCATTCGATGAATCGACGAATCCCGTACTAAAAGTGTCTATTTATCCGTGTTTCTTGGTTTCAATAGCAATTATGAAGCCTGATCGAAAAGTTACAAAAGTCATTGCCTCCGTTTTGTCGTGTTGTCAGTTGGCATGACATTTATTTTATTCTGTGACACGCGTGCGGTGAGTAGCATTCAATGAATCGACGACTCCCATACTAAAAGTGTCTATTTATCCGTATTTCTTGGTTTCAACAGTGATTGTGACGCACGAATGAAAAGTCACAAAAGTCATTACCTCCGTTTTGTCGAGTTGTCAGTTTCCATGAAATTTATTTTATTCAATGACACGCGTGCGGTGAGTAGCATTCGATGAATCTACGATTCCCATACTAAAAGTGCCTATTTATCCGTGTTTCTTGGTTTCAATAGCAATTATGAAGCACGATCGAAAAGTTACAAAAGCCATTGCCTCCGTTTTGTTGTGTTGTCAGTTGGCATGACATTTATTTTATTCTGTGACACGCGTGCGGTGAGTAGCATTCGATGAATCGACGACTCCCATACTAAAAGTGTCTATTTATCCGTATTCCTTGTTTCAACAGTGATTGTGACGCACGAATGAAAAGTCACAAAAGTCATTACCTCCGTTTTGTCGAGTTGTCAGTTGTCATGAATTTTATTTTATTCAATGACACACGTGCGGTGAGTAGCATTCGATGAATCGACGACTCCCATACTAAAAGTGTCTATTTATCCGTATTTTTTGGTTTCAACAGTGATTGTGACGCACGAATGAAAAGTCACAAAAGTCATTACCTCCGTTTTGTCGAGTTGTCAGTTGCCATTTATTTTATTTTATTCAATGACACGCATGCGGTGAGTAGCATTCGATGAATCGACGACTCCCATACTAAAAGTGTCTATTTATCCGTATTTTTTGGTTTCAACAGTGATTGTGACGCACGAATGAAAAGTCACAAAAGTCATTACCTCCGTTTTGTCGAGTTGTCAGTTGCCATTAATTTTATTTTATTCAATGACACGCGTGCGGTGAGCAGCATTCGATGAATCGACGACTCCCATACTAAAAGTGTCTATTTCTCCGTGTTTCTTGATTTCAATAGCAATTATGAAGCACGATCGAAAAGTTACAAAAGTCATTGCCTCCGTTTTGTCGTGTTGTCAGTTGGCATCACATTTGTTTTATTCTGTGACACGCGTGCGGTGAGTAGCATTCGATGAATCGACGACTCCCATACTAAAAGTGTCTATTTATCCGTATTTCTTGGTTTCAACAGTGATTGTGACGCACGAATGAAAAGTCACAAAAGTCATTACCTCCGTTTTGTCGAGTTGTCAGTTGCCATGAATTTTATTTTATTCAATAACACGCGTGCGGTGAGTAGCATTCGATGAATCGACGACTCCCATACTAAAAGTGTCTATTTCTCCGTGTTTCTTGGTTTCAATAGCATTTATGAAGCACGATCGAAAAATTACAAAAGTCATTATCTCCGCTTTGTCGAGTTGTCAGTTGCCATGAATTTTTTTCATTCTGTGACACGCGTGCGGTGAGTAGCATTCGATGAATCGACGAATCCCGTACTAAAAGTGTCTATTTATCCGTGTTTCTTGGTTTCGATAGCAATTATGAAGCACGATCGGAAAGTTACAAAAGTCATTGCCTCTGTTTTGCCGAGTTGTCAGTTGCCATGTATTTTATTTTATTCTGTGACACGCGTGCGGTGAGTAGCATTCGATGAATCGACTACTCCCATACTAAAAGTGTCTATTTATCCGTGTTTCTTGGTTTCAATAGCAATTATGAAGCACGATCGAAAAGTTACAAAAGTCATTGCCTCCATTTTGCCGAATTGTCAATTGCCATGTATTTTATTTTATTCTGTGACACGCGTGCGGTGAGTAGCATTCGATGAATCGACGAATCCCATACTAAAAGTGCCTATTTATCCGTGTTTCTTGATTTCAATAGCAATTATGAAGCACGATCGAAAAGTTACAAAAGTCATTGCCTCCGTTTTGTCGTGTTGTCAGTTGCCATGAATTTTTTTTTAATTCAATGACACGCGTGCGGTGAGTAGCATTCGATGAATCGACGACTCCCATACTAAAAGTGTCTATTTATCCGTGTTTCTTGGTTTCAATAGCAATTATGAAGCACGATCGAAAAGTTACAAAAGTCATTGCCTCCGTTTTGTCGTGTTGTCAGTTGGCATGACATTTATTTTATTCTGTGACGTGCGTGCGGTGAGTAGCATTCGATGAATCGACGACTCCCATGCTAAAAGTGTCTATTTATCCGTATTTCTTGTTTCAACAGTGATTGTGACGCACGAATGAAAAATCACAAAAGTCATTACCTCCGTTTTGTCGAGTTGTCAGTTGTCATGAATTTTATTTTATTCAATGACACACGTGCGGTGAGTAGCATTCGATGAATCGACGACTCCCATACTAAAAGTGTCTATTTATCCGTATTTTTTGGTTTCAACAGTGATTGTGACGCACGAATGAAAAATCACAAAAGTCATTACCTCCATTTTGCCGAATTGTCAATTGCCATGTATTTTATTTTATTCTGTGACACGCGTGCGGTGAGTAGCATTCGATGAATCGACTACTCCCATACTAAAAGTGTCTATTTATCCGTGTTTCTTGGTTTCAATAGCAATTATGAAGCACGATCGAAAAGTTACAAAAGTCATTGCCTCCATTTTGCCGAATTGTCAATTGCCATGTATTTTATTTTATTCTGTGACACGCGTGCGGTGAGTAGCATTCGATGAATCGACGAATCCCATACTAAAAGTGCCTATTTATCCGTGTTTCTTGATTTCAATAGCAATTATGAAGCACGATCGAAAAGTTACAAAAGTCATTGCCTCCGTTTTGTCGTGTTGTCAGTTGCCATGAATTTTTTTTTAATTCAATGACACGCGTGCGGTGAGTAGCATTCGATGAATCGACGACTCCCATACTAAAAGTGTCTATTTATCCGTGTTTCTTGGTTTCAATAGCAATTATGAAGCACGATCGAAAAGTTACAAAAGTCATTGCCTCCGTTTTGTCGTGTTGTCAGTTGGCATGACATTTATTTTATTCTGTGACATGCGTGCGGTGAGTAGCATTCGATGAATCGACGAATCCCGTACTAAAAGTGTCTATTTATCCGTGTTTCTTGGTTTCAATAGCAATTATGAAGCCTGATCGAAAAGTTACAAAAGTCATTGCCTCCGTTTTGTCGTGTTGTCAGTTGGCATGACATTTATTTTATTCTGTGACACGCGTGCGGTGAGTAGCATTCAATGAATCGACGACTCCCATACTAAAAGTGTCTATTTATCCGTATTTCTTGGTTTCAACAGTGATTGTGACGCACGAATGAAAAGTCACAAAAGTCATTACCTCCGTTTTGTCGAGTTGTCAGTTTCCATGAAATTTATTTTATTCAATGACACGCGTGCGGTGAGTAGCATTCGATGAATCTACGATTCCCATACTAAAAGTGCCTATTTATCCGTGTTTCTTGGTTTCAATAGCAATTATGAAGCACGATCGAAAAGTTACAAAAGCCATTGCCTCCGTTTTGTTGTGTTGTCAGTTGGCATGACATTTATTTTATTCTGTGACACGCGTGCGGTGAGTAGCATTCGATGAATCGACGACTCCCATACTAAAAGTGTCTATTTATCCGTATTCCTTGTTTCAACAGTGATTGTGACGCACGAATGAAAAGTCACAAAAGTCATTACCTCCGTTTTGTCGAGTTGTCAGTTGCCATGAATTTTATTTTATTCAAAGACACGCGTGCGGTGAGTAGCATTCGATGATTCGACGACTCCCATACTAAAAGTGTCTATTTATCCGTATTTCTTGTTTCAACAGTGATTGTGACGCACGAATGAAAAATCACAAAAGTCATTACCTCCGTTTTGTCGAGTTGTCAGTTGTCATGAATTTTATTTTATTAAATGACACACGTGCGGTGAGTAGCATTCGATGAATCAACGACTCCCATACTAAAAGTGTCTATTTATCCGTGTTTTTTGGTTTCAACAGTGATTGGGACGCACGAATGAAAAGTCACAAAAGTCATTACCTCCGTTTTGTCGAGTTGTCAGTTGCCATTAATTTTATTTTATTCAATTACACGCGTGCGGTGAGCAGCATTCGATGAATCGACGACTCCCATACTAAAAGTGTCTATTTCTCCGTGTTTCTTGATTTCAATAGCAATTATGAAGCACGATCGAAAAGTTACAAAAGTCATTGCCTCCGTTTTGTCGAGTTGTCAGTTGCCATGAATTTTATTTTATTCAATAACACGCGTGCGGTGAGTAGCATTCGATGAATCGACGACTCCCATACTAAAAGTGTCTATTTCTCCGTGTTTCTTGGTTTCAATAGCATTTATGAAGCACGATCGAAAAATTACAAAAGTCATTATCTCCGCTTTGTCGAGTTGTCAGTTGCCATGAATTTTTTTCACTCTGTGACACGCGTGCGGTGAGTAGCATTCGATGAATCGACGAATCCCATACTAAAAGTGCCTATTTATCCGTGTTTCTTGATTTCAATAGCAATTATGAAGCACGATCAAAAAGTTACAAAAGTCATTGCCTCCGTTTTGTCGAGTTGTCAGTTGCCATGAATTTTTTTCATTCTGTGACACGCGTGCGGTGAGTAGCATTCGATGAATCGACGAATCCCGTACTAAAAGTGTCTATTTATCCGTGTTTCTTGGTTTCAATAGCAATCATGAAGCACGATCGAAAAGTTACAAAAGTCATTGCCTCCGTTTTGCCGAGTTGTCAGTTGCCATGTATTTTATTTTATTCTGTGACACGCGTGCGGTGAGTAGCATTTGATGAATCGACGACTCCCATCCTAAAAGTGTCTATTTATCCGTATTTTTTGGTTTCAACAGTGATTGTGACGCATGAATGAAAAGTCACAAAAGTCATTACCTCCGTTTTGTTGAGTTGTCAGTTGCCATGATTTTTATTTTATTCAATGACACGCGTGCGGTGAGTAGCATTCGATGAATCGACGACTCCCATACTAAAAGTGTCTATTTATCCGTATTTCTTGGTTTCAACAGTGATTGTGACGCATGAATGAAAAGTCACAAAAGTCATTGCCTCCGTTTTGTCGAGTTGTCAGTTGCCATGAATTTTTTTCATTCTGTGACACGCGTGCGGTGAGTAGCATTCGATGAATCGACGAATCCCATACTAAAAGTGTCTATTTATCCGTGTTTCTTGGTTTCAATAGCAATTATGAAGCACGATCGAAAAGTTACAAAAGTCATTGCCTTCGTTTTGTCGTGTTGTCAGTTGGCATGACGTTTATTTTATTCTGTGACACGCGTGCGGTGAGTAGCATTCGATGAATCGACGACTCCCATACTAAAAGTGTATATTTATTCCTGTTTCTCTGTTTCAATAGCAATTATGAAGCACGATCAAAAAGTTACAAAAGTCATTGCCTCCGTTTTTTCGAGTTGTCAGTTTTCATGAATTCTATTTTATTTTGTGACACGCGTGCGGTGAGTAGCATTCGATGAATTGACGACTCCCATACTAAAAATGTCTATTTATCCGTGTTTCTTGGTTTTAATAGCGGTTATGATGGACGATTGAAAAAAACAAAAGTCATTGCCTCCATTCTGCCGAGTTGTCAGTTTCCATGAATTCTATTTCATTTTGTGACACGCGTGCGTTGAGTAGCATTCGATGAATCGACGACTCCCTTACTAAAAGTGTCTATTTATCCGTATTTCTTGGTTTCAACAGTGATTGTGACGGACGAATGATAAGTCACAGAAATCATTATCTCCGTTTTGTCGAGTTGTCAGTTGCCATGAATTTATTTTATTCTATGACACGTGTGCGGTGAATAGCATTCGATGAATCGACGACTCCCATACTAAAAGTGTCTATTTCTCCGAGTTTCTTGGTTTCAATAGCAATTATGAAGCACGATCGAAAAGTTACAAAAGTCATTGCCTCCGTTTTGTCGATTTGGCCGTTGCCATGAATTTTTTCTGCTCTGTGACACGCGTGCCGTGAGTAGCATTCGATGAATCGATGACTCTCATGCATTAGGTGTCTATTTATCCGTGTTTCTTGGTTTCAATAGCAATTATGAAGCACGATCGAAAAGTTACAAAAGTCATTGCCTCGGTTTTGTCGAGTTGTCAGTTTACATTAATTCTATTTTATTTTGTGACACGCGTGCGGTGAGTAGCATTCGATGAATTGACGACTCCCATACTATAAGTGTCCGTTTTTCTTTGTTTCAAAAGCGATTAATAAAAAAATCGTACGTTGTCGTACCGTCGTTTTCTACTGCAAGGAACACGCATCCGAGTTATGTTCTAAAAATATATATAGCACTTTTTTGTTTCCCGGTAGCTTTACAATAAAAAAAACACAGTAAAATAATTACATAAACCATACTAACTTCGACAAAGTGAACCCGTCGATTTTGTCGAAGAAAGTTTAATTCCAAGTTGAAGGGCTAATTTATTTTCTATTACATTTATTATCTCATAGTGAGACGAAAATAATCATTTATTTCAGTCAGAACAATAAATAGTATCATTCAATAAACGATTCAGATTTCAAACTAGTTTTCGTTGAAGTGGTTACACACTGTAAACAGCAGTTTGTTCGTCCGTGTTGTGTTCATCAATATAAGTCGCAATGTCCTATGACCAAGGCGGTTCGTTCGGTGGCGGCCGTCGCGGAGGCGGTGGCGGTGGTGGATGGTTAGCGTTTTTTTGTGATTCTTCTAAGTCATTCTTGTTTTCAAATCCACTGTTCGAACTTCGAACAGTACACGTTGTGCCAGCCAGCCTGTTTGTTCTATTAAGAAGCCAGCCTAGCATACCAGAAGGTTCAGATTCAGAACTTGCGTTGAGACACGTCACCCGAAAACGTTGTCTGTGACCAATGATATTCTTGATACTCGTAATCGTTTGTAAATAGAATGGCCGTGATTTCATTGGAGGGGTGACGGGTCGGTGTTAAATCGGGGGTAAAAAGGCGGCATACGTATATACGATGATACGCGTATACGTATGCCGTATGGGGTTTTAATGGAGATAAGGACATAAACTCTCAAACGGACCCACCTCCGCGCGGTGTTAAAGGGCTTGTCCTAACTCCGCTCGGACAAGCCAGCCTTTTAGGTTATCAATTCAAATTCAAATTTTATTCAGTTGTTATGCCATAATAGCAAAGTAGGATACCAAGTCACAATAGTGAAATAACGGTCATCCGATTTACAATGACAATCACTGATCATCAACAACGTTCTTGAATGCGCTGTGTCTCAACCCGGGGCTCGAGCCAGACACGTCGGTGAGCGAAGCCGGCGCCTTAACCACTTGACGAGGGAAGCGACACACTTATCCGGGGTAACGAGCAGTAATACTTTAAAGGGAATAGTAAAACTTCGAAACAAATCGCAAAACGGGCGGATGAGGACTGGCGGAGTTTACATACCCTCTCATCAGCCTAACAAGTTAACAACTCACTTTTGGCATATCAAGGGACGGCCGGCAGGCCGTTTCCTTAATATGTACGTATATGCCACAAATATGGCTGGCATGGCATAAGTATTGGCATATACGTATTTCCCCGATTCGACACCTGCCCCTTGTTGACTTTGTGTTTTGATTGATTTCATTTGAACCATATTTTCAGGAATCAAGGCGGCGGCGGTGGAGGTGGTGGATACAACCGTGGTGGTCGCGGTGGGCCTGAACGTATGCTTCCCGAAGAACCCCCATTCACAGCATACGTCGGCAATCTGCCATTTGAAACTATCCAAGCTGACGTGGATGATTTGTTTCGAAATATTAAGGTTCATAGACTGTTTTGTGTTCTGATAGTTAATCACAGTTATAACAGTGACATGTGACAGGTCCTCTCCCTCTCCCACCGAAGGTCATTTCGCTTCTAATGAAGCTGACATTCAATTTCAGTTGTTTGATTTTGATTATATGAATTTCAGGTGGAGCAAGTGAGATTGGTGCACGATCGTGAGACGTCGAAGTTCCGTGGCTACTGCTACGTCGAGTTCAAGGATCAAGAATCTCTCATCGAAGCCTTGGAAATGAACAACATTGTTGGTATTTCTCATCTTCTTGATAGTTTCATGTGATTTCATAGGAACAACTTTGATTTTGCAAATCAGAATATCATACATTATCATCGTGTTATTTATTGTAGTTGTTTGGCGACCGCACCCTTCGAATCGATCTGGCATCGAGTCCTCGTAACGACAGAGGCGGTGATCGAGGTGGCAGGGGAGGCCGAGGTGGACGTGGTGGTGGCATGGGTGACAGGGGTGCGTTTAGAGGTCAGGCACATTGTGTGCTGTATCCTACTATTTTATTTAGATTGCTGTTCAAGTTTTAATTCGTTTCTTACACAAATTTGAAAAAAATATATACTAATTTTTTTTTCAATTATCATATTATTCATTTAATTTTTTTACTACGCTACGACTACTTTGTTAGTCATTTCGTGCGCCCCATTCATTTCATTTTCATCTAGTTTTCGAATTCGAAATCTGTATGTATGATACAAAACGTGAGGTTTATGCGAAACTACAGTGTAAGGTCAAGTGAATTGGTTTTTCAAATGGTTATAAATTTAGGTGGTCGCGGTGGTTACGGTGGTCCTCCCGGTGGTGGCGGCCAATTTCAGAATAATTTCGACGGCCCTCCGCGTGGTGGTGGTGGTGGCAGACCTGGTTACGGTTGGTCATTAGCACGTTTAATCAGTTTTTTTTGTAGAGTTGTTGAGATGATAGGCCAGTAAAATTAACCTGATTGAGACCTGTCAAGTTCAAGACCTGAAACAACGAAAAAGAGAGACGAATCATTGTTTAATTTATATAGGAATGATTTAAGCAATAAATAGTCAAAACAGTTGGATCTATGTTTTTTTGTGTTTGAACATATTTTTGCATTTTTGTGAAACCGACATGTAAAATTTGAATCTCTCACCTTGCTAACACTTCTTTTGTGCCCTGCGACAAAGGGTTGCTGAAAGTCATCCATAGCAGAAATTTGTAACAACTTGTTTCGTTTCTGTCTCGGTCTGGGTCTCTCATATGTATTTTTAAGAAAATAGTTCATCAGTACCATTGAAACATAATAAAAGAAACGTAACACCTGTTTTGCAATTGTAGGATTCAGCGGTCCATCGGATGGTGGTTACAACGGTGGTGGCGGCAGAAGAGGTGGTGGTGGTGGTGGATACGACCGTCCGCCATACCAACAGGTTCATTCTATAAGATTCAAACGTAAAGATTATACAGCATTGCTCAGGATTACTTGATCTCTTGAATGTTTTCTTTGGAAGCCCGCTTTTTCAGAAATTAAACAGCGATTAATGATGTTAGCAATTAATCAATGTATATGGTTGCAGGACCGTTCGATACCCCCGGTGGTGCCCATCGCCGATCCGGCCGATCTGGCCAACCGACCGAGAATCAAGCTGGAGCCACGCAAGGCGCCCGTCGACGACGTCAATCAGCTCGCCGAGGGCATGCAACGATCAAAAATTTTCGGCGATGCCAAACCGCGTGAGGAGAGCGCGGCTGAGCCAGGTGAGGGCGAACAAAGTGGTTAGTAGGTCGGGGCAATGCAAAGTTGGCTGATTCGATGACCTGAGTCGAGTTTTTTGTAAGTGAAGTAAACCCGTTGCTACACAATTGAGTGGTTAGTTTAAAAAGATTAGTATCCAAATAAACCCTCGATATAAAAAAATCAGTTTCAATATATTTTAGAATACGTACCATAAACCCTTTGCTATGTTAATAGATGATAGTAGATGAATTAATTTAAGCCATATAGTAGATGAATTAATTTAAGCAATCCGTTTAAAATGCAACGTTTCATAGGTTTCTTAGTTAACTTATTTAACTTAAAAGGAGTTGGAACAGAACAGTGTTCTAGAAGCAGAACAGCGTTGCACTAATTGTGTATTGCAGGTTCGACCCGACAGTCAGTGTCAGGCAGTCAGGATTGATTGATGCCAATTGCTCGCATCGGGCCCCGTGCTGCTGCTGCTCCTTGTTTTCTATTCAACTTTTGTTTGCTATTGATGAGACCTTTTTCGTTTCTTTTTTACATTAACTCAAAACTCTACGTTTTCTGATCCTAACTTCTATTTGAATTTTATTCGGTAAATGAATGGGGAAAGGTCGGGATTGTGGACACAGATTCAGGTACTGCACTAAAGATAAAGTTTTTGTTTACTTTCATAATCAGATCATTTTGACCACCCAGTCCCGATTCGGAAAATTTTCATGTTCTGAAAATGTTTATATAGAATTATGTATGATGATTTTCTACTATATAGTAACTAAATTGTAACTCTAGTTTGCATTCTGCGCCTGCGGTGAGAGTCGATTTTGTAGAATGAAATTACAAGTATACGGTAAAATGCTTGCTTACCATCAGCAAAACTTTGGTAACCACAAGCGCAATCAGCCATATATTCTACTGTACTAACTGATTGATATCACTAATTTCAGATGTCTATTATAAATACCAGGTGTGGCCCAATTCCCATGCACTCGTTGAATTTTTTTATTCGCAATTTGTTGTCAGTCAGACAGTAACCTATTGCATGCCTTGAAACCACAATTCCTTGTAGGAAACGTTACTTTTCAGCAGACGATACATTTCATGAAACTTCATATCCAAACGTTGATTCAAGTTTGAAAATTGCAACTTTGAAACATATTATTTGCTTCCTTTACAACTTTAATTGGCGATTTCAAGGCGTGACTAGCGGATTGAAATATGGTGTTGTTCGTGATCAGATACAACTGTACTGTTATCGTAGTTTTTTTGCAGTAACAGCTCAGCATCAATATCAAGATCATTCAGATCTGATCCGGCCGCCACGATTCGGTTCTTGACTTCGATCAACAGTTTTTACGCTTTTTTTATTTCTCGCTCCCCCGTTTCCCATGATCGATTGTGTACCAAATGCCACATCATTACTACTGATGTTACTGCTCGCTTGTACTTGTACAATGTTTGGAGTTTTGTTTTTGATTCACCATTTGATTTTATTCTCTCTTATTCTTGCTTGTTGAATTTACTGTTATCACTGGATTACTTCTCGTTACGATATCAAATGATGTTATGAAGCGATATGTTACGCCACCCAACCCCGATTCATATATGTATATGTTATGGTCTGTTTTTGTCATAGCGGCGACTCGGTAATTTTTATACGAGTTGATAGTTGATACTGATTTACAGTTGTTGACTATAGTTCAAGCCGTCAGCTTTGCAAATTGGCACTCGTTTTACATCCTGATTGATTACAATAGCAGCCAATACGTTGATTGATTACCAGATTGTTATATTGAGTCGTTTACAATGTGATTATGATTTATGATGATGATGATCTTTCGGTGACGGATGAGCAGATGGCACACCTTCAGTGCACTTACATTGGACTTACTTTATTTTCTCATCCACTACCACTACTCATTCATCAATAACTGATACAGTCGCGTGTCACCGTCTTATTGTTACATCTTGGCAATATGAATGGCATACGTGGGCTGATGTCACTTGACATGATGAGACTTTGTTCAGCGTTGCCATGAAATGCATCGTTCATTTGGATTTATCCTAGATTACTCATTTTCGTGACATTCAGTCGATCATTGAGTTAACCACGCTAAATGTGAAGTTTTATCATGCCAATGGACAGCGGCTAGTGCCCGATAGGAATGCAGCAAGAAATGTCACACAAGCCCCCAAATCTTCCTTGATTATTATGTTATGCTCGTCTCAACCAACAAAACCCAAAATACTAGAATATATTATATATGGGAAATAAAAAGTGAATACTACTATATGACAGATGGTTTTATTGTGGAATTTGATATCCATGGTTTCCTCCATTAATCCATTTGATACTTGATCACTACTCCATTAATTATTATTCGGAAAACTAGTGGCGATCACCTCTCCACCATAGTCTGATTGACTCCACTAAGATCTAAATCAACGGATGTGGTATGTTACAGTTTTTTTTCAATAATTTCGCCATGCCCACCGAGGCGCAAGTATCGGACAAACTGACGGCTGCCCTCAAACCTGCCCATTTGGTTGGTATACATGTTTTTGACCCGTCCCGTTAGTTGCTTCTTGACTTATCTAACATCAACTAATCCTAGTGAACAATTTTCTCTAAATGCACATGTATACTTTATTTCAGGAAGTGTCTGACTTTTCCGACGGTTGTGGTGCCAAGTTCAACGTAGTCGTCGTTAGCGACGAGTTCGAAGGCAAACCACTGCTCGATCGTCACAGGTTCGTTATCGTAGTTCAGTCATTAAAAAGTTTAATTGGAAATATTATTATTTAAAGCAGTAATGAAATTGACAATGGAAACATGTTTACGAAAGGTGTTATTGTTGTCTTGATAAATAACGATCCGCTTTCATAGGATGGTGAACACTGCACTGGCTGAGGAGATGTCGACGATTCATGCGATTACGATGAAGACGTACACACCTACGCAGTGGGAGACCATCAAGGCTAAACAGGCCGCCAATTAAAGTCTCGCAACTTATCACAAATATCACTGTTGATTTGAACTTCTAATACTTTCGAACTGGCTTTTTATTGAATCGAAACAACGTCGATATATAGTTGATTCAACAACACGACCTCGAATCAAGCATCAATAGCAATTTTTTCCTGAACTATTAAACATTGCAATATATTGGCCAATCCCACCAAGACAACGAAAATGCTGGGAATCATCTGGCTGGCTCATCGATTATTCAATCGATATCTGAAGCGATTGTACCGACGATATATTACTTCGGGCGATGAGTCGTCACACAATACCCCGGTCAAAGTGCCATGCACCAATGGCAGTGCCTCGTGCTCAAATACTGCTGATGATTCGTTTATGAATCCGCCTGAGCTCGTGCCCGCTGAACTGGAGGTTTGAACTATTGAATTGTCTGTTTGTTCATTTATTGAAAATGTTTTTTATAACATGAAGTGTCTCAGCTATACTGATAATGTTTTACTAGCGTTCTTGAACATTTATCACAATCCAATGAACCAACAACTGTCTTCTATTTCACAGATTTGCTTCAGTTTTCTTAGTTGCATTTCTTAAAAAAGCGTGTCGTTGCAGGCGGATTTCGAGTCTGCATCCAATCACATCCGCACGGTATCTGGTGAGTTGCCGACAGATGCCCTGCTGTACTTGTATTCCAGGTATAAACAAGCGACCGTAGGCGATTGCAATGACGAGAAACCTGGCATTCTCGACGTTGGTATTTTACCCACCTTTTTATCCTAGTTTAGAAATATGTAAAAAATAAAATTTAAAGGCTGTAGGATGAATTAATTGGTTTATACAGACAGCTGTACATTGTGTCCCGTGTTTTTTTTTCCGTTTTGCTTGGTTTTTTATAACTTTTTTTGGTTCATGTATTTTTCATAGGTAATCGTGATTTATAATCTTCAGCAAACAAACCGTCGCAAATGGAATGCCTGGCACGACCTATATGGTTACGGTAGAGAGCAGTGTATGGATGAGTATGTAGAGAAAGTGGTGGCCCTAGCGTGCGGCTGGACCAGAGGTACCAAGGTACAGGCCAAGGCTGGTTCGTCATCCCATCACTTTGTTAACATTGATTTACGTTTGAATTTTTTACCGATTAAACTTAGTGTTACTAATGCTTTTTACACATTTTCATAATGATGTGTGCCAAATTGGAGATACATTACCTTAAGTTAAAACTCCATGTATATACGATTACGAATCGGTTCAGTGTAGTTTTTTCAGAAATGCAGCTTTAGTTTGAAACAGTTGCTTTCATTTGAAATCTAAATCAGCTTGTATTCGAGTGTTGTGTTAAGGTTTGGGTATGCGTCCGTCTCGAATGGTGATGACGGATGAGCAACAGGACGATGCGGACAACGAGGGGGACAGCGAGTGGTTTACGGCCATCAAGACCGGTGACACGGTGGCCATTAAACGATTGATGGTCACCCATGACATCGATCAGGTGGACGAAAATGGTTGGTTCTTACAAGTTTGCTGCTTTTCATTTTTTACGAGTCATCACACTTTATTTACTTTCAAATATTTTGTGTCAGATGCGTGTGTGTTTTCCAACTAATTTTTTATGACTTGATGATGATTTGTGGTAATGTATGGCTATTTGCTCAGGTATGACAGCACTACACTGGGCATGCGATCGAGGCATCCTCACTATTGTATCCATGCTGCTGCAGCACGGGGCACAACTCGATATCATGGTCAGTTATTGCTTGAATTAATCAACATTTTCGAAAACGTATAATAAACTTAAACTTTCTTTCTAAAATCAACATTTTGATACAATAACAATCAAACACTGAACTTTATCACAATCCAATGGACAAAAACAGATTAACTCAACCACTGCGTTATTGATCTTCGATTCACTGGTTCAAAATTGACTGACTCTCAGAACGAATCGCTCATCCCATCTTCTGTTCTGAATAACTCACACAATCACTCATCCTCTAAACTCTAAACACATCAACAAAATGCAGGACGATAACGGTCAGACGGCTCTGCACTACGCAGCATCGTGCGACTACGTGGACGTGTGTGAGCTGTTGCTGGCCGGTGGTGCTGATAAATCGGTGGTGGATGAGGAAGGACAAACCCCTGTTGAGTACTCTTCTGATCAGCAGCTGATCGATTTGTTGTCTGATTGATTCATGTTGATGAATACTTGATTTACTGATTGGTGATCGTAAGCTTGATACTACCGGTTTATGCAGTAAGTTCACTTCATGATCATCAATTTATTGTATTGTATTATCCTTGCTGATGGATGAATAATTTTATTTGGACTTAAGTTGCTTGGCTTCGTCTTTGTGAATGTTAGGAAAGAGGGATATTTCTCAGGCAGTGAATGTATTACAAGACTATCGATTCAGTGGTGTAATACTGTAATTACCATGAAATCGCACTTTTTGTGTATGTTGTTATCATTGCTCCGATCCAATTACTCATTATTTTCATGTCTTGCGCTCAAATTCGCTTGTCATTATGTCATATGATTTAGTCATCTCTTCAGTCCATCTTATCATGCCACCTTGTGACTTTTGAATGAAAAATTATGAAACGATGCTGTGTTCGAAGTTTTATTCGGTATTATGTCGGATGTAATCTGTTTTCATCTACATTAAAATACTGGCAACTGGATTTATTAGTTTGAGCGTTCCAAATGCAATACACAATTGGTTAAAGGACAAAAACAGTATAGTTACAAGTTGTAAAACAACAAAAGTTTTTGTTATTAGTTTGGGATAGAACAAGGATAGATAGCATAAGGGTGAGTAGTCATAAGTCAGGATCCCTAGTAAACTGACGAGCTCCGTCGGATCTGAACTGCGAGATTCTTTAGAGAGGAGCGAAACGTTACAAGGAAAATGATGAGTAAGTTGTTGATTTATAAGTCACCTGGATTGATAACTTTTGATAAATGCAAAATATCAGTAAAACATTGTTTTATATTTCAGATGAACATTGTAGGCTGTCTGCCGGGCATCGCACTCGTGTCTATTGGACTCCTGATCGGGTTCACGTTCTCCATAACCAAAAAGATACCAGCCAACAAGACGACCAATCGTCAGAACACCTTTCTCGGTTGACTAATCTTTAATCATATTTCTGTCAACGTTTTTATTGTAGGGTAGAAAGTTTCTCAGTTGTAGTTCCTTATATTGAACTAATCTTACCACTTCAAGTTTTCTAGGCTTCGTGGTTTTACTTAGTGGATTGGCGTACGTGTTGTTATGGCACTATCTCGACTCGTCTTCACCCGTGATGGACATGCTCAACTTCATGGTACTTGATGCTGATAAAACTAGGTTGCTGCCCTCTCCGATTTTTTCACGATAAACAACTAAACTCAGTTATCATAGTTGAAACTGTTTTACTACCTATTTCGTTATCAAACATTAAAAAAGGTTTACGGTATTGTAGGCTGTCATTGTTGGTGTACTGGTTATCGTGTTGTACGGCTACAGTAGCCGTGTTCAGTTCGGTGCATCATAATCGACCGTTCAATGCCAACATTCGCAAGTTCTTCCACCTGGTTGTGATAGTGGTTGGCGTGTCCGGTCTGTTAGCGGATGCCCGGTACACCTACGTGGCATCCGTCATGATCGTCGGATGCATGGTACTTGCCGAGGTTGGTCATAAATTAAACTTGAAGTGGACGTATCACGTAACTATTCAACAGTAAATCTTCAGTAATAGGTTGTTCTGTATAAGCTTGAGTAAACTCAATCTTTGAGTCATCTTTACAAACACTATAGTGATTGACCAGTTGAAATACAACTGAAATTTTCAACAACTCATTAATCATCATTAATAATTGGAAATAAAAGTATTAGAGTATTTTCCCAAGTTTAGTGCGCGCGCAGTCTCGACTTTCGAGTGGGCGACACGAAGCTGCACGAGTATGTGCTCGTCTTCCTTGACGGTCAGGACACAAAACAGCTGGTGGCCACTCCCATATATCTGATGGTCGGCGTATTCCTGCCACTTTGGTTGCAACCGCCGACGTCTCCCAAGTTCCATCTGCACTTGGCACACTTTGCCGGCATCATTTCAGTGGGTATCGGTGACGCCAGTGCTGCACTCGTGGGCAGAGCCTATGGTACCACAATTTGGCCAAATACAAACAAATCTGTGCAGGTTAGCAGTTAAGTTTCTGCAAACTTAAAAATGTGGCAACAAAAGCGTGTACATGCCGCCGATGATACAGACCAATTCATAATTCAAACTGGATATGGTCGATAAGTACATAGAGTGCGGAATTACTCTAGCTTTGTGTAATACAAAGTTGAAGGACGATGGAATAGTAAAGGAATCAAATCATGTGGGTTGTTGGGTTTGATTACCCAAGTAGACATAACACTTGCAGGGCACTTTGGCATGTTTCGTTACGCAAGTGGTCAGCCTTTACTGGATATCGCACTGTCATCTGGTACATACCACCACCTGTTCCATACCGTACTTCATAGTCGTGTCTGCCATCACATCGGCTGCCGAAGTGTACTGCACCAGGATGGACAACATCGTGCTGCCTGTCATCATGTACGTGCTGCTGTTGTGGTGTTGATAATACTGCATCACAGCACTTTTTGTTATCGATTATCGTAGGCACAGATTTTTTTGGGAATTTGGTATGATCGGTCAAATTATATAAAAATAGTATCTATTTTTTGATGAAAAAATGTAAATGGGCAGAAAAACTATCCATATTATAGTTTCTCATAGCGAAAGTCGCCATATTGAATAATATTTCAACATTACGGTATATCAGGATTATGCAGTTCCTTTCGCTGTTTTTTTTCATTCGAATAACGTTCAGATGTTTGAGAGGTTTATTCTGTATTTGTATCATATAGCACATTACGTGCTACCAGGTTTAGTATTAGTATTTATTTCTGGTATCTTGCTCCACTTCACCCTATCACAACGACCTTTTCTTTTGTTGTTTATTCTGCTGAATATCATGCCAATCGCTGTGATAAATTCATTCCAGGACTGTTGTTTTGTGTTTGACATTCAATCAAAATATGTTTAGTTATTCATGGGTATGTCAGTTTTTTTATTTACAGTGTTCGTTAACTTAATTCAGGGTTGGTTTATAACCATGTTTAGCTAAAATAAAATTGTTAACCCTCGGGACGCCCATCTGATTCATTCACGTAACGTAATAGCACAATAATTAAAGAGAGAAGAGGGACATTAATTTGAATACAGTATGCGGGAGCGACCTTCTCCGTTTTTTAGGTATAACGTTTACATACGGAAAAGCATCATCGGGAATTGTTATCACTTATCACATGGCGGGAGCCAAAGGCGGTGGTGTGGTTTCGTCGTTGCTGCCATTAGCATTACCGGGTGTGTCATAAGTACTGTCGTTAACCATGGAATGTAATGTTTCATTAATGGCAGCCAGTCGTGCTTCGGACAAGAGTTTCATCTGTGTGGCCGTGAACGTACTGGACTGATGTGGCACACCCACCGTCACGTTCGCCAAATAGTCGATTTGTGCCGACAGATTCTTCTCGATTTGATCCACCGAATCCCGATAGCCTTTCAGGTGCGACTCGATCGTCTGAAACTTGGCACAAATAAAATTTGTGATAAAATTTTGAAGTCGGTAATTATGGTTAGTTTGATTACCTTCACCTCCAAGAAAGCGACGGACAAATCTAGAATGTTAGTCGTGAAAATAACAAAAAAGTTACCCATCTCTCACCTCTGAACCACCTTCCTAAAGTTAAAAATGATATTGGCTTGCTGATAAACGCCGCTTCGTATTCCGAACCAAATTCATTCGCTCGTTCGAACCACCAACCAAAGTTCGACCAACATTTTTGGAAGGCATCTTCTCCTTGGTGAGTTCGTTACAGCAATCGGCGGCTTGTTTGAGTGCAACTCCAATGGTGTGTTCGGCCTGACTCAGTTTCATGAGTCGTTCAGATAAACTACTCGCTCGTTGCTGTGCAGCAGCCCCTGGATGCACAAGACCAGGCGTTGGAGGGCCAACTGCGCCACCTACTCAATAGTTATTTACTCACGAGTGTTATCAAAGTTTTTCTCCAAACGAGTATTATCAAATAGTTAATCGCAAACCGAATATTACCAAATAGTTATCCTCTAAACGAATATTACCAAATAGTTATTCGCAAAATGAGTATTAGCAAAGTTTTTTACTCAACGAGTATTACCAAATAGTTTTTACTCAATGATTATTACCGAATACTTAATCACTGATTGAGCAACACGAACAACAAAAACTATGTCAACTTATGGTAAAAGCACATAACGACGAAATGCATTCATCACATTCAAATTGTACCAACCTGGAGGCGGAGGTACGGCACTGCTGCTGGGCATGTTCATGGTTGGTGATACACTGAATCAAACGATTATTGATCAGATTATTTTTTTACTATCGGTAACAGAACACGGACTCATGTTTAACAGGATCACGAGACAATGTAATATGACAAAAGTTGTTTTAAACGAAAGGTAGACAAAGTCAATTGTTCGCAATATAGCAGTCTGTCACGTCAATAAAACCCACCAATCAAGTACGGAACACGATATTCATTCTGCATGAAATAAATTTGATTCATTCGCGTAATCTGTATACACATAAATTATAGCAATAAAATGATGAGGCAACCAATCAAATCCAATATTTATATTATTTGTAACAATTTTTATTATTATATCTGTATGCGCTTGTCCGTCCAACAGATACGGCCAATAAATAACACAAAGTAATAGACGGCTACATCAGGTGTTTCGTAGAATCAGAGGCAATGTTACATATATATCCAATCGGGTATTAAGATGCTTATCAGTCCCCATCTGACAATAAAACAAATTCGGTTATTACATACAAGTTCTTGCTTGATGTATAAAGATTGCCGAAACACCTATGAGCACGTCATGTAGAATTATGTTAAATTTGAGATATTAGATAAATACTGAATAACGAAAACGAACATCCAGCAGCAGAAATAATGTACAATACAAAGCGAAATAACAGCGATCATTAGTTGGCATAGTAGAACACTAATTTATGGGTGTGTTGTTTTCGGACATACCATTGATTGATCCACACCATTTTGAATGAAAAAAGCAGCCGTCGCGCAGGAAAAACAGGTCACAAACGAGAAAATATAAAAGTTTTGATAAATTCCTGGCATTCTGTTAAAAATGTTACTACTGTTCCAACCAAATGGTTTACCAATGCAGCTAAATTTATGGGAAGCCGGACAGGGTGTATATCAATTAAGCACAGTAGTTATGAAATCTTGATAAAAAAATTCAACCAGGCTTGTGCAAAGAGTGTAAGGCATTGAAAATAATATGAAAAGGTAGATCTATGTGTCGTCTGCTTTGAATTGAAGTCATGAAACTTTCATGTTGCTAAAAATATATCTTAACCCAAGATAATGATATTTATTCAATGAGTGAAAAAAAACAGACGACAGAGACGCGATAATCATCACTGGAATAATAACACAGTAACCGGCTTATGTTAAGTCGGTGGGTGAAACATCACAAAGCTTAGATTCAGACTCAAGTACAGGTACAGTATATCAGCAGAATATGCTAATAAAGTCGGGAAATAAAGACACTAACGTAGTAACGCTATGACGATGACCAGTTCCAGTTGTAAACCTTTACCCAGAGTTACTAAATAAAATATTGAAAAAGTAACCATCAGGTTCTATTTTCTAACTGCTTGGGAAAAGTTTTACAACAAGCAAATAGCATATATTGATTGGGTGAATCAGTGAATTGTATCCGAAACCAGCACACAATACAGTAGGACGCAATATTGGCGATCGAGCAAGGCAAAACCGTAACACACAACTCTAACGTGATAGAATATCTTCGATACAATCATACAAAATGCAATATATATCCATGAGAAAATAGTGAAATTTTCATTCTCATCCAATTTGTATAATGTACACCCTCCTCCACGCGACCACGCAAAATCCATACCTACATATATTATATATCTTTAATCTACATGACGCATGTCCACCACGCTGTTATGGGCAAACCATATTACTAGTGATTGGAGGAATAGTGTTCGATTTCGGACAAGAATAAAAACATACCATAATTCAGTTCCAGTGTGAATGCAAGTGCAAAAATTAAATAATTCTGATTGTTTTCAGCACATAATTCAATGTTGGTTCAATAATAATCATAACAATTCAGACTCTCAGAAATAGCGTCAGAGGCAATAAAAACATAACATAATGTGCAGCACCAAAATCACAGTTTTTCAAAATTATCTCACAAGTAAATCATTTTTTGTCACATTACTTAGTATGCGATAACATGATTGCAACTTACTCCTAAAATACTATATAATAAATATAACCAAAATTTAGCTGGACAAAAAGCATTAAATTAAGTTACCTACACCAGTGAGATACAAACAGTAACGGGTCAAATTCAACAGTCGTAACCAGATTCAATACCCATGTTATGTGGTCTGTGTCTGTCCAACAGCCAATCGTTGAATCACTCACCCGCATGCTGATGCCTGGAAGAATATCACGAATCAGTTCACAATTGATCATCAAAATCGGGAGTTTCCACACCCCGGCACATATTTGCTTTACAGTTTGCACCCTTAATAGCATTGATTGCGGCCAACACAGTCATTATTCGGCATTGAATACAGTTACTATCAGAGTATGTTAAATAAAAAAAAACAAGGAAAAAAAAAAAAAAAAAAAAAACAACTGGACCGTTTTGTTTTTTTTTTTATTTATTTTTTCTCTTTAATTCAGGATGGTTTCACAAAAAGCGCCTACGGTTGTTTGTGTGTGTGTTGTTTGTGCGAAAAAGGCAAAAGATTTACATTATAATTTTTTTGCAGGCCGATTTTCAACATTTCCGTCCACCAAACGCACAAAATTTGAAATGTATCTTTCGAACTGAAAGATACATCTGGCAAACGCACTAAATTTGAAATGTACCTACGCACTAAATTTGAAATGTACCTTTCGAACTGAAAGATATCTTTCAGTTCGAAAGATACATTTCAAATTTTGTGCGTTTGCCAGATGTATCTTTCAGTTCGAAAGATACATGTCAAAACTCTTGATTAGAAGAGTACCCGAGCATGGATGAGAGTCTAAACGTCATTTCAGATTTGATTTGCAGTAAAAAAAATGGGCCGAAAGTGTTTAATGATGAGTTGATGACAAATCGAATCACCACAACACAATAACAGTTTGCTTTTATTTCCATCCCAAAATACAAAGCCGAAAAAGTTTTAGTACCCGAACCCGGCGGATTGGTGGATCATAGCGATTATCTCTTACCCTTTCAATGTTGAATTTTTGCCAATGCCGAAAAACAATAAATTTCATCATTATTTTTTCATTGAAATTTTGAAGTTTTCGATGTTTTTCAAGTTCGTTCGAAAAAAAAAATAAAACAAGGAAAAACAAGGAAAAAAAAAAAAAAAAAACAATTGGGCCAATTGTTTTTTTTTAACATACTCTGGTTACTATTATTCATATTCATATTGAAATACGGCCACTATACAAAATAGCGAGCCACCCGCGTCAAACAAGACACACGAATCACGCTATTTAGTAAGCAACCAACAACAACCAGACATTTTGCACATTTATCTGCTCGTCTTCCTTTTTTCCTTTAAAAATTGAGGCCGCTGTACTTTTTATACTTGGAATAAAATGAAAAAGAGAAACTGATAATATGTTAGATTTTTTGTGAAGATTGATAAATTATAGCTTGATTCCAAAATTGCATGTGTGGGGCATAATGGCTGAATGCACGTCTAACATTTTAATCTGTATGTCTATATGTATATGTGTATAATATATAACTCAAACACTCGTTTCGAGCAAAAGGACATTACTAAAATAACAAGAAAAAGTTACGTATTTTCATTTGTTAATGTATAAAACTGTACAGAGAACAGAAGTCAACCTGAATCACCGTCCAGATGAAGTCTTCGGTGGCACAGTACTGTACACTTTCTTCATTCGGGAAACAGGAGGCGGATTAGGTAGATCACCGATCGAACAGAACACAAATCGATCACTTTTCCAAAAGTCTTCCGCTGCAAAAACAAGAAAGGTTAGATTATTTATGTATTTAAGAAAGGAGCATACATAAAACGATTTAGCTACAAGTCTACATCACGTTCAAAAAAACTTTATTTGGTTCACGAATTAAGTGCAACTGACAAGAAGATAAAATTAAACATTAATGGCTGTGAGAAAAATTGGCATCTGAAGTTTGTTAGAAGCAGCTCAGCAGCTGATCAACGTTGCGTTTATTTTGATATATTTTACAGTTGCTACGCGAGTTCCAAACGCAAAAAATACGAACAAAAGTTTGTCATCAATTATCATTGAATTTGAGGTGGCAAATGTCACTGCAAGTCTCCGAGCACGAGCACGCATAGAAAAAAAAGAATAAAAAGGAGAACACTCACCAAGGGTTAAATCAAGTGAGCTGTACGAAGGCGGAGCATCACGATATGAAGTTGGTGGCGGGATAAGCAGGTGGTGCATTATGGGGTATTGAAGGCTGTGCACCTCGGCCCGATACGAGACGAGCCGGTGGGGGCGGGTGGGGGTGCTGATGGAATATCGTGGTGTGGGGGGTTGGTGCAGGGGTGGGGGTGGGGGAGGATTGTGCGCTGAAAATATAATAGAAAACAGTAGGAGTATGTGACGTTATTGAACAAGTGGCACCCGAATCGGGTGGTGATAGCTCGTATGACTATCGGATTTATTGACTTACCTTACCACTAAGGTAGGTTGCCAGATCGAAATTTTGAGTAAAATATGTTTCAGTGTACCATTTTTAAACGTTGTTTATGGCTTAAATAAGATTCACTCTGTTGGAAGAAGAAAGAGCTGATTGAAAATGCAATGCATCCAACTAGTGATTCTTCGTTCAATTTCTGAAAACCACAACGAAGTTCGACTGAGATCAGTGCAGTGAAGGGGCAGAGCAATAGTAGAGTGCGTGCACCTATTTTAACACGAGTGGTAGTCTAATTAAAGAGTCCTGGTGAAAAATCAACCAACAACCATGCCTAATATTTGGTCAAGACACCTTATACCAAAAAGTTTGCGAACACGTCAACACGAACATTCATGCCACAGAAGTGTCTAAACCAAAATACCAGTGGGGAAAAACGGAACCTGGTTTGGTCTGAGGCATGTTATATGATGATGGTTTGGTGCCCTGAGGCGGTGGTGGTGGTGGGGCTACGGTTGGCTTTTGTAGTGCCGGTCTGGCGGGCAGTGGACGACGGGCCGTGGTCGCGTTTATGTTGACTGCATTGGCCGCAGTGCGCACTGATAAATCCTGTAATCATTCACAATTATAAATTTGAAAGAAGTGAATAGTGAACTGTACGCTGTCAAAATTACTATAAAATGTTGAACAAAATAAATATTTCTGTGTAAAACAAAACCCCCACTATGTATGTATATTTGGTCATAAAAATAAAAGATTCTGAGGACGTGGGCTGGCTCTAGCACCTCGGCTCTGCTCTAGTACAAGAAGAGTTCCAATTGAATGCACCATATTTGGTATGTACGAAAGCAGTGGCGGGCAGCGGGGGGGGGGGGGGCGGGGGGGGGGGGGCGCCCCCCCCCAAAAAACAGGGTGGGAGGGTTCCCTTGATCGATCGACCGTAAGACAGATTTTCAGAATTGACCCATTGACCGTAACGGTCAAAACTTGAGAGAATTTACTGTCAAAATGACCTAAAATTACACGAAATCGCCTAAAAAAACGACCAAAAATTGGTCGAAAACGTTTCAAGTTTAAATTTTTTTTCAAAAGTTAGTTGAAAACGTTTCATATTTAAAAAAATCGACCAAAAATTGGTCGAAAACGTTTCAAGTTTTAAAATCAGTGTTCGTTGGATCGATTCGATGCACGATACGATGATTGATGTATGGTGCTGGATGATATACTCAGTACTGTATTATCAACCAACACTGCGCGCCACTAGATACGTTTCTAATACAAATCAGTGGGCTAAATGCAGAAGTTTCGACGCTGTGCACTCAACTTGTCAGTTGTCAGATCTTTCTGATACAAATCTGCGGGCTTCAAAATGCAAAAATTTCGGCGCTGGGCGCCACTCAGCCTGTCAATTTTCAGCTATGTTTCCAATACTAATCAACGG
>OZ038442.1:22710410-22732319 GCA_964036265.1 Daptonema setosum
ACAATGCTTTGCGCTTCTATGAATTGAACGGAATTTTTTATGTGACCACAAAAAACAATATTTTGTTTGCCCAATTTTCAATTTGCTTATAGTATTGTATGTAATTACTAATTTTTACACTGCTTGTCAACTTGACGAGGAATTTCTAAAATATGGTATCGGTTTTCTAGTTCATGACGGCGTCTGCCTTGTGTTCGCGGCATTTAAATATGTTAAAAAAACAACGGTATAATGTATTTCTATTTTAGCAGCTATGATCCTTTTACTATTTCCACCTTTTTAACTAATAAGCCTTCATATCGATAAATATTCCTTTCTCTATCTGGCTATTTGTTTCTTTGGAGTTTCTGAATTCACGCCGCTTGCTCGTATTCCGTATTTTTTGCTTAAAATAAAAGTTTCTTTGTGATTGTCAGCAGTATTTAGTTCTGATGTTTATTAGCATGCGGTGAA
This sequence comes from Daptonema setosum, assembly GCA_964036265.1. NCBI lineage: Eukaryota > Metazoa > Nematoda > Chromadorea > Monhysterida > Xyalidae > Daptonema > Daptonema setosum. The sequence goes on from OZ038442.1 coordinate 22,710,864, forward strand.
CAGTCTAATTTTCTTGTCTCAAACTTTTTTATAATAATGATTATGTATGATGATCACTTGTGTCTTTTGAATATTTTTGATTGTCAGCTTTCAGTCGGTTGTTGATATTTCTGTTTGTGATACTGATTGGTTTATTGTTTGTAGGTTGTCCACTTTACTCAATCAAAAGTTTTTTATTCAAAATAATGGTTGTTCCCACCATCGTGTTTTTACTTCACTTCATATCGCTAACTGATCCGGATTCTTAGAAATTGAAATTGGTTACGTAAAAAAGCATTTATGTTTCGGATCGATATGTAAAATGTTCTAAAACAGTGTTTTCAAGTGACCAATTTTATGACGTATGACTTTAAGTGCCTTGTTAGCTGATTTTCTAAGTATGAAGTATCTTTTACGATTCTGATGTAGTAAATGAAATTTCTCAGAAAGTTTAAGAATTTTCGTGTGAAAGTCATTTCGACAACTTTTTATTACGTACATTTTAAAGCACCTAAAATAAACTAAACATTGAGAGAAGCTATCAACTATGAGGTCACTTCAAGTCATCTATCGTGTTCATGAATTCTTTCACCGAATTGTGTCTCAGCTCACTGTTTAGCCCCACGAAAAGACCATCACATTTTACCCCAAGCAATAATAGTCCTGTCCATCACATTCTGATGTCATGTTCGTATGAGGGACCGTAACAAATGTCAACTATACATTCTCTAAGATGAGTATTTTTATTGAATTGTAATATAAATTTTTATTTATTGCGTTCTGAACCTGAATTGTATATTCATTTTTATTTTACTCTCGTGAATTCTATGATGTCAGAACTCAGAATGTGTGTATCGTGTGTTCTGTAAGGATCGAGATTTTACTATAGTTCAAAAAATTCTCTTGTATTCTTGTATCGTGTTCTGTAAGAGTCAAGTATAGTAAAAAATCTGAGAAACTTAATTTTTAATGGTATCATCGCACGGCATACACAACATCAATCAGAATCACTAATATCCGCCTATACTGATGATCAATATAATATCATTGATTTACGTGTTATATAATGAGTGTTTTAAAGGAATTGACAATGATAATTGATAATCAAGTCGAACACCCTGTGTAACACAGTAACGATACTGATTTGATTTTCTCGAAGCTGTGATAAAAACGTTCTTCAGAATAAAAGTTATTTTAAAGTTTTCTCGGTTGGGTTTGACGTTTGTTTACTCTGATGTGTACGCACAACGCTGTTACAACGTGACTGGTAACACGCGGTGCTGATCACAAATATTATGCCCATTTATTCATTTCCGTCTTTTTGTTGCAATCATTTATTAAAAAGTTTCCTTAAAAACTCTATGATTGAGGTGGATACTGGATAGATATCGACGAAGGAAATTTGAAAATCTGAAAATATTCACACATTAGAATACTTTAATGAGAGAATGGGTTCTGTATTCAGTTCATTGAGACAAATTTGTTTTATAGATTGGATAAGTATGTAGATCTCAAATCTATCTAATTTAGATCGCTGCATAGCATATTTTACTCGAAATCGGATAACACTGCGTTAAAGTGTATTCATTACATACCAATAATCCTTTCTTAGAAAGCTCCTCAACTATTTACTCTCTTTTCCAATAGGCTATTAATAAATCACAAATAAATACTACATAAATGTGGGTAACCAGGACTCGACTCGTTGGTCCGTCAATCAGTACGGTTGTGATTGGTTGTCGTTCACAGTTCAGCTACACTCCTCTCAATCTGGATGATTACAACGATATCTCAAACGAAATGTGCCTGAGGTCGGCATATTTGCTTTATCACCCTACAAAACAATGTAACTTATATGACTTAGGAAGTCCTGGGTACCTTCATTTGCAATCGCCTGTGTGGATTTCGACTTTCGTGATTAAAAGTAGTCACATTTAGAAGGCATGACTGCTTGAAAAATTTTTTGGCCCAAAAAACTAATACCGTATTAAAATATAAGAAGTTTCGTTTTACATACGTACAGTACACAGTACGTTCCAAAGAAAGAAGCGAATAACTTGGGAATCGCCAGGCATTCCTCCCCTCCATCCATTCGGATCTGGATCGTTTCGGCGCCCGGATCTGCTCAGAGATCGATGCATTGGGTCGGGAATGCGAGCTGAATCCACCCAAACTGGTACAGTTCGATGCCTGGGGTCGACGTATCGACTCGTTGTGGACGTGTCATGCTTGGAACAAACAAAAACAGATATCTGCCGAAGAAGGACTCGTGGCCATCGGGTATGACAAAGCCGACGAGATGGGATCGGCAGCGTTGGTTGCTGTTGTTGTTGTGTTGTTTTTTTGTTGTTGATAAGGTTGCTGTTGTTATTGGTGTTGTTGTTTTTTGTTGTTGACAATGTTGCTGTTGTTGTTGTTTTTTGTTGATGATAATGTTGCTGTTGTTGTTGTTGTGTACGTGTATTATTGGAATCTTTATGTAGCGTTGAGGTGATTTTTTACGTTGCCAACTGCAATGATACAGTAGGCTGTCGTTGTGTTGTTCAACTCAGATTCAGATATAAGAACTAGTTTTTAAGGAGAACATTATGCAGTATGTGTTTCAGTCGTCTTTACCAGTATAGCAAGCTTTACATGTACTCACCAGCATCCGGTTTGTACTCATGTCCACTGGCCATGACTGACGGTGCTGCAAAAACCATCAAGGTTTATTCATTTATTTCTTTATTTGTTAATTTATTCATTAGTTTATTTATTTATTTATTTGGTTTCCTATTCAATTTGTCACGATTAAAAACCATTGTCAAAGTATTGCACTACTTACCGATCATCAATCTTCAAATCGGATCGTTTAGTAACTCAGATTATTGGTCACTTACCCTCTTTAAAAAATTGCTCGCAAACTCTCCTTTATACTCGTACATTTCTAGGAACTGGGTATTGAATCGGCAACAGGTGATGCATTGGATCGTCTCACAAGTAGAGACAGCCATCGGTTCTGGACGAGTGGACAGTGGATGACCGAGAGGGCAGGCGGATCTGACGTTGCTGGTCGGTTATCGATGCAATCACGTACTGCATGTAGTTCATGCTGACTCACTCACTCAAAACAATTATACTCCAATGATTCACTCATGATTGGTGTAGCTGGGTGACTCATACTCTACGATTACAGGTGGCACGGACACAATTGCCTATCCTCAGGCCGACGGCACCCACCTGTTATCGGGTCTAAAATGGTTCAGCAGTGCCACCGATGCGGACATGACGTTGACGTTGGCCCGAGAGTGTGACACCGCGGGTTATCCCATTGCAGGCAACAAGGGACTGGCCTTGTATTTCTTGCGCGTCAGGAATGAAGAATCCGGTGAACTGAATGGAATTCAGATTGTGAGACTCAAAGATAAGTTGGGCACGAGACAGTTGCCGACGGCTGAGTTACTGTTGAATGGTGCACGAGCCGTGAAGGTAGTTGAGTGAGTGAGTGAGTGAGTGAGTGAGTGAGTGAGTGAGTGAGTGAGTGAGTGAGTGAGTGAGTGAGTGAGTGAGTGAGTGAGTGAGTGAGTGAGTGAGTGAGTGAGTGAGTGAGTGAATGAATGAGTGAGTGAGTGAGTGAGTGAGTGAGTGAGTCAGTGAGTCAGTGAGTCAGTGAGTGAGTGAGTGAGTGAGTGAGTGAGTGAGTGAGTGAGTGAGTCAGTGAGTGAGTGAGTGAGTGAGTCAGTGAGTGAGTCAGTGAGTCAGTGAGTGAGTCAGTGAGTCAGTGAGTGAGTCAGTGAGTAAGTCAGTGAGTGAGTGAGTGGGTGCGTTAGTGAGTGAGTGAGTGAGTGAGTGAGTGAGTGAGTGAGTGAGTGAGTGAGTGAGTGAGTGAGTGAGTGAGTGAGTGAGTGAGTGAGTGAGTGAGTGAGTGAGTGAGTGATTGACTGCAGGTGAGCAAAGTGGGTCGCGGTGTGCCATCGATCAGCCACATGCTCAACATAACCCGGCTGCACAATTCCATATCTGCATGCGGTGGTATGCGAAGGTTTGCAGCATTTTTTCACTGAACACCAATTTGTTTAACGCAACTTTGAAGCTTGCTCAAAGTCCTCAAACAAATATTTCATGTCGTGTAAATAAGAAAAATCAACCAAAATAACTAGAATAAAAATATGGTTTACAGAGTGGTGAGTCTGGCGCGTGACTACGCGAGCAAACGTCGTGCATTTGGCCGGTACCTGATTGACTGGCCGTTGCATGTGCGCACCCTGGCACACATGGAGATGCATACCAGGGCGTGCACCCTGCTCACCTTCAAGTTACAATGTTTATTTTAAGTAGAAAGTTTTTAAATGAAATAAGCGGTTATATTGAACGCTCTGTACACATATTTGACTCTCTTCGTGACTACATTTCTTGATTTCTTCATAGGCTGGTTCACCTGCTCGGCAAGATCGAGTGCAACGAAGCCTCGGCATCGGAGAAACTCGTTCAGCGATTGATGACTCCGGTGGCCAAGTTGTACACGGCTAAGAGTGTTGGTCAAACATTATACGTTTGTGTTCATGTAAACAGGCAATCTCAACTCGGTGAAAGAAGAATCCAGCAGGTAGTGGGGTATAGTTTTTGTATTATTGTTGTTTGTTTTCAGGCCATGAAAGTCATTAGCGAAGGGCTGGAGGCATTTGGTGGCCTCGGGTATATGGAGGACTCAGCGTTGCCTGTACTACTCAGAGACGCACAGGTACATATGTATAGTGGCCACTTATTCACTCACTCACTAACTCACTCACTCACTCCCTTACTCATTCATTAACAGGTTCTGCCCATCTGGGAAGGTACGACGAACGTGCTATCACTGGACGTGTGTCGTGTTCTATCTAAAGAGGGTCTGGCCGTGTTCGATGCACTGCAGGAGAACATGCAGGTAGATTGAAATAATGAGAGAATGATTATTGAGTGATTGAGTGAGTGCAGGTATATAGTGTGTTTGTGAATTTCACTTTGTTTTTTACATCCTTTACATGTACATACACTCTGCAGAATCTGATGCCACAAAAGCAGCAAAAGCACGATCTGTTCCCGATTGGCCAACGCCTCCTCACAACCCTCAATCACATGCGTCAGTACGCTGATCCAGAGATACTGCCACGGGCTGCTAGAGACTTTTCGTTCACTCTTGGCAATCTGTACGCTGGTGAGTGAGTGAGTGAGTGAGTGAGTGAGTGAGTGAGTGAGTGAGTGAGTGAGTGAGTGAGTGAGTGAGTGAGTGAGTGAGTGAGTGAGTGAGTGAGTGAGTGAGTGAGTGAGTGAGTGAGTGAGTGAGTGAGTGAGTGAGTGAGTGAGTGAGTGAGTGAGTGAGTGAGTGAGTGAGTGAGTGAGTGAGTGAGTGAGTGAGTGAGTGAGTGAGTGAGTGAGTGAGTGAGTGAGTGAGTGAGTGAGTGAGTGAGTGAGTGAGTGAGTGAGTGAGTGAGTGAGTGAGTGAGTGAGTGAGTGAGTGAGTGAGTGAGTGAGTGAGTGAGTGAGTGAGTGAGTGAGTGAGTGAGTGAGTGAGTGAGTGAGTGAGTGAGTGAGTGAGTGAGTGAGTGTTATTATTATCGCATGATCATTCAGGTGCTCTGCTAATAAATCAAGCTAGCCAACAAGACTCTTCTCGTTCCGAAGTCAACATCGCTAAACGGTTAGTTCTTTTACACGATCTGCCGGCTCGGTTAGTTCTTTCACAGATCTGATGTAAATTCGAATACCATCGATATTTCCATGCATATAAAAAACTGCTCGTGTTTCATTATGCAACACGTCGTAACACTTTTGAACATTGTTGAAGGAGAAAAACTTATTTGGGAAATTGTCTGCGCTAATCAGTGATCGATAACGAAACGAAATTTGGTTAAGCATGCGAAACCAAATCTCCTAGCGAAATCGTTAATTAGTTAAATACTTGCGAAACGAAATTTGAGGATTTCGTTTCGCTAGCTTGCGAAACGAAACTTTTTCGTTAAGGATTTCGCTGAGATTATGTCATTGTTTCTTCTTTTCTTTCTCTGCATACTACGCTACGTCTAAGTTGTTAGCCATTTTGTGTGCCCTCTTATTTCGTCTTAAATTGCGATAAAAACACCTTGAAACTTGAACGTCACTCACTCACTCACTCACTCACCCACTCACTCACACACCCACTCACTCACTCACTCACTCACTCACTCACCCACTCACTCACTCACTCACTCACTCACTCACTCACCCACTTTGTCACTCACTCCAAACTTCAGCTGGTGCGAGAATATTAATCACCTGAAAGACGTGAAGGAGTACCGAAGGGAAATAAAAGAAGAAGTTGATATCGTGATGGAATAATAAACTGTATATATTTTTTTTACAAATTATTCAGTATTTTCCTGTTTCTTGCGTCGTTTGATTTCAATCGTGTAAATCTCAAAGCTGCCTTATGTACATACATACAACAGTATACTACAATACATTCGAAATACAGTATGTGTTGTCTAACATGATGGTTAACGTGAAAGGCTAACGTATCTCTACTCTCAAATGATAACAGAACTCACCTGGTTGTATCAGAAAAAAAATTTCCTTGCATATTTTTCCCACCCATCTGTTTCTGTGAAACATGACAAATGGTTGGGAAGTGTTTTGTCCAACAATGACAAAGTTAAAATAAATTTTAAGCAAAAAAATTATTTGGGGAGTACTCGCTCGATCTCAGTGAACCAGGCAGCACCCATCCAAGTTGCAATACTTCCTGATTATTCGACAGATTCCCAAGGTTACTCGAAAACTTATAGTGAACAATGCAGGGTTACGCCCTCGACATTGTGATTTCAAGTATCCCAAGAACTACAAAAAACTGAGTTGGAAACGCCCGACATTCAACAAACAACTTCTGTGAAAGTCATTGGTTGCTGCACCTGTTTCACGGTCCAGCTCAACACGTCTGCCGAGTTTTTTTGGAGCTCAAATTTGTTTTGAACTTGCCATTGAGATTAAAGACTAAAGATTTCAGATTGTTGTCGAAAATAACGGGTTTCAGGTCAGAAAAATTATGAGAAGGCAGATACAAATGTAGTTACAGAATTTAGATGGTTGAGTTCCGTCATTCCGTCTACCAACAATCAGCGACCTGGTAAACACTTGTGGTCGGGTACAAAACCGGAATCCAATCTTTGGGCGTCTTCGGTGGTTCAGGTGACTGTTATACACAACTTCGGTTGCGGTAACATAAAAGTGTCAATATATATGTATGTATTTTCAATGTACATGTCCAGTAGTATGGTCGTAATATTCTAAAACATAAAATAGTAATATAATACATACGTAGAACATAATTATGTTTGGCAATATTTTACACCCAATAGGTTAGTATTTCCGGGCAGTATAACAACGTTGTTTTTTTGCTTCGTATGAGCTTCGCACAAACATGTATTCAATGATTGTTGACTGCTATAGCAATCACAACTATCCTAATTACGACACTGAATTGCAGACACAGACCAGGAGTTACAGACTCACTCCTGGTCGGTTTCGTCGTAAAAACATTGAGATGATCTTAGGTGCCAGGATAACAGCAATAATTTATACTCAATCTGGTAATAAAATAAGATTATGATGACTATAGTAGTCGATAGTAGTATAACTTCATGTACATAGTAAGATGGCAGTCAATGTTTTACAGCCGACTAGTATGTGGTTTTGTGATCAACCGGCTGTCTGAACGTATTATAACGCCGGTAACCTGACACCCTAGGAGCGTTCATTTTGGTCAACCCGCGGTAAGCTAACTATCGTAATAAACCTAAGGATTTTTCGTTCTGAGCTCGTTTCTTGCTCCACATATATTTAACTATTCAAAGATGACATTTCGTACTTTGTATACAAAAAGCTTCTCCGATTTCACGCTGTATTTCCTGGCTCGCAGGTTCAAAGCCCAAATACCGCATCCATTTGGAAGTTTAACCAAAACGCATCTGATTCTGTGGAAGTCCTCTCCTCGTGTACAACTTGCCAGAGCCACCACTGAGTTGGGAACTATGTATGTATATGTACGTTGCCATTGCCAGTTCCATTATATTGTCATTTTTATTGGTTGAAGAGTTCACTCTCCCAGCGATCACTACTTTACCAGACAAGTTTATGGTTTTTAGTATGGGATAATTGCATCAAGTTGTTCGCCCACCGGCTCTAAATGTACGTTAATGTGGTTCGGGTGTCCCACCATCATCGACGACCATCATAAACTAACTGCTGTGCCTTACATGCAAACACGTCACACTGCCGATTAGGTCATCATCAAAAATTCTAGATCCCAAACTTCTCTAATAAAACCATAAATCCTGGATTTCTAGCTACACAATCCAGGAATTCAACACAGTTTATCGTATACATGAATCTCCAGTAGCCAGTACCACGTTTCAAGCCAGTGGCAACAATAATGTGATATTGGCTGTATGTTCATAACTAAACTCAGTCAAAACTTTCGATGCAAGCGTACTATTTTTAAACGGCCGTACTGGATTATCTCTAGAATAAATATATTAAACTTTCTCGTTTTCTTAATTTAACTTGCTTTCCACATTTGGTGCTCGGGTTTAAGTTAGATTGTTCTTTCTTCTCGTTCACTTAGTAGGTTAGACTGTTTTTTCTTATAAAGTTGAATTTGTTCACTCTGGAACTAATCTTTCGCCACTACGCGAATGCGATTGATTTGTATACAATTGTGTTTATAGAGAAGTTCTGGAAGCAGTTGTTGCGAGACCAGAACTGACACCAGGAAGGTCATATTTGAGCGGGTTCCGATGTAATTTTTATGCTTCTTACAAAACGTCTCGAGTCACTTGCATCGCTCTGGGCATTATGCACGTGTACCATGTGTTCTTGTTCAACCATTTACTTCTGATATCTTCAAGTTGTACTAATATAAATAATAGAAGTTTTAATAAAAGTAGAAGTTTAAATGATGGGAGTTAATGTTTTTTGTTGTTGGCGATTTCGGTACAACATTTGGTCACAATACTACTTTAGCAATTTTCTGTTTGTAGATGAACAACAGCGTGTCGTTGTTGCTTTACTGATGGATGGATGTATTGTTTTAATCGTTTTGGCGCCACAAATTCATCTCAGGATCCTTCTTCACATGGTACCCTCTTTGTTTCCCTAGTTCCTGGATCCACCCTTACCTTCATAATAGCACTATTTCATCACACTTACGTTCTATTCTGCAAACTCTCAATTTACAATAAGATTGATGTATTGTTATTTGGATAAAAAGTGGTCACCCCAAGTGTTGGCGCATTTTCTAAGAACCTGCTAGAAAACTAGTCAGAACGTCCATTCAACATACGACAAACAATTACATAATATTTTACGACAAACTTTTACTTTCAGCATACTAATGAAGTATTTAACCAAAGATATTTGATCCTTCCAATATGTAGGTTCGTCTCGGTAGATTACATTACAAGTGTGAAATCCGCATATTTTATTGTTGCGCGAAAAAGGATTTCCAAAAACTAAGTGGAATGTGGTATACTCTGAAGATGATAGCATTCAGTTTGGGACTGCCTCCCACACTTACGACCAGAAGGCAGCCATCAGGGCAGCCATTCGTTCTGATTCCAGTCATTTTTACACACTCCGACCAGTGGCGGGCAGTTGAGTATAGGTATCTACATACGGATTTAGTTAGTAAAGGTAGTTTTCTGTTAATAACTGATTCCTATTCGAATGATAAACAGATATTTCCTGAAATTTTATCAAAAATTGAAATTGAAATCATGTCATGAACTCGCACTCAACCGAATGTTAACGGCTTTCAATAGCAAACATAGGAGTTGTTGAACGCATCTGTGTGGGAGATAATTGTTCATTGTAAAACAATTCCCTGGCTTTCCGCATTCTTTGGTTCAAAACCAGTCCGTCTGTTGCGAATAAACTTCTGAGAAGTCGAACGTAAGACGGGAACCGTTTGTTTGTAAATAAGGTAGTATTCACGACGCTTACTTCCATCTGAATATTTGTCTGGTTATTGATTCGTATGAACCATTTCGGTTTAACATAAATTTATAGGTCAACTTTGAAGTTTGAGCATGTAATGAATCTTGCATTTTTTTAAAAGCTCAGTAAGATAAAGTCAAAGAACGTCTCGTGAAAAATAGTCAAAATAACACTTGGTTATTGAGCTTTGAATACGAGTTTCATAAAGGTGGTATTTCTAAGGATTCATAGCTTTGCAACTTTTCAACTTTGAAACGTTAGGTGCATCAACTGTAAAGAAGGTGATGCCTGCAATTTCACTCAAATCAACCGAACATATCATAGTGTTCAGGTGATGTTACTCGGCTCGGAAAAGTCCACGTGTAAAGTTTCCAGTAGATTTTAAAGACTTTTCATCTACAAACACGCAATTGCATGACCCTATTGTTGCATAAGTTGAACCAAACCAGTTTGACCAAAGTATAATACCAGGTGCAATAAGCCATCAGTGATCGGGCGTCAAAACCAATGTAACCCAAGTGTAACATTTGGCATCGTGTACTGGCGGACGAGTCAATCCTCCAAATGGAGGAGAATTTCCACAAATAGGGGGTAATTGGCAGTTTTCAAGATATTTTACGTTTACCCTGAGGAACAAATTCTACTTTAAATTCTACTTTCTGGAACCGGCAAAGAGGGATGGAGGAGGGAAATTCCACTTTTGCGTTCTTCCCTCGTCCGCTAGTGGCATCGCGTATGCCAGGCGTCTATGTACATACGTATGCCGTCAATTACGCCCGGGCATACGCCACTATGTACTTCCTCGATGTCGGATTTTACCGTTTATAAATCTGGTTTCATACAGGAGTTGCATTACAAGTTGCATTACAATAATCTGGAAAGAAAACAAAAAAAGACAAAAACACAGGGACCCATAAACATAATCATATATACATACTGTACATTATGAATGACTAGCTAACTCAGAAAAACTTGATGAAAAAACTATTCCCATGCCGTTACAAATTCTGTGTAACATTATTCATCGATCACTAGGTTGTTTATATACCTAATCCAAAGTTTCGTCTGAAGCTGAACTTTTGAGTTCCTTGCAATCGATCATTTATTATATTGTGTTGGTTGCCTTTCGCACTGTGTTGGTTTACTAATGACCCTGGACTCACTCAAGTTCTGGTTGACTTCAATTTATCAAGCAAGATTGTTTGCTATACTCACCCAAAATATGGCTGTTAAGTTTGCAGGAAGATTCATTTTGTTTATGTCATCGAACATCTTTGTTGATGACTTCTCACAGCATCCTGCTTTCCAGAAAACATTAAAAAAAGGTGACACGAACCGAATTCCAGATGACCTCACAAGAGGTATAATTTGGCCAAACATGATCGATGTTTTACCCAATCATAACAAACCGCAACGAAAACCCCTTTCCGGCTACAACATTCCTTCACCTTGCTGCTTCACACGTAGATTTTCTTCCTTTTTGTATCCGCATAATTTCTGTTCTGAGAAGTTTTTACTTCCTCTGTACCATCCATCATCATTCTTCAGTCAGTCATTTGACTGCAAAAAATGCCTGCGCCTGTCACCTCTTCACCAATTTCTTTGGTTTCGTGTTGCTTTTGAGTTTCTTGAAAGAGTCAACGGGATGATTGATTTCCGGCGGGTATAACGTGGAAAGTGACCACTTGGCTCGGATTCAGTGCCCGACTCAACCACTAGCGGACGAGAAAGGTGGGAAAAGTGGAAATCCCCTTCTTTGGCGTTTTTAGAAAAAAAATATCTCCAACGTGTAGGTAAATGGTTTTATTAAACTGCCAATTCCCCTCTTTGAGAAAATTCCCCATCCCTCTGGAGGATTAGGCCGTCACCAGTGAACTCAACACACAAAACATCCAGTTTTACACTCATCACAACCCGTTTTCTGCACCACTGCGCTCCAGACTCGGTCGATTCCAACAATAAAGGCACGTGCACTTTTTAGTCAGACTTGTCACCGCGGGTTTTGTTTCACGTAAGTCGATCCGTCCAGATCGAATTATTGCAGACGATGATGATTACTACAGCTGATTTATATCCGGTGACACGAACCAGCCGTCACACCAAAACTTCACTGTTTTCTATAACATTCTGATGAGTGAAATGTGCAAGGTTACTATTCGTCGTAAATACATTCGTCCATATGTATCCTTATGATTTGCATCTGAAAGTTTGAACCGTCAAGCCTGTTTTTCACCAACGTAAAATACTCAAAACCAAATGTGTAAATATTCTTCTACGGAGTAGAATCAAAAAGAAGGTAAACTGATACGTCCACGTTTTCCCGATTTCTGGCCAGATGGTGTCGGCAGTTCTTTGTTGCCATGTTTTATTACAGTGTTCTTTAGACAGCAACATGCCGAAAGTTTAAAAGTTTGACTTACATAAACTTTAACTAAATATACCATTTAATCTTTTCATTTTTGTGAACCACTAGGAACCGAGCCTATCCTTCAAAGGGCATGGGAATTTTTCTAAAAAGAGAGAGAGAACTAGCAGTTGATGAGACCATTTATCTGAAACTTTAGGAAAAAAGTGCTGCCAAAGATGGTGGAATTCAACTCGTTTCTCTGGCGTCCGTTAATGTTGTGAACCAGTGCTTTATAAAAAAAATACCGTATGCTTACTGCAATGCTTCCTTTGATCGCTAGTTTTTTTACCAGTTTGCTCAACAAAATCACTCGAGACATTCAAGTCTTTTTGTTAGCGTGTCGACAACCGGAATACAAAGTTATAGTTGACTTGAGTGGATTGCAGCACTCGTGGTTTGGCAGTTAAAGTTACAAGTTAATCCAAGTGGCAAAAACATGTGGTTTAGCAGAACTAACACTACTTTCACGGATTATTGCTGGTATTCCAGTTTCTTTTGAACAAAAAAATCGTGCTATGGAACACTTATGGAATAAACAAAAATTATGGAGTTATGGAATCCACAAATTACTATGGAATCAACAGGATTTTAACTTTTGAGTATCAATGAAAAAACATTGACACTATGGAAGCTTCTGGAAAATGTTTTTTTTATCAAATCAAGTGACGAACCTGTTGTTTTCCAAAATTTAGTGAGTCATCTGGTTTGCGAACGGCTGACTCGTCATCCACTGGCGGACGAGCCAACAATCTTCGAAGAGAGGAGGATTTTATCAAAGAGAGGGGAGTTAGCGGTGTTGAAGCCATTTAACCCACACCTTAGGAAACAAATTCTAATTTTTGAAACTGCCAAGGAGGGGGTAAATTCCACTCAGTTGATGCCTCGTCCACTAGTGTCGTCATCTTATGACCTGGTTCAGTCACATAAATTGCGAGCTGCCAGTAACTGCGACTCCATTATGGACGGAACACCATTACCATTAGCTTCGTTGCGTCTTCATATCGACGTAGATTCTCATCTTCGAGAAAGTTTGCCATATTTCATATACTGTTTTATAGCTTTCATTTTCCAAGTTTCCATGAATGTAAATTGTTTTTATCGAAGAATTTTTTTTTCGAATTCAACTAATCAACATCGTCTTATTGAATTTTCTGCTATTTATATTCAGTTTCAGTTGAGATCTTTTAAGGTCTTGTCCTGTAGCTTTCTTGGACTGAAGTTTTTGACAGCATCCGTTCGATTAGAAAATTTGTGTTTTTATTGTTAAATCTGATTCACAAATCTCAAGAAGCAAAAAAATGAATTCATATACTCTGTTTCACAGAGCTTAATGAAAGCTCATTGTACTCGAAGTGGAGTGTTTGTAAAGCTCTTATCTTCATAACTCGTAGTAACTTACTTAGGCTTTTCATTCACAGTTATTTATACCGTCACAATCACCCGACATATCAATTCATATAATTTCAAATTGATTCTTGTTCTCACGAAAAACGCTTTTTTATTTTACATTCATCTTTGAAAATGTTATTTATAAAGCTTTTTGTAATTTATAAATGATTGTTTTGTTTATTGCAGAACGACCCTACACTGAATGAGTATCGTCTCACATATCAGCATCACCAACATCACCACTTCCTGATAATACCACGATTCCATCATGTGAATGCAGTTCATCATTACATGCTCTAAAATTCATAATCGATTCTCAATTCTGATCCAAAATCGTCTTTCTTGGTCGGAGTTTCCGTTTCCATTTTCTGAGGCGAATCGGACAGTATGACTTCTGTACGGTTGCCATTGAACCATCAGGTAAGAGAATAGCTTCCTCACTGACTTCCTTCCTCACTTCATTCCTCACTCATAGCACACTCACTCACTCACTCACTCACTCACTCACTCATTCACTCACTCACTCACTCACTCACTCACTCACTCACTCACTCACTCACTCACTCACTCACTCACTCACTCACTCACTCACTCACTCACTCACTCACTCACTCACTCACTCACTCACTCACTCACTCACTCACTCACTCACTCACTCACTCACTCACTCACTCACTCACTCACTCACTCACTCACTCACTCACTCACTCACTCACTCACTCACTCACTCACTCACTCACTCACTCACTCACTCACTCACTCACTCACTCACTCACTCACTCACTCACTCACTCACTCACTCACTCACTCACTCACTCACTCACTCACTCACTCACTCACTCACTCACTCACTCACTCACTCACTCACTCACTCACTCACTCACTTTATCATTCACTCACTCACTCACTCACTCACTCACTCACTCACTCACTCACTCACTCACTCACTCACTCACTACCTCACTCACTCACTCCCTCACTCACTCACTCACTCACTCACTCACTCACTCACTCACTCACTCACTCACTCACTCACTCACTCACTCACTCACTCACTCACTCACTCCCTCACTCACTCACTCACTCACTCACTCACTCACTCACTCACTCACTCACTCACTCACTCACTCACGCACTCACTCACTCAGATAAGCGTGACGGAGCCCGGTGCGAATGCAAACCCGTCGATGAGCGGACCCGTTCAACCGAGAGAGGGTGCCCGTCTGCACTACTTCGACCAGCCACAGGAACGGGTTCTGCTCGAGTCAGCCGCCACCCTCGACGCCCATCCGCTTTTATGGGACTGGCCGTTCTCAAAAAACGGTGTTGCCCGATGCAGCGTCAAACCCGACGAGTTTACCGTGGAACTCGACTTCAGCTACTTGAAGAACATGAAACATCGGGATGAGGTTAGAGAAAGCTGATGACGTGACCAGACAATGCGCTTAGTATCCTGCATAAGTCAGCATGTCGATCAATAAATTACCGTTTATTATTTCAATCGACCCAGCCGGTCAGTCTATCAATTCATGTTAGCTGTAAACAGTCAGCATACAGCACAACCATTTACACTACCGTTTCCTCCGAATAAACTTACTTATAGATCAAAAAATTCGACAACCTGAAGAACAATTCGTTCATGTGGCAGATCGGTCTGTCGCCAACGGCACCATCGGCCGACGACGATCCCACGGCACCTCTGACATCAGGGAATCAGTTCTGGCGTTTTGAGATGCACATAATCGAGAGTCTGAACATGATCTGCATCGAGGCAACTCGTCAGATTGGCACATCCAAGTGCTACCATACTGGCATGTCGATGAGAGACATGAGGAAGATTCGACGAGTCTTCAAGATACCCGCCGAGTACGACATTGGCACCCTTGAGATGAAAACCACCATAAATGGCACATTCTTTATTAAAATACAAAAGCGTACGGAACCGGAGGATCCGATCGGACCGAATCGACTGCGCGTCAAGAACGCTAAGTTAAAGCGATCCGAGACGTTTGCTTGATGAGAATTACGATTGCTATATATTTATGTTTATATATATTTGTCATTTGAACGAGGTATTCAATCATTCACTGGTTGATCAAATCACGATTAGAGGTTGATAAAATGTTCCGTGAAACCACTTTATTCATCGATTCGTTTTTAACCTTCGTGAGATCAGCCAGTTAAGCCATAGATACCTCCACCAAAAACCACCACATTTTCACTGCTGCACAAATGCTGTGTTTTCATGGTACTTGATTGATTTACTTTCTTGCCTGCGTGTAATATTTGTAATGGACTGTCAAGTAGTATCTATAACTTCATGAATTATACACCTTATTTTCCAATTGACCACTTCAGTGATTTGATTGACATTCTGTGTTTCTTGCATCCTAATTCCCGATGTACATTACACCCGTTTACCTCCTGATTGACTGTCTGGACACGAATAAAATATGTTCCACGAATGACTCGTTTCAGATTAAAAAAATATTACGTTATGTTATTCTGATTAACAATGGGGAGATACTGACAAGAGAATTAAAGTGTTCACACATGTAGTTTTTTTAGTGAATAAGTCATACAAACAAAATTTTTATTGTTTTATTACTTGCTTCTTTAAAAGAATAATGATTTCTTCTCAAGTAATTAATTTAATCGGAAAGGACCACAGTTTGTTTGCAATCTGTTATATTTTATTTGCAATCATTTATGTATATTTCATAGGTTGCAGACCTCTTGCAAGACAGTGGAAAACAATATTTACAACGCGTACACAGTTACACACCATATTTATGTGGTTCAGCCCGCAGTAAACACCAGTGAGTTTTACTCAAGCCATGTACTTTTTTGCAAGGAAAATATAATATACTTTGCTCGTGTTATAGAATACTCACAATTCCAAACTCATATGATTTCCGATCGACACGATACGATATAAATAATATTCTTTAAGATCAATATGATGCAACCTTAATATCAGAATACATACAGTGCATACATACGGGAGTTGAATGTAATATCATGATATATATACGGGAGTCAAGTATGTAGCTTCCGTGTGAAGGATACCATCTACATAAACTTTCGACCATGACCAAATGTCAGTTCCATCTGATGCTCACACGCTGTGTCACGGAGTATAATAATTGAACATGTCGGAATGTCAAGATGTTAAGGTAGATGTCGTTACAGAGATATAGATATCCGGATTTCCAATCGATTGTTGACCACATGAGAGTCATCAAGAGCCAGTCATGTTCTGGTTCACAGATGCGTTGGCATCGTTGGCAGTGTCCAACTTGTCTTTCGACTCCAGATCGTCTCTGTAATACATGAGATAAAAGACACTGTAATTGTTTAAGTTATGAAAGTTTAAATTTTTTTTTATATATATATAATATTTGTATTTTCAATAAACAACCCACGCTCTTTCACTCACTCATTCACTCACTCACTCACTCCCTCACTCACTCACTCACTCACTCAATCACTCACTCACATGGTAAGTACTTCGAGTCGTCTCAATCCGGGATCGGGCGACCGACTGAACGCCCGTCGTCTGCCCGCACCCGAGCTGCGTCGTCGGAACGGGTTGCCGAAACTGCGGTGACGACCCATCGCCTTGATCAGGATCAATGTGTCTGAAACATTATGTTATGTATACAACTTGTTCAATTTCATTGCGAATATTAAAGCCAAATATTTTATTCTATAAACTCATAGAGACTCATTTTGAGGCAGGCCTGGCACTTTGTCCTTGTTTCGCCATGTTTAGTAATAAACGGCCAAGTTTGTTACACGTAATTTATTGTTATACCTGATGAATCGACGAAGAAACATTAGATATGAATGTTGTCAGTTATTAGGTTTCACATGGAAAAAATAAGTTCATATATTGAATTCCAAAGATTTGTTTAAAAAACAATTCAATCAGCAATTCGAAAAAAAGTGAGTAAACTGAATCTAGTTTTATAAAATGAATAAGTAAACTAAAACCAAGAGCTACAGTATGCTTTAGTCAACTTACCTAGTTTTGGTACGACACGGACACAGTTTCTGACTTCTTCGTCAGTTACCGTAATCAGATGGCAGTTCTCATCTTCGGATGGCAACGGCTGCGTGCTCGTTCTCGTTACCCACGGATGATCCTGCATAAATGGAGGTGACTGACTGACTGACTGACTGTCTGACTGTCTGACTGACTGGCTAACTGACTGACTAACTGACTGACAGACTGACTGATCGACTGACTGATATTTATAATCTAATCTAACCTTGACTTCGGGCAAGGTCATCCGCAGTCCCGGGTCTTTAACCAGCATACCGCGCATCAAATTTTTCAATGAGTCGGATATTATCGGTCTGGAAAAGGTGAGAATAAAATTTGTTAAGCATGTCAAATAAAAAAAACTTTTATAAGAACATTTTTACATGAAATAAAGTACATTAAACTGTGCCAACTTGTCAGGGAAGGTGAGTGGATCGTGTTTTATCTTTTTGTAGAGGGCGATGACGTAGTTGTCGTGCCACGGCACTTGACCGAACACGAAGGCATACAACGTGATGCCCGTCGACCAGATGTCTTGTGCCTATTACAGTCATTAGTTATATAAAGATTAAGTATATAGTGATGATGATCAGATATATACTGATTAATTATATATTTATTAATTGATACATGGTACAAAGTTAATCACGAGATTTGGTGAAGATTAATCAGTGTGTGTTTTCTCCAGCACAATACCGGACAAGAGAATAACGTAAAAATGGAAATAGTTCCATTTTGCTGTGTCAAAAAATATGACTTGCTCCTTAAGGTATAGGTATAACGATATGAAAACTGATAATTCCCCTTCTTTGAAAAAAGCTACCCCCACCCCCTTGGAGGATTGGCTCGTCCGCCAGTGCTCGAGTATGATGATTTCAGTTATATATTTAGCGTCACATGCATATTAAAGTTTGTCAGAGATAGTACAACAGACAACTAATCGAGAGACCCAAAATTTTTGTTTTACAAGAAATAAATTGGCATCCATCAAATTTATCCACCATACATGTATGTACATGTAAGTCAGTCAAATCGTGGAGATGATGATGAACATCACAATACATAATTGACTGCCGAAATTCGACCCACTACGTTCTCAAGCACATTGCGAACACTCATCGGCATCTGTCAGACCATCTCAAAATAACTTGTTTTTCAGGAATTGATTTGAATAATTATCAGCAGACAACGTGATCATGCAATAAATATTAAGAGGCTGTCCACGTAACCGGCGACCATCGTGGGAACATGGTCCGTTCCGAAAAAAAATTTTATTTCATGAATCGATAGTCTATAGTGTGGATAAGAAAAGCCCAAAACAGTTTTTGTCGATCGGTTCTAAAATTCGAGTTATGACGTCAAACGTAACATCAGGTCGACGTGTGGTTTGAAAATTAGAAAAACCGTTTTTTCCAAAAAATTTGTAACAACCATTCACCTATGAAGCTAAAATTCACTACACATATGTAAAATAGGACGAGAAATCGAATGGTGATACTAATTTTTTTGTAGAGTCAAGCAATTTTGAGAAAATCGAAAAAAACGATTTTTTGACTTTCGACTTTTTGAGTCATTTTCATGAATTTTTTTCGCCTATCAAATAATGGCATTCGGATACTCTCTGAAACAGAGGCTACCACCATAGGCTATCGATAGATACCAGTGTCAATGCCACTGACTGGGGGGCCAAAAAAATTCACTACCTCAAACATGGAAATTTCGAAAATTTCGATTTTGTACATTTTCTGGAATTTCTCGCTGTGCATACGTTCTAAAAAGCCTAGAAAACACTTGAATAGTTGGAATGAAGTGTAGAATCAAATTAATTTGTTAGTTTTCATATTCGATCAAGTTCTGCAGAAAAATCATCAATTTTCGTTTTTCGGATTTTTTTCGAATTTTTTATTTTTCACATATTTTCTTTCACAACTCAAGCTATACAAAAAATGGCATTCGGATACTCTGTGGAAGTTTAGTCACTACCTTAGGCTATCGAACCATATCAATGTCAACTGCACCGTCTGGGGGGCAAAAAAAATTTCAGCCTCAAAGTTGAAAATTCCGAAAAATTGGAGTTTCCTTAATTCTGGAATTATTCGCTATGTATTCATTTTAGGAAGCCATAAGAACACATGAATGGATGAAATCGACTGTAGAATCAGATTATGTTGTATGTTTTATTATCATACGGCAGTGTTAAAAAAATCGTCCACTTTAACTTCTATAAAAAAACCGTCCACAGCGTCCATTTTAACTTTTATATTTTTTTCATTTTTTATTTCTTTGAAATTTTTTGTACTTAAGTCAAGCTATACAAAAAATGGCATTTGGATACTCTGCGGAATATTAGCCACTAACATAGGTGATCAAAACATCAACTTGAACAGCACCGACTGAGAGACCAAGAAAATTTCAGCTTATACTGAAAATTTCCCAAAAAATTGAAATATTCTTCGTTCTAGAGTTATCCGCTATGAATTCGTTCTCGAAAGCTACAAAACAGAAGATTTAACCAAATATGGGTAAACGTGAGTTTTTATCATCAGAATATTCTCAAATGTCGACATTTTCTGTGTTTTTTTCGGGACACATCATCGAAGATTGAACCAAACCGATTAGTACGCTGGCAACCTATAA
This sequence comes from Daptonema setosum, assembly GCA_964036265.1. Taxonomy (NCBI): domain Eukaryota; kingdom Metazoa; phylum Nematoda; class Chromadorea; order Monhysterida; family Xyalidae; genus Daptonema; species Daptonema setosum. The sequence goes on from OZ038442.1 coordinate 22,731,308, forward strand.
TAAGTAAATGAGGTAAAAGTAACACAAATTTTTAAGATCAACTCTTACATTCAAATATAATCTTTAAACCGTCTATTTAATATTATTCTAGGTTTCAGCTATTAAGGGGTGTTGACCGTCAAATGCAGCTCAAACTATATTACCGACAATGCAATTATATATCGCGAAGAGCAATGTTACAAATTTAATTTAATTAGTTGACTTTGAAAAGGCGGTGATTAGGGACTTCATGACACAACAGTCAGTGCTAACACAATGTTGTATGCATTTTGTACACCACATTAGATGCGTATTTTCATCTACATACAAATTTTCAAAATTATTGCCAAAAAATTGTTTATAATTTAAATTGTTGTTTTATTTTTTGCAATATTATTTACAGGTATTTTCTTTCCGATTAGCTGGTATGATTGATTCCAAAGTTTAAGTTAGTGGTGGCTAGGTAAGACTACTGACGATGACGGAGCCTGGCCACCGGAACAATGTGTCTAGTTCTTTTAAATTCCGTCGAAACACATTGGTTCCAACTCTACTATCCTAACAATTTTTTAATGTATGATTTGTACACTTCTCTCTTTATGCTCGAACACGAAAAACATGTATTTCACGTTACCTGTTCTTCTGCGAATTCATTTATTAAGGCACTGGAAATAAAGTGATATGAATGCATCTTCATATCGCTAAAGTATGATGAATGCGACATTGAGTTAGTACGAGAGTTTATGAAATCATCTGCGTAAAATGAACACTATAGTCTATCCAAAATCACTATAAGCTGTCATCTTAGTATGCATATTACGCTGACCTCTCAATATGTAGCTAAACACTGTTCAGAACAATAAACCAGCGGTTTTTTTTAAGTTGTCTTCTCAACCGTTTGTTATAAACTCTTTGTGTTTTACGTTATGACTTTCTCGAACGCAAACATCGCGAATAAAATGACAAATGTTTCATTTCTCGAAGTCTTCGACTTTGAGGCTCAATGTGAAATTAGATCTTGAAAATCACGAAG
>OZ038442.1:22732519-22785019 GCA_964036265.1 Daptonema setosum
TTTAACACTGCCGTATGATAATAAAACATACAACATAATCTGATTCTACAGTCGATTTCATCCATTCATGTGTTCTTATGGCTTCCTAAAATGAATACATAGCGAATAATTCCAGAATTAAGGAAACTTCAATTTTTCGGAATTTTCAACTTTGAGGCTGAAATTTTTTTTGCCCCCCAGTCGGTGCAGTTGACATTGATATGGTTCGATAGCCTAAGGTAGTGACTAAACTTCCACAGAGTATCCGAATGCCATTTTTTGTATAGCTTGAGTTGTGAAAGAAAATATGTGAAAAATAAAAAATTCGAAAAAATCCGAAAAACGAAAATCGACGATTTTTCTGCAGAACTTGATCAAATATGAAAACTAACAAATTAATTTGATTCTACACTTCATTCCAACTATTCAAGTGTTTTCTAGGCTTTTTAGAACGTATGCACAGCGAGAAATTCCAGAAAATGTACGAAATCGAAATTTTCGAAATTTCCATGTTTGAGGTAGCGAATTTTTTTGGCCCCCCAGTCAGTGGCATTGACACTGGTATCTATCGATAGCCTATGGTGGTAGCCTCTGTTTCAGAGAGTATCCGAATGCCATTATTTGATAGACGAAAAAAATTCATGAAAATGACTCAAAAAGTCGAAAGTCAAAAAATCGTTTTTTTTGATTTTCTCAAAATTGCTTGGCTCTACAAAAAAATTAGTATCACCATTCGATTTCTCGTCCTATTTTACATATGTGTAGTGAATTTTAGCTTCATAGGTGAATGGTTGTTACAATTTTTTTGGAAAAAACGGTTTTTCCAATTTTCAAACCACACGTCGACCTGATGTTACGTTTGACGTCATAACTCGAATTTTAAAACCGATCGACAAAAACTGTTTTGGGCTTTTCTTATCCACACTATAGACTATCGATTCATGAAATAAAATTTTTTTTCGGAACGGACTTTGGTCGCGGGTTACATGGACGGCCTCTTAAACGTAAAAGGTATGCAATTGAACTTACTCGTCCGCTGTAGAAGGCCACGGAATCCTCTGAAATGGAAAAGTAAATGCATGATAAAGTGCTGCACAACATTTTACTGCTACGGAAGGGTTATAACAAAAGGGTGAAGCCGAAAATTGTCATATTGTTGATTCATTAGTTTTTCATAATTTATATAGATTCGGTGCTTCTTCTGGGGATTGATTTGATGCGATAATGCTTGGCGTCATTAAAAATTATTATAGCATCATAAAATATGTAAATCCATCAGAAGCAACGAGGAGATATAATACATAGTACCTAACTGATTATTTATTCAACCTAATCCTCAATATGTTGGTGTTTGTTTCCATGTCAAAAGAAAAGGATGTATTGTGCTAAAGATGAGTTGTACATAATTGAATGTCTATGATACGATTATCTAAAATGCACAACTGCAGGCACCACGACATTCACATCAACCAAGTACGTACCTGTGCAGAACTTGGCACAACTGCTCACCACTGACTGGTTGCCTTCAGCATAATACACATTACATCGTATTCTAGTTGATAAGATTGATATTCATACAACCTTATGGTCGAAAATAAGAAAACCTTTCAAACTTTGTGAATTATCGAAATGAGATTGGCGAACCAGTGTTCAAGGATCTTTTCTTGATTTCAGAAAGGCTCGTCGTTTTTTTGGTCTCGTTTGAATTATGAAAATGTTTATCTAACCAGTAAGTGACTCGGGTGCCATGAATGCAGGTGTGCCAGCGGTACCTGTCAGAAAGGCATCGATGCCCTCGAACTCGCTGGACACGCCAAAGTCGGCTATCTGAAACACACACATTGCTTTCAGAAAACGATTTTAGCCATTGAGAGAATTTTTTAGAAATCCTGAGTTCATATTACTTTACACGTTATTACTGAAGTACTGATTGGTGTACACAAAGCTTAAGTCTGATAAACAAAGTTGAAAGTAGAATAAATGAACCAACCTTGACATGCTCGTCGTCAGTGAGCAATAGATTGGAAGGCTTGATGTCGCGGTGGATGATTTTCTGGTGATGCACTGCAAACACTGGGTTTTAATAAAAAAAAACCATTTATGCAACTCGGTGAATACATTAGGACTATAAACCAAGTCTCCCACTTGGATAAATAAATAAAACTTGTACCAACAGTATTCTAAACCGAGTATCGTATCCCTGAAGTACCTCCAAGCAGTGGCCTCGCTTAGCACCTCGGTAGTCGGGATTTCCATGACAGCACTGCGTTCAAGATATTCGAAGACTGCAACTTCAGGTCTTAGCATCAACATACAACAACAACAACAACAACAACAACAACAACAACAACAACAACAACAACAACAACAACAGTCATACCAACCCATATAAAGAAATCGGTCTGATTCATCGTCCAGTACTTCAACCAGTTTGACAACGTTCGGATGATTCAGTTTTCGAAGAATGGCAATCTCTCGTTGAACCTGATGCAATGGATCGGGCGCAACTGACACTGTGTTCGACGTCTTGTTACGGCGGGGAGGTGGTTTACCTGCAGCTTTATTTATTATATCCTACTATTTGATAGAAACATGTGGTTGTTTATATCCTTAAAAAACCTCAGTTATGGATATCTTGCAGGGCCTAAGTTTAAGCCAGAATGAAAGTTCGTGAGTTCCTGATATACATACATAGCTCTTAAAGATGTTAGTTTGTTAATTTGCTCAATCACACAATTTTCAGTTATTGTTATTTTATCTTGCTATTAAGTTTATACTTAAATGAAAGTTCACGAGTTCTGGTATAGCTGACAAATAAATGCGTTCTTTCAAACAAACAAAAATTAGTTATGAATGTCTTGCAGGTTCTAAGTTTCTAATAAAAATCCATTTCATTCATTAGTTTCTACATTTTTATATGTATATCTAATAAGACATCTCACTAAAAAAGTTAACCAACGGAAGCAGGCGAATTTCTTTGTGAGTTTAATTTTATCGAGGACCTTCATGGCGTACAGATTGTTGTCCTGCTCGTTGTAGGCCAGCTTGACGATGCCGTACGAACCCTGAAAATTAAGGTTATCGCATTAATTTTATTTATACTTAGGCGTCTTATTATTACCTATCTTAAAATAATAAAAAAATTGCAACGATGCCAATACCATAGCATGGTTTGTCTTATGTATCTTCGATTTTCTGAGATTCATGAGCCACCCGACCTATTTCGGCTGCCTTTTCTCCTGTTAATCTATGTTCATACCTACTGTATGTCTGTACATATATTACTGTACCAATTACTCGACAAAAATGGTAGTAATGAACCCTTAAGTTACTGGTGGACAACGTATAGTTGGCGATGCTGAACTCGACGTTGTGACTGGGCGTAACCGCCTGCAGCTCGGTGAACACCCTCGACTTGGCCATGCCCGACAACAAGCGGTGCGATCGTTGCAGCAGGGCGTGCACCACATTCGGCGACTTGGAACGCGATCGCATTGATACCAATTACTTGATTACACTGATTATCAGGATTTCAGTGATTTTTGGTGATTTTTGTGGTGATTCTGGGGGCGTATTTTACTTGATTCAGCTGTAATACCATTATCGGAGACCAATCACGAACTAGTCAATAGCTGACAAGAAGGTGTAACTTTTCAGGATAAATCGGCCACGCAATGACGGCGCATTGACTCGTAATCAGGCAAAACGGTTATAGCCACATATATGAGACTTTACACAATATTTATTGATTAGGAGTGTACATACATGCGATAAAAAACCCTCCTATTGTGTTTTATGGTATGTGAGTCTGGAAGAAAATTATATACGGCAGTCTTGAAAATCATCGAGGAAAATTTGATTGAATTTCAAATTCTTGGCTTGTTGGCCTACATTTTCGCTACAGGATATTGCTACTTTCAAACGTCACAGAGTAGAGTGCGTGTTAGGATATACAGTAAATACATACATATTGTATGCAAATCTTGATGATTATGCTGTATTATCTACATACATGTATGTATTCATCACATAAACCAGAAGCAATTCTGCTAATAAATGTGCATATATGCGATGTATTATCCACAGGCACAGATAAACTGCCATTTATCAGAAGTTCCATCCATACTAAATGAAGTTAGCGGAATTCTAATCTAACAAGAACATAATAACTTTCATACGTTCGTTGATGTTCACAATTGACACGTTAGTCACCTTTTGAGATGAAAAATATTTTGAAATTTCAGTTCCATGTTCAATTTTTCGATTCAGATTTCAATCTTTAACCGAGTGTTTTTATAAAACATACAAAGTTAAAAATAACACAAAATTTACCAGGGCAGTGTGATTGAGAATTTCATCGACTGTGAAACAAACCTCCACAGAAAATGTGAGTGGCTGCTGGAACAAATATGGATGGATCTCACATCACCTGTTTGAGGAGTACGGATGTATGTACGTATGATGTAAGTGATGTATGAACAGTGTCAGATAGGCTATTTTCGTTAGAAATTTATGAGTCCAATATGAGCTACAAAACATGACAACATATTTCTGTAATCTTTATAAAAGCCCAGAAAAAGGAATGAAAGCAGACCGTATTACGTAAACATACACTGAAGTACATACACATGTGACTTAACAACAATCACGCATTTTCCATCATACAAAATCAGATGATTGTTGCTTTATGGAAGTCCAATTTTGCGGATCCGTCTGAAGCAATCCGATGTTAATTCCAATTTGACTGAATGTTGAAAACTTTTTTTATTTTTTTTTACTATTTTACCTATTGTACATTTTAAGGATAGATATGTAGGATAGTAGTATCCTAGTTCTGCTGTTAAGGCTATCTTCAAGGCAAGTAGTTGTCGTATGATGGCACTTTATCAATAACAAAGCGCCATCAAGACCAATTGTAACAACTATGACACTAAAGTTAATAAAAAAAACGATTTGATTGTTGCCGGTACGTCACGGCTTATTGGCTCTTATGTGGGTCCAATGTAAACATTAGATTCGGTACTCGAGTAGTTAATTAGAATGCCGCAAATAAACTGGCTGATAAGCATACAATGATATATATTACGTACTGTATCAGGCAGGTCGCAATGGAACAGATCCAAGAGCTTATTATACCGTTTGATTTGATACATGGCGTTGGGATTATGCGCTTTCTGAATCATGAATTGTGCAGGTCATATAGGCTTTGGATTAAAAAGATTATGTATATACTAGATATATCATATAATATGTATAATACATGCTACGTTCAATGGGTTGAACGACACGGATTTCTCTTTCAGGGTAGAAACTTTTCGCCATTCTGATATATTATCACAACGATGCATGTAAAATCGAAAAACCCATTTAACGTCTAGCCGCATTCCTGATTGTGGCATGTCTCAACTGATTAAAGGTGAAAGCATTCGTCTTGATCATGGCTTGATTTGAGACATTCAGGCCGCCGGCTGCTTTTTAGACGTCTTCCCATAGATCCCATATCAGAGCCCATTATTTGTACTTCCTTCCGTGTGAGATGTCAACTAATCTTGTCAAATCAAACACACGTGAGAAGCTCAAGCTTTAGCCTATACCTGAGCCTAAGCTGAGCCTAAACCTAAGCCTATGTAGTACCGAGGAACATAGGAAAATTAAGTGCAATATGATATCACCTTAATTTTGTAGTAACTCGCGTGAAGAAGAAAACTTGATCACCACCACAGAAAGCAAGTTATTCATAAAACAGATGGTAGAGAAGAATGTGTTTTTGCCATTCGCTGGTTGTAGGCAACAAGATTGCTGAAAACGCTGGTTGTTAACTTTGGAACGGACGCGATTAAGTGGCTGTGGCACCCGAGACATTGACACAAATACATACATAGGTACACATGTAGGTACATATGTACATACATACAGTGGCGGTCATATGTTTAAATTCACCTACGATTTTTATGATTTCGTTGAATATCTCAGTGTTGAGGCGTTTTTTGGGCTTAAAAATTTGAAAGGATGTTCATAATAGGTAGGCCAAACAGTATTAACCATAAATTCAATGATAATTAGCGTCTGTCACATGTCCGGTGGCGAAAACCGCCGTTGCGTCGGCCGTTGAACGCGTGCGATTTTGCATGCGCCATTGGGGTTTGCGACGTTCTTACTCATGATGTTTATTATGTATTGATCTTAAAAGTTGAACATACATTTATAAACACCATGGTGATCAAATACGTTTGTTGAAAACAGCGTGTGTTCATTTTTATGCGTAAAACAAAGGAACATCGGTCACACATGTAACGATAGTTTTCACTGTTCGATTTCTTTGCTTAAATTTTCTTGTTTCCGGTAATGAAACCATAATTTACCGTCCGGTTATCGAATAAGGTGTCCGACACATGAATTATTCGTTGTTAATACAATGATTGGGCTCTGCCTCTGAGCTACCTCAAGGTCAGACCCACACCTCTACATATCGCCAAACCTTCTTCATTATGCAATCGGTCGTAGGGGGGCCTGACATGTTAAATGAACAAAATTATTACGGCGATGCATGGTGGATGTTTAAAAGTATTACTAAAGTTAATCCCACATCAATAAAAGGTAGATCACATGACTTACAACGTTGGAAACCCTAATGGCGCATGCAAATTTGCACGTGTACTAAGGCCGACGCATCGGCGGTTTTTGCCACCGGACTTGTGACAATCGTTAATCATCATTGATTTTGAGGTTATCACGGTTTGGAATGATAATTATAAACATCCTATCAAAGTTTCAAGATGAAAGAACCACTATACACTGAGATATTCGATAAAATCATAAATATCGTAGGTGAATTTAAACTTATGACCGCCACTGTACATATGAATGTAGGTATTATGAAGATATATAACTTTGAATTAGAGAAACGAAATTAATTTCAACTAGAATTACTGCACAAAAAAAAACAAAAACGGTCTAATTTGATAAGGGCGGATTTAGAAAAATTAAGTTCGTTAGAAATAAGGTATGTTCTACGATCACCCCGGACTAGATTCCATTACTTGTGGTTGTGGATGTCCTTGAAACCAGATAAGCTAGCTCAACATGAAAAAACACGTGCATGTTATCATAGGGTTGTCTAATTAATTAGACTTCTTTTATTCTGAATTACGTCATATTTTTCATTGCGGGTTTACAATCCATTCAACGCATACACATTATTATTATAGGGCATTGGCAGAACAAAGAACCATGGTCAGACCGCAAGTCAAATCGTAAAACCCAATGATCAACAGAGTAGTTTTGACCATTGAAATGGGTCACCAAAAACTACTATTCGAGTATTGTTAGCTGTTTCCGGTCATATCGTAAAATACAGTTGAGTATATTATAAAAACGTCAAAAGTAGATATGTATTTCTACATGGATAATGTATATTAACTTTACCGATATTATATTTTACGTCATACTGTATACCGGAAGTAATCAGAACTATGTACTTATTTTTTATAGTACACTTATTGGAGCGGCAAACGTATTAATAATCGGTTTCATTGTATGCAATTTCGTAAAAATATCTACACAAACCAAAAAATCAGGGTTACGTACAAGAGTTAAATCGGTGTTGAACGAATGAACGAATGAATGAATGCTGTTGGTTTCATACATGTCCATCTGACAACCTCATTACCCTGATTGAAGGCAAGGCTTCTGGCAATCTCATTCAAGCCAATCTCTTACAAACTAATTGACAACCTTGACTAAGTTGATGACTTTCGAACGCTGTTTATTTTTTTCTGTCAGTGCCTCAGCTCATGGATTGCCAAAATGACTTAACGATGACTTGAGTGCAATGCAAACTATATAATCATTCGGATACCCCGTCGTCCCCGTGTACCGTGTAAACCTGTATACATTCAACAAATTATGGGCATCAAATCAAACTGATGAAAAAACGTAATAATAATTTTGTTCCTCATCGAGGGTGGAATTTAATTCGAGTACTTTGCAGTACAGATACTTTAATTAAAACATCTTTGTAAATAGGGCGGATGTCAACGGTAAATGAATCAATGATAACTAAATAATTGGTTCTTACAGTGACGTAAGTACTAGGTACAACTTGTAGTGTTTTCTTGTACTCAATATAATTAAGTAGATGGGGTAGCGTTCGATATCAGTGTATGTTGATAACCCGCTTATCCAAGATTACGGGAAAATGAAACAACACAGGAATTACTTCGTTCGTGTATGCCCTGCCCTCTGAGCAATTAATGATACAATTTTTACTTTTCAAATGGGAACATACCGACTAAGACCGTCTGTGCTATATTAACTTCGTTTCTCATTATAAACCAGACGATTCGAGCACTGAAGCACAAATCTTTTGAATTAAACAGTTCAAGATCCCTATCAGTTCAAGTTCGGATTAATGAGTATATATGTAACTCATCAGATGATGAATCGATTCGTGCAACTAATGGGAATTCTATTCCTGGCCTTCCAATTACACGTCTGGCTTTGATTCTCACGACAACCATACGTTTTTCGTCTTTGGCTTCAGATATCAGAAAGAAACTGTTATGGAGACTTTATGGAGATAATCAGAGGATTATGGATGAATTAACCACCAACGTATTTTCTATTAGAAGCAACCGGCTAAAAAATAGAGCCACTTGCTGAACCGTTCTGGAATTTGGACCCACGTTCTATGTATTTCTTACTGAATATAATACAAACTTACAGGGTGTCCCACGTAACTTGCAATATTCTGCGAGGCCGCCAAAATTTTTGTGGTTGAGCTATTTGAAAAATTAAAAAAGCAAATGAAAGCCCGTTTTATAAAGTTTTTTTCGCCGCAAACTAGAAGTTCTTAGCTATTACGCAGATCGAGATATTTTCATTTCACCAAAAGTAGTCATTTTCAGTTTTGAAATCTCAGTGGGCTCGGTGATCAACAGTACCGGTTGAAACTCATTTAAATAACTTTATCTTGTCAAGAAGATTAAAAGCTGATTATTTCCCGTGTAATTGAATGTAAAAAGGTAGTTTTCTGATTCAAAATACGGTTTTGAGAAGAAATCGGTAATGTGTCTTGTTTGTGATTTTTATGTCTTTTTATGACTCCTGCGTGGTTTCGGTCGATTATCCAACGTATAAATAAGACCCATCATGATAAAAAAAAAACACATTTATTATTAATGATTACACAAACTTATTTTCAGACTTATATTAACTTTTCAATGAAGTACTGTGTTTCTAGAACAATTTTTAGAGCCCCCGATGAGACATCGAAAACTTAAAATGACTACTTCTGGAAAAGTAGCCATAACTTGAGCACTGTTTGTACAGTAAACCTCTGGTAGGTGGCAAACAAAACTTTACAAACTGGACTATCATTTGCTTTTTTAATTTTCGAAATAGCTCCCCCACAAAAAATTTTGTGGCCTCGCAGAATATTGCAAGTTACGTGGGACACCCCATACTTGTGTTAAGTACATATATAATGCTAATAATTAACGGACCAGTGGGTGGCACACCGATGGATGAGACATTCTTTCAAATCGTGGATTGTCGAGATCATTCAAGTCATCACGTATCGTTCAAGCTATATCAACCATGATTTAACCAAGTATTAATATTGAGCCTCTTAACACGGATCACCGATGATGATCAGTATAATATTTTAGCATTAAATTGTGGGATAATCGTCAGTATTTGCCATACATGGTCGGACAATAAACGAAGAACGACCAAGTATCGGCAAGAAAAACAGTTGAACTTCCGAGTTGCAAAAAATCACGATTCACTACAGTCGCTAGATGGTTCAGTAACTCATGCTTTTTACCGATCCTTCAAATTTAGCTTGTAGAGTAGTATCAGAACGCCGTGCACAGAACTTGAATATTAAAAAAACTCCTATACCTTCCCATACCTGTCAGAAACCAACTACAACTAACATATAAAATGTACATATTGACATACAGATACATTCTTCGTAAAAATAGTTTCATGTTTTAGAAAGGAAGAAATTGTCTTGTGTCTTGAAAGAGTCTTTTGATGAATGAAGACAATGTTTCGACTAGCCATGCCAATTTCCTGCTGTATTTTGTACTGGTTCAGCCGGACATAGCCATCCTCGGACACGCTCTCTACACGAGTGATGTACCTGGAATATACACCTTCACCTGAAACGTTCATTGGCAACTTTATCACACAGAAACTGATTATTCACTAAAAATCACTACTACTAGAGTAAAATGAACCTGCGCTCAAAATTGATAAACCATTCCGAGTTTAATCTACACAATAGTTTCACTGGGAAGAAAGAAACTGTACATACTGTATATCATTTGAGCGATGGCTACTGGAGAAAAACTAACTAAGCGAACGAATATAAAAAACCTCAAATTCATAGAAAAACGTAAATTTCGATGAAATAAGCAAAACTAGCATTCTAGCTTATATAACTAACCTCATAGGTCTATATAGTTGTGGCGAGTATAGAACATCGTAACCGACGACGGCAGTGGATCGTTGCAGCTGTCTGTTCCTTCTATACGGTCGTTGACTGGATGTTCGTCCGGTCGATGGTCTGACCACGTGTTCGACGTCCACCGAATTGCCACGGGCCAGCGATGACGACGCGCGGATTCTGCAATTAGGAAAATAGAAATTAGAGAATTAGGAAAATTTTGATTAATTTTGTTAAATCGGTGATTTTATACAAAATTGACAAATCTTCAGATTCTATACAATTTTCAATTTTACACTCACTCAATGATAAACGTATTGGGAAACAATTTTATCAGTGGCATCAAACAGAAATAGTCGCTGGGAGATACCGACATGATGACTAGGGACTGTATAGACCTGAACGTGGGTCTTTCAAACTCTTCGACGTTTAGTAAAACTTTCAGCAATCTCCGTTATTGAAGCATAATCGTTTATATAGTGTAAATACAGTATGTGCGTACTCAAATGCATGTTAAAGTAGCAGATACCGTCCTGGTTGACTTGACCTGGATGTTACAGGACTTACGTACATCCTGTCGAATCCTACATAAAGTACATGTACTGTACATAGATACATACTAATCCAAGTTACAGGACTTACAGTATATACTACATACATACTTGGAAATAATAGATAACGCTAAACCATTGCTTAGTTTAGTTCATATAAATGTACATATAGGGCCTAACATACTCCACCATAACACCATAATATAACACGTTATGATACGGAGGCGGAGTCTGTTATGGTAGGTCAACATACTTCCCCATCGTAACATAACGTAACGCAACATTTTTCCGACCAAACTGTGTTATGGTATGTTATACCAATAAATTGGTATAACATTCCATAACATACTTGAATAAAAAAGAATTTTCCGATTTGAAAAAATTGTTTTCATTCACTTATCAGCTCTAAATAGTTCCGTAAAGCATAAACCGATTATTTTCAGTATTTCAGCACGATAAATAGCATTCCACCTTCACCTTTAGTGGTAAGCCGAGTATAAAACGAGATTTCCTGTTTCAAAATTCTTGAAGCAAATGAAACTTGAATCTCGATTGATTTCCCAAGCAGGAAATACAGCTTTCTTGTCCTGACTTGAAAACAATTCTCAGACAGGGGGCGCGTGCAGCACAGCACGTTCCATAAGGGCAGTGAAACATCAGGTTATCCACCGCCTGTGACTTGTTTGCTAATTCTGCAGAGCTGTAAGAAATTCTAAAAAGCGAAATTAACTGCAATTGTTTCAGGATAGAGTAGCGAATGTTTTGAAGTAAAAAACTAGAACTTGAACAATGAAATAAATGTTAAATAATTTAAAAACCTCATTTTGTTCGATAGTCAGTTATGTTATGTTATGGCGGATGTCATGACATACTCCACATGTCGTATCATAACATAGCACGCCGCATCATAACCAGCTATGTTATGATGGTATGTTATGTTACGTGTTATGGTGAAGTATGTTAGGCCCTTATGGCGCAATCAAGTTATCCAATAGTTAGTTATTCTTCGATGAAATTTACTAAGCTTTGTTGTAGATAAAAGCGGTTTTGTGGCTCAATATGTGCGGTTATGTGTAGTAAAGACTATAATTCTGTCGGGCGCTTAGAGAATAAAGGATAATATAATTAGTGTGCTGAATCAGTGATCACATGACATTCCTCTGTATGTTACATTAGCGGCCGAGAAGTGGAGGGAAAAGAGGAATTCCCCTCGTTTTGGCATTTCCAAAAAAGTGGATTTTGTTCCTCAAGGTGTTGGTAAAATGGAACTAAAAACTGCCGTTTACTCATTGACGAAGTTCACCTTCTTTTGAAGGGTTGGCTACTCCGCCAGTGGTCATAGTACATGGTCATGGACTCATGGTACATGGTCACACTGACGCACATTCCAAAACAAATTCCAAAGACATTATTTAATGGCGTTTATGGAAATGGCCTGACATGTTTAATGGCCTTACATCGATAACAATCATGTTTTGGCGAGTCGCATTGCGAAAACAACAGTTCACCTGCTTACGATCTGACACATTTATTTCTTTTAGATTTTTTATAGTGGCTGGGAAAGTAGCAATCGTATTGACAAGCTCATTAACGGAATCTTCTCAACCAAATCGAGGTGTTTGACAGAGTAGTTCACACTTGTTTACGAAACATATGAGCTTTGTATTTATAAATACACATACGTATGTATGCTCCTGTATGTAGGCAGTATAGTTGGTTGGATCACTTGACTGAAGCTCAACCACTCAGCGTAAAGTAGATCAAATATCAACCGCGTCGTATAATAATCGACTTCGGTGTAAAATGATTTCGGTTTGGTTTGAAAATCTGATTCGAACTTCATCGCTTCAGAAAGACGAGTAGACTAAATTCTTTTTTATCACTAACCGTTGTGTGTACATATAGTTTACATTCAACTTTGTAGCTTAACAACAACAGTCAAAAGATTACATGCATAAATTCCTAATCAGATGTATTAATGTGTGCGAAAACAGTAGCAATAGCCTGCATTGTTTGTCAGTCATCATGGAAAATAGAAGCCGCTTTCACTCAAAGGTATCGAAACATGACTCTAATATATAAAACGAATATGAGAAGTATGATACACAAGAGAAAGAAGAAATTCCCGGATGCCCGGACAGGACATCGTGATTCACGGTATTACAAATCTGACCCACGATCATGGATTATCTGCCCTGAAAGCTGAACAGTACAAACGTGCAATTCTTCTAACGGCCCTAAGCTATGTACATTATCAGTTACTTTGGGAAGTGTCTCTGTTTGTGTCTTTGTTTACATACTTGGCTAGGATTATCTCATGAAGCTTGTAGTCAGATGGCATGAGATGTGTAAGTACCTGTGATTCATACACATGTTTACGTGCCTCTAATAAATCGTAGTAGCTAATTATTATTATTGATAATGTTAAGAAACACGATACTTGGGCATTCCAGATTCTCATATTATACAAGATTTCCGGGTTAGCTTACCACGCCTCATAAATCTTACATGATTTTCACATAAAAGATCTTTCATAATTTTTACATAATACGTCCTACCTAATTTTCACATAATACATCTTACATGATTTTAACAGCCTGAGAACGATGCTTCCAACTGTTTCATCACTTCATCGCTCAAATTGACAATAGTTCATACTTTTGACTACATAAGATATTTGAAAAAATTTACAGTAATTAAAAAGGGAAGGTAAAACTAAAATGAAGCAACGTGTTATAAAATAAGTAATTGTTAATGATTTCGAATGGATATAGTCTGTTGAGGATCGAATGGTTGTGAATTGAGTATGATTGTGAGATGTGACGCTTGCAGGTGATATCTGAAGGTTGGCTGTGCTTCAAATAGATTCACGATCAGATACTCCATTAGACCAGCAATATAATGTACAGTATTTGTACATGTATGTATGCTTTGCTGCCGAGTTAGAGCCGTTGCCAATTAACAATTATTTTATTTCAAGAATAACATAATATATGGTGTTTGCCATTGTGACACGTTACCACGGACACAGACGCCCGTTAATTGAGCTAGTCTTACGGCATTTAAAAGAAGCGTAAGCTTAGAAAATGTCACCTTTATCTCTTTTGGTGTTCAGTAGAACTGGACAACTCAGATTTCCGGCAAAAAAGAACAGTTGAAAGCGGTTTTAATACTTGAGTTCATAAGTTGTTTCAAAACACTCCCCTTCGTTAATATGCATTCACCTACATACATACGTGACAATTATTCTACTAATGTAGGCTGGCGAACAAGCTATAGAACACAACAAAGCTTCTTCTAAACAAAAGTTTTTTTGATCAACAGCTTTCTATTTCTTAAAATACATCCTTTATATCCATTTTTAAATTTTTCAATCTTAGGAAGCAAATGGTGATGGTACAGTAAAGCAAGTTGTGTCAAAGTGAGCCATTATGTATGTACATAGCTAACCTCTTCAGACTATGTTTAACGGTCGGCCAGTTAAGTCCCGACAGCAGTCGTCGTTTGGTATTGGTTACGGTATTCTGGCGTTCACTGGCACTGGCCGTGTTCGATGTATCGTGTTCGGATATGGTAGATTCCATTGATGTGAACGTTGATTCGGCCAGACTGCAGGACAGCCACGAAGCTCGAGTGTACAGACCTAATCCACTAAACTGGACGGGCGACGTTGAGCGTGACACATTGGGACTTGGTGACACGGGTCGCGAGGTGGACTCGACTGAATCGCGTGACATTGACATTTGTGACTGGGACCTGTTCTGTGACATGTGCCATCCGGGTGATAGGCGACCCGAGGACGTGTCGAACGAATGCGATGACATGGCCGACTGGAGACAACACGAAGATGGTGACAGTCGACCGTTGTTATCACCGTATGGTGATCTATTCCCATAGTGGGGGACTTCAGCACTCGTTTTACGACTGGATGGTGTGGTCTGGATTCGTCGTGACTGCGATCCACCCGACGGAATGCCCTCACAACAGGCGTACGGCACCGGGGATCGGGCACGAAGTCTGGCTAACGGAGGTGACGACTCAGGTGTCGACTCTTGATTCGCCTGTTCGTAAATGTTGCCACCAAATTGGCATGGTGAGAGTCGACCGTTCTGGGGATCACAGTTTTGCTTGTACAGAGGATACGGGGACAATCTGCCCGATCTTGATGTCATAATGGTCTGGTCCGACGATTTGCGATTGACCGTGGCAATGGTACATCTGGATGACTGGTAGCTGGAACATGAAGGACTCGGACTGACATTTCGTGGTGGCAGACGTTCATGTGGTGGTGAAAGACGATCCTTTGTTACAGGAAGGTTACTACTGCATGGATGGTGCGGTTCAGGAGTGGTGTTATTGATTTTACATGGTGATAGTCTGCCATTCGAAATGTTCGATTCACCATCAGGTTGATCACGATTCAGGGCATCAGTGATTGTCGATGTTGATTGATGGTCGATTACTGGATCACCGGAAGAGGGGTATTTGGCGGTGGAGAGTTGGCGGATTCGGCTGATCATTTTGATTACGTGGATTAAGTCATTGATTTACTGAATATTTGGGAGATGGAATAATATTCTCTGCTTACCAAACGTACAAAGCAAATTTAAAAAGAATTAAGTTGATAAATCAAGTACATTTTACATTACAGTTTATGTGTGTTTGTTTTGTCTAATATAAGATACGTTGATTCTAACATAGTGGATCCTACGCACTATATAAAAGATACTGCCGTGTATCGTACATAAATCATCGTTGCATACGTTAGCCACTGGTTAGAATCGATAACTTTCAGTACATAACCCTTCGTAGTGGCTGTTATTCTGGTAAACAACCATTCATAATTCTTCGTAGCAAAGATTTCGGTCAATGAACCGTATTGAATGACGCATGAATGTGTGAAAGAGCGCAGTAATGAGAAGTTCAACCAACCACCGAACCAAAGGGTGTACGTGCAAGTATAAATTAACTTGTATTACTGAAAAGTATGTATATGGTGTTATAGTATATGCATAAAACATAACATGTAACTTGGGAAAAAAATTTACGGCTAAATATTTAGGGTCGTGTTTTTCATGTTCATCTACATGTATGAAGTTCTAATACTTTTTTCATGTACATATCACTCAATAAAACAGTACTACATACTGTATGTATGTATGTACATAAAAAATCCGAATCTGGAGGAAGTTGTAATTTGAACTGAAATGAGGTTGTCGTTAAATGAATCCTTCCAACACCGTATTATGTATATAAACGGTCACTGAAAAACAGGAAACTGTGGTTTAATGAGCTGCCATGAACTTAGCGAAGGCTCTAAAAACATAGGAATCGCGATAATAGCAGCCGTTTAGCATGAAATGAACCATCAGTGGTCTGTGTATAAGCAATAATTAAGGTCACACAGCTAAAACATAATGAGCTATGTCTGTGTGAGTCCCGAATATCTGACATGAACTTTGGTCATAAAATGATTTAAAAAGTTTCATCACAAGTGAGGGTTATTTTCTCTGAGTACCGGTAAAGTTTTCTGACAAATTGCATTCAACGGCAACCTCTCTGTTCCGTGTAATCAGGCTCTATTAGAATATACACATTTAATCCACATACACTGATACTTTTATTAATGTGATAGCAAAAGCAGATCATACATGAGGTTTATAAACTTTATGGTTTGCTGAATCTGTTGGCCGTTAGCCGTGTTTTGAATAAATCATACGACCTTATCGGCTTTCGAACTGAACTTTATAATTCATAAGCAAGGTCGACACAAATAATGTCCTTAATTTTACATGCATTGTTTATATTGAAGGGATGGTTATGATGAATACATACTTGATTTCATGTAACTAGAGCGTACAATCAACACTGATTTATTCTCTCTGCGTGCAAATGATTGATTCATCTATAATGGAATCATTAATGTTACTGCAGTGTACGCAACTCAATGATTTTCTGATTAGGTACAACATCCACTTTGACTTCGTCTTTTATTATCTTGATAACATTATCGTCAACGTATGGGATAAAAATACCCGGGTTTGCATGAACCATGGAAGGAAAATGTATTCTAACTTGATATGACACAAAACAGTCATGATTATTCGATTTTTAAATCAAGTTTTGTCGACTATGTAGCAAGCAAGAATAGATTGAATTCACAGTCATAGAGATTGCACCTTGAAAGTAATCTGCCAAAATGAAATGAAATCTTCTGTGGTTTTGAGTATACAGGTGTTGGGATATGTTTTAACTTATCATTTCTTGTGAATAACTTTTTAGGCATCAACGTAATACGTAATAAAATTTATCTATCCAATAAACTTTCAAGAAAAGCTTTCAAATATTGCAGCAATGGATGTTCACAAATTACACCTATATTCTAGCTACCAACTCTACCATATTAACCAATCCTGACCACGATGTCCTGTCTGTGGATAAATTCCACATATTCCATCAAGGCAGAATATGGATTAGCAACATTTTTCTAGCCCAACGTAATTATCAATGTAGCATTAAGCCACTAAAACAGAGTATCATTTGAATTATAAATAGACCTACCGACTGTTTGATAGCGAGCGAGTAAGAAGAAATCTATCGGTGACAAGAAAAAAAGGTTATGGTCACGTTAGCTTCGGTCAAACTCATTCATCAAACGGCAATAATAAGCTCTACGTTCGGACAACAAGTATCATATGTACATGTACTTACAGTACATTACAGTACTTGTTTACGATGACATTGATCAGATTATTTGGTTTATGCGCGATGAAACAGGAAGAAACCAAAGATTTTTTCCGAAAATGAGGGAATTTGTAGGTTCTGCATGAAGATTTCAATAAAGAACCAAATAGCGAGGTTTGAATTTTAATACAAAACGTAACTTTTAGATAGTAAGCCCTGTATGTGATCATGTGAGGATCGTTACATCCTTGTCCGACCCTGCAACAACCGGTGGGTCTGTCACTCAGTTTCGTTGATTGCCATAGTCTTGGAAGAAAACAGTAGTAAAATAGACCAAAAAGGAGATTCACATAAATTCAAAAAATCATAGAATGTGAGTAATGAATGACTAGCTAACTTATATGATAACTTATGTAAAAACATCTGATGATGATAAACTATTCATCTTGAAATTAATCATGTGATGCTTGTCTGATCATCGTATCATCCTCGTCCGACCCGGCAGCAACCGGTGGGTCTGTCACTCTGTTTGGTTGATTGCAATGTCTGTCTGTCAGCTGCTACCATCATCGCATTTCATATATCAACTCATCAAACTAAACAAGAAGTAAAGGTGCCTCGCCTAGTGAGTAACATTGAATATGTATCTATCAATGAAACCGTAATTAAAGTTTCACCAAGAAAGAGGTTAGGTGAATGAGAAAATGTCATCAGGTTCCACAACACGAAAGTTCGACGGAACGTTTCCATGGTCTAATTCAAAGAGTTTTCTTCTAAATGTTCTACTTAGAAAAGCACCAGAAACTTATGCAAATGTTATACCATTGTATCCTAAACAATACTGACGAAAATCTAGTTTTTGGCCAACAGTGGCATGTGGCAGTGAATTTGTGGCACGTGAGCAGAAACACACGATATTTAGTTGAGAAACTCACAATATTAATGTTTGATGACAAAACTGACCGGATGTTAATTACTCTGATCAGGGCGTGTTTTTCCCACGTTTTCTTCCGGCATACTCCACGTTAGAGTGGAATATGTCGTTTTCAAGTTATAATTAGAAACTAGAAATAGTAACAGTAAAGTCATATACATGTACAAGTACATACAATAACGGTCGGCGACATTCTCATCCCTACTACTCTTCTTGAATATTTTATTGCTAGATTTTTAGCATCTCCTAGGTTGGCATCTCCTGCCTGACTCAATATGAAACCAAAACTTATGGAAGAACGCAAAACTTTGTAGAAAATGATTTATCGAAGGTCCGTATGTACTATAAGATTATGCTGTCGTGGTAAATATGACATGCCCTACATGTATACAGAATACAGTACTGTACTGTACCCCATGGTACATGCACTCAAAATACATATACCACAATAAACCTGCGGATGAAAAAAAAGCAAATCAATGCGATTCGCTGTTGAAAAAGTTAAACAAATAAAATGAGTATTTTCCCTATAACGGTTCTAAAACATTTCTCATCACCAGAAAACTTTCCATGATTCTCAAATTTATTCATCCGAATTTTCTCTACCAGTATAGGCTGCGGCCAGTTTAATTAGGTGCCACAGATGCTTGGTAGCTGTTGGGGCGGATGCAGAGGTTGAAACACACCACCATCGCATGTTTGTCACGATTACGTGAACTTGCAAGCGATAAATCATAACTCAAAATGATTCAATTTTATAGTTTTTCTCTAATGTATGTTTTGTTTTTCGCAGCATGGCAGCCATGTTGAAAAGTTTGAAACGTGCGCCTTATCATCCTAATGTCACATCATCGTATAAAGTGTCATACTTACATACATACTTTCATCAGAGACATTATCAAATTTGCCGACGTATCAATGAAAGCTTGGTTAGAATGATGGCATTATTTCTGTACATATCTGTTCACATTATCAACGGGAAACGTCGGTTACATAAACTATATTCTGTAACATTTTTGCTAATTAATAATGAAGGAATCTGTCCATCATCAAAGCAACTAAAAACACGTGCTGTATCTAAAGTAATAAAATACAGTATGCCCTCCCTTTATGAATCCGATGATTTCCGGCGGTGGTAATGGACAGGGACGCTCAACCACAAACATGGAACATGTTGGCTAGTAAAAAGTGGGGCTGCTAATCCATTGGTACATTTGCATTACTTGAACAATATTTGAAATGTTATTATAATTATAATTGAAAGGCATGTTAGTCAGACTATGAAGAAAACATCGAAATTGTTGCTTTGTTAGCTATGTAATCATCATAGCATTTAATTTGTGAAACAACCGATCTTGCTATTTCAGATTATGCATGATGATATGATGAACATTCGAACTGTACTCATTTCAAATCACTGAAATATTTATGAACCTCTCTAACCTCTTCAAAAAAATATTCACGACAAACATTACTATTGTAGCTAACCAGTTAACCTTCAGAGTGTATAGTAAAAGACTTTCGTGTTGAAATATTAGTTGAACTAAATTATAGTTAAGAAAATGGTATAAAGGTAGTTTGACGGAGCTGACCGACAGCAAATATCGAGCTATGGCCCCGAAGAAATGATATCAAATAAATTTGAATTGCATAGGCAAGACTTAACCAAATCAGAGCAAATTTCTCCAAACAAAATTTCATGGATATAATACCAACATTTGTTGCGGATCAGCCATGGGCGATGGTGTTTTATCGAACGACGATGGCATGTGTGATTCGTCCAGGAGCAGGTCGATGGAAGTCGACTGGTAGCTTCGGCAGATCGGCGGTGCGCCAGACGATTTCGAGGTCGTGGTCGGAGTCGCCGGAGTCGCCGTCGATGAAACGGTCGGAGTCGGGGTGAGCATACGACCTCGCAGTTTGCGACGGGTTGAGCAGACCATCGTGTTCTCCGTATACGTGTCACCCGATTCGGCTCTGAACATTTGAAGATAAGTAGGAACTTTATGAAATGAAAGAAAGTTTGAGCATTTCGTTGAGAATTTCTGACTTTATTAACTACATTATAACATAGCAAGTTTAGGTTATCGGAGGAAATTTTTTATATTAAGTTTGTACACGAATACATGAAGCAAATCAATCCCAGTGTCTCATCTAACACAGGCTGGATGTTTTGATACGTTGTGATAGCACTGCAAGAAAACGTGACAAATTCGAGAATCGAATGTTAAATAAAGCGCAAAATGTTCCATCGATTGTGTAACTCGTCTCGTAAACAAATATGTAATAAGTAAATTAAACATATAAATAAATAAATAAATAAATAGCCATTATCCCGGACCAACTCGGTGATGTCCCTGGACGAGGTCTGCTTAGCCAGAGGCGGCGGTATTTGGTGGTTGTCGTTAGATTGATGGTTGGACGAGTTGGTGGTTGAGGTGGTGGAGATGGTTGTGGTGGGTGACTCAGTGGATGGTTGTGTTCTCGGTAATTGGGCTGAATGCGCCGGTATTTGATGCATTATTCGCAGGCACTGGTGCATTGGAAACATGTGGAATGGACGCACGTCAATCCAGCATAATATTGCTGATCCGAAGCTGAAATACCACCGATTATTTGGTTTTCTGTCGTAGTCAATATGTACTACTGTTTATTTTGTTGCAGTAAACCTTTTCACACTCATCAAATTTCTGAGAGGATTGGTATCTCTAGCTATCCCTCAGGTTGGGTGAAGGATTCAGCTATTAAGTCAAGCAAGATACAACTACAAGATGAATAGATACAGATTAATTATAAAATTTTAACACCCGTGGACTCCAAGCATTAGCTTACGTAGAAGCAGTTTAGTAGGTTGGGTTGGAAATTATTTTGGCAGTTGGTCGGGTGTGACGAGGTACAACAGTACTGCAATGTTTATGGTATGATGTGCACATAAACACCGTTTATTCGATCAAAACTATTTCCTGGGACCTTTTTTTCGTAAACCCTTTCCTTCACTCCCAAATCTATGCCATTAAAATGCCGAATGATGTCTTAATAAGACATCTGGGATTATGCTAAATGATGTGGTTTTTGCTCAGGGTAAACTAACTTACCCGATCGCACGGACAGATGTGCACACTATTTGGGCAAGAGGGAAAAGTTTTACATGAAATGTCCCAGAAAAGTCTTAACTCAATAAACGCACAGAACATATTGTAGGTATTCTACATTTGTAAATGCAGTACATATTTATGTATCTAGTGCAACGAAATGGAGTACTTTGATGTCAATCTACTCAAGCATATCTGACAAGCAGCCAACCAAATATTGAGCTTGTAGCACACACTACATACAAAATGTACGGTGCCATACTTATCACCTGTTCACAGGTCGAAGATTCATCACTGACTAAATGTTGTAAACAATATAGTGGTTAAAATTATTTGATCAGAAGAAAAAACGGTATTGTCGACGATCTAGACGTCACAGACATTTGAAGTACAGCTGCATGAATTTAGATGTATGAAGCCTTCAATGGCAGCCTTTCAAAGTTTGTTCGCGTCATCAATTATATGCAGTGCCGTCTGTCTAGTGTAATGCGTAGGTCGCCAGCGTCGGAAACTGGTGGTCCTTGGTTTGAAACCTAATTGAGACACGAATCCTTACTCTTTGCCCAGGGGTTTTTGCCATTGTCCGTCAGCTAATTCAACCTCTCTCGCCACTACGAAAACACCATTCTGAATGGTAATAGTGTGCCATGCTGGCTTCAGTAAAGGAGAAGTCCCAGTAACAACACTCAATGTATTATCATTATGTTTTGTTCGTGTTGTATTGTTGAGATGCCGACGTCTCACAACAATGCAGACAGCGTACATATACAGGAAGCTGACTGTCTGTCTACTCATCATAATCATTTACGACAAAAGCCATTCCCTTAGTCTTCGTCACTCATTTCATTCCATCCGTCAACATTAATCATGCAAATCGTTTTTTCTGCCACTGTCATATTCATAATGGGTAAAGGTTGTACATACATATAATCAATTATATATATTCAATTTGTATGCTAATTACTGTTCTGATGAACTAAAAATAGTTTATAATCAACAGCCTCCTACGAAAAAAGAGGAAGGCATATATATATAAGATTATAATGTGATTATCGAGCTTTCATTCCAGATTATATTGTAACTATTTTAAGCATTAATTACAGATTATATTATAAGCATGGATTACCGTAGGTCCAAGAATACACGTTCTGGCTAAATACGACTCTTCTATTTTAGATCGCAGTCCATGAACACTGATGGAGGTCCACAAACGCAAAACTCGTTCGATTCCGGTGAAACATTTCGCTTGAAACGTGTGGTATATAACGATGTGTTTTTTTGTTTTGTACGTTGTCCGAAATGTTCGATTAATTTATATTCAGAAAGTTTTTGTAAACGCTTCTAGTTATAATGAGATCTGATTATGGACAATATGGAATGGAAACCCACAGTTGTGACCAAACATGTCGACATTCTCATTTTCTCTTCCTAATTCTTGCTGTCGATCATTCTTGTGAATCAAGAACTTGACTGCTGTTTATGATGAAGATGACATTAGCCTATCAATGTCACACATGCAATTCCTTGTACTGCATAAATTATTTTAGAAACTATTTGGCGGATCTACCGGATCTAGGTAACATTTGAAACATACTATGTATCATATACAGAAGAACACACTATGTATCATACATAAATGCACTGAGTGACATTCCGTTCGCTCAGTGAAACGCGCCGACGGGCATAAAGCAGATTCGGTTCCGCGGCTTATGTCATTTTCAGTGAAGCAGAAACATGCGTGTTTTCATACTGATATGTATGATCTGCACCAAGGTAATTTAGAATACATAAGTGTTTGTACAGCAATGTTGCAGAATATAAGTTCATTATACAAGTCTAATATGTAGTCTATAAATAGTCAAACAATACAATAACATGTCATGCTGTCTAACTTAACCTATGTACATAATTTAACCTTTTAATGAAACGAGATATCAAAAAGTCTCCATGTATTTTATGTAGGTGAGCTCAGATTTATTTCCTCAGTAAAACTAATTTTAGACGAAGAAGCTACATACGTTCTAGGAGAAGGATGACACATACAGACGGACTGTGCAGCAGTATACGAGTAAGATATTGAGCCAATAAAGCTAAGTATTCGGTCCATACACCCACAGAAGTGTGTATACGGACATCTGCAACTCTGTATAAACGAATGACACTAGGATATGTATGTATGTATGTACTTTAGCAATAATACATACATACATAGCGTGGGAAACAGTCCTATCTGCCATTTAAAACTCGCTGCTTCACTCTTAGTCATACAGCATAGTCATCTAATAAATACATATCGTGCACGTGTTTGAGTAAGTATGTACGTGTCACCCAACCATGCTCTAACTTTTACATCACGCTTCAAAAGTTTATAGGAGTTAGACGATGGCAATTGCAACTTCCAAGGCTTACGTGAGATGACCTTGTCATCGGAACAATGTGTCCAACTTTTAATCCGTCGAATCTTTCGAACATTTGTTCGTAATTTCGGATACTGATGCATACTTCAACGTGCATGATTAGACTTGCTTCATTACATGTACAAACTTTTAACCTTTTCTGCGAAAGAAAATCATGGTTTCCAAGGAGACACGGATAAAAATGGTTTAAGTATAGTTCGGTTTGTAACTTCTGTTTAGTGTGCACGACTTTCATGGGTTTCAATGGTGTTACAATACAACGGAACTTTTCATAGGGTCCGTTTACAATTGAGCTATGTATATGTTGCACTGTGATATTCTGTGAATGAAGACACAACAACCTGGTGTATCCTACACCTATGTACATACACACACACAGGGTGGCTCAAAACAAATCTACTTTTGATCAGTTACTGAGAAAGTTGTAGACAACCTGTGCGACCGCCGTATAGCGCATTCGATTCGGGCAATCTTTTTGGACCACCCTGTATGTGTGTGAATATATGCAGATGTAGATGGTAATGAAAGAAGACATGTCGAATGGAAGATGCTAATGGCATGGTCATCTAGACTCCAACCAATGGAGACATTGATTCTGCCTCGGGTGGTTCGGAGACAAAAACAGATTGGTGAAAACACCATGCGACAAATATGAAACATGAAACAATGTGATTAGGTTGGTATGTTTGGATAGATTGGAGTATTGATTAGGATTCGAGAATCTGTACCGAAATCCTTGGAAATCCGAAAACTCCAATACAATAAATATATGGATATTCGCAGATATCTCCTATGTATGGATACTCCTTCACTCACATACAGTATTTGCTCACTGTTGTTGATGTTATGTAGAAGAAATTGGCATGAGCACGAAACATGTAACCAATTGTTTCCGTGTCGTTGAATCAGCCAACACAAAGACATCAGATGGTCGGTTTTCCAGAATACAAAAATACCAGAAAGCTGTCTGAAGTTGAGTAACAATCGGAGTCAAAACAAGTACAACAAGCTAAATAACAAACAAACAATGGACCGGGACTATTTATTAACAATAAACGGCTAGAAGACACACTTACATTTTATTATGTGATTAAACGCTTATCTGTATGTCAGCATAAAGACGTTTTTAATAAAAATATTTTGAGTCTGGGATGTTTATGACACGTTATTCCTTATTGAAAGGTTTCCTTCTAGCGTACATACATATGTACATACATGTTTATGCAGTGCGTGACATATGTACGTACTATAAAGTAGAAAGTATGAAATCTGTGCTACTTTTTTAACTGAGTACAGCAATTCAGAATAATTGGTTTGATTTCTGATTGTGTTAATTACCTGATGGAGTAGCATTGGAGTGAATTTAATTAACAAAAACAACAACAACAACAACAACAACAACAACAACAACAACAACAACAACAACAACAACAACAACAACAACAACAACAACAACAACAACAACAACAGACCGACAGACATTGTTTCTGGAAAACTTAATGTCAGCAAAATTGAAAAAAATTACACACGTTAATGGAGTAAAAAAATTAGTAAAATCGCTATAGATGATCATACATAAGGTGAGGTGACATCAATCTAGGTGAGTCTTGCAGAAGGGACGAAACTCTTAGGTACTAACCTTCTCTAATTTAGATTTTCAGCCTAGGTCCCCCTTTCCTAATACTGTAGATGTGCCAATGATAGGATTGCATACAAGTACGATGGTTGAGTATTTACGACGCAAACGGACGCGAATGAGAACGAAAAAAGTCAAGTTTTTCATAGTTCTTAAAAGATATGTATACTCTATCCTCCAAATGTCAAAAAATTAACTGAAAACAGCCGATTTTGTATGATTCTTCTGCAAAATTTCCATCCGTCAGCGCGATTCACTCAACCGCGACTGGATTAAACGATCGTATATACCTGGTATTTAAGAGTGCATTGTGGGCCGTAATGGCACTTGATACAGGGGTACAAACAGGTGCATCGGTGATCGAGTCTGTGCCATCCACATACTAGCGGTTGAGAACCAAACTGAATTAATAATTAAATTTCCCTTTCTTTCGGAATTTCAGTAGTTGTATTTCGAACCATAATTCAAGTTATGATCTTCAATCTACTGGATATACCTGGTCGGGAAAATTCCCCTCCAGTTGTACATAGGATATGCTGATCCGCAAATGGTTTTATCTAGAGTATGTACTTATAATACATAAGCAAGGGTGGCAATGAGTTACAATGTATATTAAGCTATAGTGTATATTAAATACAGATATACATTTTTAGCTGTAATATATTACGGGCAGTCTCCAGTTTATAGACGATTTACGATTAGCATCTTATAAAAATGAACGTCACACCTACAGGCCGTGCAGTGAGTTTTCTCATCCAGTCTTACCAACATTTTCCGAATTTTTCGGATGGATATGGGAAAGGTTTACAGGACATGACTCGCTATACGAACTGTAGAATATATTTGATCTAAAAATCCATCTGTCAGATTCTACTCTAAGTACGGATTTCACAACAACGGTACGAATAAGGCTGGTTACCTTCTTGAAAAACTAAATATCATTTGAAGAAGGGGATTTACAGAAAAGGTGAAGATTTTTCGAATACATTATAGTTTACAGTCAGCCACGGGAAGGCAAACCATATCAGAACATCCATAAATGTTTCATGGAAAAAAGCATAAATAATGCGAATGTGCCGCTACACAGATCAACGACTCTTTTCCGTTCCCAACACCTTTCCATGACCAGGCTCCGACATTTCCTTAGACATTTGCCACAAATAACGGATTTTATGAGGGTCATTCATTAAAAGCAACATTCAGCAATTAGAACCTTTGATATTCGTTCATAAAACTGAGCGACTAGCATTCAGTGAGATAGCCTGAAATAGTATCAAGGGAACATGCGATGACTTTTGTCAACTCAACAGATCATGGAACAGATACCATACAGTTAATGTATGTTACTGATAAATTATTTATACCTGTCTAAATATAGCCTACATGGTGCTAAATTCTGTATCGCGTGTTTATTAAATGAAATAGGATATATGAAATTATTAACTTAAACTTACACAGCTTTGAAACTTTAGTTTGGTTAATCTTAATCTGGAACTAGATTAGCTTCCCACTAACTTTGCGTAAATGCTAAGCAAATTATGGATCACGATTCACGTGTAAATGAAGGTATGTACATGCACATATCTTGCAGACATGCGAAGCGGAGTGCAGTGAATTTGAAATCATTAATCCAGCAACAGGTGGCACTCCTTAATCATACACCATACATACTTTTTATTGCGCTGCTTTAACTCCATGATATGATATGATGTTCTCCATATAATTTATCTCAAATCCTTCATTCATTTATAAAAAATAATCACATTGAGTAACCAGCGGCACAAGAACTTCGAATATCCACTGCTTTCTTACAAAACATGAAATGTACAAAAAAAACTTATAGATTTTCTTCCAAAAGTGTTAATTAAAGTAAAACGTAACGAGGCATGATTTAAAAACAGTTGTGCAGTGCCATTGTGATCGCGTAGCAATCTATGGTAAGGGCACATTAGGGCACGGTGGACTGACTGTGCCAGCTTATGATAATGAGTTGTGGCCAGTTTACAAGTAGTGCATAGTAGAGATACATGTTTACTTGTGGCTGTGTAGCTCATTAACATTACCGCACTATACTCTAGTACTAGCACCGCACTTTATTAACAAATAACTCAGTAGGAAGATTTCACGTTAACGTAAGGGTAAGAAGTCATCTTTATCGAGCTGTTTATCAATGCATCTTGTCGATCTCTAAATTAGGTTGATTACACAACTTTAGGTTGTTGTCGTCGAAACTTGTCGTGGAAATTAATTCAAATTTACTATGCTGAATCAAGTATCTGCTTCGCTTAATAATCCTCAATCCATCAACCACAATACATAAAGTGTTATATCTTTCATTGGCAATGTCTTACCGTAATCTGAAAGAACAGCAATATGGGGTTGTTATTATGATACAAACAGACGGGTATAGAAGACATAAACAAGCATGATCACTGGACAGATTGGGTGATAATAGCAAATCTATTTATATTATAATATATCGAATTATGTGTACACAATATAGAGACTACAAAACATCACGATATGCGATCAACTATGGTACAGGACACGGTGGCAGAAAAACGGGATGGAAAAAAATCAAGATAATATAAAAACATGTTTTGTAATTAACCACCTAATAGTAATCACCTTTTTCTGCCACTGATAGAGAATGGATTGGCATGCCCAACATTTGGCACTTTGTCACAGATTGGCACACAAATTATCATCATGGGCCATTTATATCACATGCAATTTTTGAATTGACGCCAACGTAAACCATCTTGTTCAGGCAACCGGCGTTTCCGGCTCGAGGCTCATTTCCAGGGCTGAGAGCTGGTCACGACCCAGTTGCAACTTTTCCTGAAGTTACCGAAAAAGTGAATGAGTGAGTGAGTGAGTGAGTGAGTGAGTGAGTGAGTGAGTGAGTGAGTGAGTGAGTGAGTGAGTGAGTGAGTGAGTGAGTGAGTGAGTGAGTGAGTGAGTGAGTCAGTGAGTGAGTCAGTGAGTTAGTCCATGGTACGAGTCAAACAGCACCTACCTCAATCTCTTTAGCATCGACCAGCAGTTTCTGTTTCATATTGATATAATACACGTAATCGGTGACCATCTCCTCACTGAGCAGCTTAGCCAGGCACTTGTGCACGAGCTCACCACGTCGTTGCGTGTTGTCCCGGAGCATGCGTGCATCGCCCAGCTGCGCGCACACGCGCTCACGTCGCTCCTCCAGGATTTGCTGAAAAATTACTCAAGTTATCACGTATGGGTTGAACCATTATTTCTAATCAGAATGTACTATCTTTTATGGTTTAATCAATGGATGACTGAAAATGTCAACTGTAAACTTACCCGTTCGGATATGGAATCGGGATCGTGCATGAGTGTGGCCAGAGCGCTCTCAACACGACCCAGCTGTGCCGACAGCTTCAGCAGCAGACGGGTGATCTGCTCGCTTTCCTGCAATCAATGAAACATGACAATGTTAAATATACCAAACGAATGAAAAAATTATAGCATATACGGGTGAAATCTGTCTAGAATATTTGTTGAAACATTATTATGAATCATGAGCATTTATACACACCAACCTGAACATGAGTATTGAGCCTGCTCAACTGAGCATTGCCGGCTCCAGCCATCTTGTAAGCCTGCTTCACACTTTCACCCACCCTCTCATTGGAGGCCATTTCTGCGTTGATGGACGTCAGTTCTTCATCGAGAATCGTGACCTTACGACTCAACGATTCGATCAGTTGACGCTGGAAACAGGGAGGGAGTGAGTGAGTGAGTGAGTGAGTGAGTGAGTGAGTGAGTGAGTGAGTGAGTGAGTGAGTGAGTGAGTGAGTTAGTGAGTGAGTGAGTGAGTGAGTGAGTGAGTGAGTGAGTGAGTGAGTGAGTGAGTGAGTGAGTGAGTCAGTGAGTCAGTGAGTCATTGAGTCAGTGAGTGAGTGAGGGAGTGAGTGAGTGAGTGAGTTATCAAACCTTTTTCTTCTCCAACTCGCTTAACTCCTGATCTGGTGAGTCGGTGGTGGGTGATTGAGTTCGTGAGGATGCGCCCGAGTAGAGCGAGGTCGTGGATGGTTTACGGTTGTACAGGTTGGTGAGCACGCGCACATCAGCGTCAGTCAATTGAGAAGTACCTGAAGAAAACTTTTCCTTTTGAATATTTTGACAAAATTAAATTAAACTTTTTCATATATTTATTTTATGTACGACTATCGTTTACTGACCTGACGATGATGAAGCTGTACGTTCGTGTCGATTGGCCGGTGACAGGCTGTTGGTTGTGCTTGTCGTACCAACTGACACGGTTGAGGCAAAACAGTGGGCCATTAGAGAATCGGGCGATGGGCGTTGCTATAAACATTCGAATTCGTCAATCAATTATAATTCAAGAGACATTGAGTTATTGGAGACAAGAAGCTCTTGATTATCAAACATACACACTCACTCACCCACTCACTCACTCACTCACTCACTCACTCACTCACTCACTCACTCACTCACTCACTCACCTGTAGAATACCCTTGAGCGACTTGTCATTCTCTGACACGAAAGCGGACAGTCGATTGCACTGGGCGTCCACGTTGTCCAGCTGCAGTCTCTGTTCGGCCCTCTTTTCGCCCGAATCAGCGGTACTGCCCGAGTTGGGTACTGGCAGAACGCTGGATGGTATCGTAGAGGTTACCACTTTGGACGACGAGTTGTTGAGCGTCAGGTGCGGTGGTTTTCGTGGTACAGGCGGTGGCACCTTATGAGGAGATGGAGTGCGGATTGTCAAGGATGATACGGTATCCGTTACGGTAGTGAGCAGGTTCTGGTTGTGCGCGGTGGTAGAGAGTTTGGCGGGTTTCGTCAGTGACTCGGTGGATGTGGACAGCGGCTGGTTGACGGTGGCCGGCTGGCACATCGGATGCACCTGGACCATCGGCTTGTTGTACGCTGAAAATGAATGCAGGTAACGGTGAAAAGGTTACATTTTCTAACTAAGTAAAAAAAATTCTATTTATCAATGAGATTGTAAAATTGATCCCAGAGTGCATCAGGAAGCGTTATGATTTTTTTCATATTTACGTTTACCAGAAAAGTTTTTTCATATAATAAGTCTGAACCTCCTTGCATCATGTTTCGTTTTTCAACTCAATAAATCAACCATTATTGGTGTTATTGCTGTAGTTGACGTTGTCTCTGTTGCGTTTCTCGGGCAACTCAGGAGGTTGTTGTTGTTGTTGTTGTTTGAGCATGTCAATGTTGTGGGTGTTGTGCCAGGTGACATGATCCGGACTCACGTACTGTTGGTGGTGAGTGATGATCTCCATCTGCTCGTTGTTGTATGAGAATCGATGCGGATGTTGTTGTTGTTGTTGTTGCGATATTTGCTGTTGTTGTTGTTGTTGTTGCTCACCAATTAGCGACGGCGTGCTCGCATACCTGTAAATGATGAGTACTCGTAAGTGAAAGTGAAATAAGTAAACGTTTCACAAAGTGAGGGAAGAGTGGGCCTATGTATGTATAATAATTAAAATAACAATGCAGCAACGAAACGGGAGAAACTGCACAATTTATCACCAGTAATTACAGTGCGTACAATTTGTATGTGTGGTTGTAGAGTTCACTGCAACCAACACCTATCACATCTATCACCATTCACCAAGTGTTTTTATCTCCGTTCGTGGCAGACTTTTTGGCAAACTCGTCTATTATATGGAAACATTTTAACAGCGCCGACCGTGAAAAGCGTTGCATATCACCATGTAATTAACATGTTGAGATCAGTCACCATGAACAGATGTCAAGTACGTAGTCAATCGTCAATACTTGATCGATGATAGGTCAATGCATTTACTTTTTGTGCGCAAAAGTTGATAATCAACATTCATCTGAAGAAGATATTAGGACAGCGCCAAACACAAATCCCGATGACTTCCACAAATGCGAACACTGCTGGTTGTTTCGATTTTTGAAATTGATCACGTAACAAGTGGGATCATAATTATATATTCTCGATTATTTTCCTTTACCGAAATGTGGAAAACGAGGGGTTTACAAATAGATCAGTTTTCCAATATTTAATGATTGGAGAACCTTCATATAAATTAAAAGAATGGAATGTAATCTGGTTCAAGTGAATGTATGTAAGTTAACTTGAACGTCACCGACATCTTCAGACGTTGGTGAGTGCGGAAGTCAACATTGAGTGTCATGGTCATCCCGATCTCAGTCAAGGTTAAGAGGCAGAATGCATGCAATTTGGGAGGCAGCGTTGGAAGCGGAAGTTATCTTACCCTGATTTACGCCGATGAGGCTTTCATTAGCATACAAATCAGGAGTTAAACAAGAGGTAAAACAAAAACGAGAGCTCATAAATTGATAATTTAGATTTAATAATTTAATCTCGAATTGCTCCATCCGAGTGTTCAAAGTTCAATCCAATCAACTTTGGAATGGATATGGATTTATGCCTTCTTGTTCGTGCTTTCCACAATTATCAATTGAATGAGAGGCCCAAATGGTAATGAGAAACAACCTGAACAGAATACCAAAGAATCGTACCCAAATAACCGCACTCAGAATGCGATGTTCTCACGCGCCAGCTGTCAACATCAGTGAATGTTGAATACAGAATACATAATGTAACTGATGTTATAAATAAATACAGGAAGACTTAAGTATGTATGTATATAATGTTGCAAAGAATGCAGCCTTCGGTCGGGTCGTTATTAACGACAGTAAATATGGAACTGCCACTGTATGCCCTATTGACAGCTCTCTCTTGTTTACTCTAGAAATCGTGAACAAATAATAATGTTTCGACCATTTTGTTCAACTTTAGTGGCACCAGATAATGCTATTGTAAACCACTTTAAATTTGCTACTTTCAACATGTCAAAAACAGGGTTAAACTCAGTTGAATGGTGTTCCACAACAGCGACCACCAACAAGAACAACTAAAGAAAATAAACATACAATGAAGCAATAAAGTGCAAATGTCGTGTTCAAATACGGAACGCCTTTTGCGAGCGTAAGGAAATTATGGTGGCGGCTTTATTGAATATCGATGACTGACTGGCTGACTGACGGACTGTTTGATTGACTGACTGATTGACGCGTGTGCATCTCATGTACGTAATTGAGAGGACTGCACTGTAGTCAATAAGGTATCGTCAACAACTGGTTTCACTCAATGAATCAGTCACTTAGTGAGTAGCCGAATCAGTCACTTAGTGAGTAGCTGATTCAGTCACTGCATTCGACGTCCAACGGCAGCGCGCGTCATGAATGCTGAATTAGCGAAAAGCGTGGAAGAAGATGTTACGCTAGAATTGTAGCTTGATCGATGCAAAAAACGCGAATCGAATGTTCTGGTTTTGAGGGGAAAACGTAAATAACCAGTAAATATCGGTGATACAAACAGAAGGACAACGATGAAGTTGTTTCAGGGCGATGGTTACATACAGTAGTAGGGTTCTAGAATACGAACATCTTTACAACTAAAAAGTCGGCCCATAATCGGGCAATTGGATTAGTTCTTTCAATAATGTAAACGATTTCTGCTTCGATTCTTCATAAGAAGCATAATAAAAACCAGCCAATAATGGCAGATCGGCGAACACCAAAGCACCAAAGGCAATACGAAAATGCCTAATAAAAATATGTACGTATGAATACTACGAGAGCGTTGAAAATGAAAGTGAATATAACATGTTGTACGCTATTTATTCATAAGTAGAACACGCGCGTAGCAATTCCGCTATACAGAAGCGTTTGAATGTGGCGGGGTAACGGGAAAATAAATTTTCTAACTGTAAGCAAAATTTCACCTACAAACCTATGTACATACCTCGTATGCTGAACTACATAATTTCAGTTTAAAGGAATTCGAGGAGTTGTTTTCACTATCTTTCCACGATATCTGGTGGCTAACGACTTTGAGAAAAATATTTCGGTGATTATTTTAAATTTGGTGAGTTGATTTTCGGTGAGTTAAACGGTACCCTGTAAAACGTAGCGCACTATGAATGAATCAATGAATAAATCGCTTACAATTATGACATGACAA
Organism: Daptonema setosum; assembly: GCA_964036265.1. Taxonomy (NCBI): domain Eukaryota; kingdom Metazoa; phylum Nematoda; class Chromadorea; order Monhysterida; family Xyalidae; genus Daptonema; species Daptonema setosum. The sequence continues at coordinate 22,766,305 of OZ038442.1, forward strand.
CCAACAAAATCTAGTCGGCCAAGTTCACGCAGGCTCCCTTCGCTACGAAAAATTCTATAGATTTCCATTTCTATAAATGTGAGGAAACGAGAATACACATGATTTTTTTACAGGATATCGGAAACTGGTCGCGAACAATCAACTTCCCTGTTGTTCAACTGAAAATTGTGTGTCAAAATTGTATGGACCTATTGAAAATGAGTTTTTGTGAAAATAACGGTAATAGAAGGCCATTTTCACTGTTCCACCGTGCAAGGTTATTTACATATCTAACACAATTGTTGATTCAACCTATGTAACTCCCTTTGATATTTGAATGAGTAATACGGAGGTTCAAGTTAGGCCAAAACTTTTAGTGCGTATATTGAATGTTGTTTTACCGAAATACCATAGTGGGAGAATGTCAACAACGACACCCGAAAGCCGAAGAGTTAGTCCTTAAAACTACAGTATTATTCTATAAATTTTATTTCTCAGTTATATATCCGTCGTGTGAACAAGACATTGAAACTAAAGAGAGTCATTAACAGTCAAATAGCGCTTGGTGCTAGGCAATAATCGTACAGAATCACTATCTTAATGTGTAGAACATACATAACATTGCACGATTATTTTATTGGCTTGTTTTTCAGCTGCATTCGTATAGTCGTTTCCTGTAGTATTATTCACTCAGTGTACTACATTTAGCACACAAATTCACCGATAGAATGAAAATACTTGGATTTTCAAATATGCAAACAACAATTATGTTCAAGCCACATTCAAACTTCAGCTCAATCAGGCCACATTTAAATTAGCAGATTCATTTGTGTGTCCACCAGATCAACTGACGAGTACTCAAATACCAAACGACTAAAAACCTCTGAACAAGTTACACAACGTTCACATTTCGAACGTTAACCGATTTTGAACGAGTTGGACAAACAATTTTGAACAAGTTCAACAACAGATTTCCAACAAGTTGAACACAACATTTTATGGAATACTTGACCGGGGACACTTGTTTTGAATTTCAACAACGAAACCAGACAAACGCAACAACGATTTGAGTGGACCGACTTTGAACTTGTCAAACAACAGACATTCTGGCAGACAATAAATTACGGCGAACAGTTGTCGCCACCACTTCACATTCGATCCAGGCAATGATTGATTGGCTAATGGGCGGTGATATTGAAGTCCCGGTAAAGACAAATGCCAAATGGCTGCCGACCAAAATTTTGCAAGTCGTCAGAAAATCAAACTGGAGCTTCAAAACAGATAATAATGATTTTTTCATAAATTTTTTTTTTTTTGAAAAGTTTGAAGAATAGTTTTGAACAAACCTGGCGTGGTGTGGCTTCTCGACAGCAGGTGGTGGTTTCCTTGGCAATGGCGGTGGCGGAGTGCGCATGGTTGAGGGTGATATGGCGGTTTGTGGTTGTGGTTGTGATTGTGATTGTGGTTGTGGTTGTGATTGAGCTGATGGCGGATTACTGTGGTTGTCACTGGCACCGGGAGGCGATTCTGGCTCACAGAATGACGTTTCGTGTGGCGAGATACGACCGTGCAAACTGTTGTTGTTATTGTTGTTGTTGTTGTTGTTATTGTTTGTGTTGTTGTTGTTGTTGCTGTTGTTGTTGTTGTTGTTGTTGTTGTTAAAGGAGAACGATTTGCTGACAGGTAACGGACGATCACTGTGGCTGCGCACGTGCGCAGGGATTCTGAAATGATGTTTATATTGAATTTATGTGGCTATTAGAAGTTCGATGGCTAAGTTACAGTAGTTAGCTAATTTGCTAATCGGCAGCCGCTTTAAACGGTCAAATGAAATATAATGGCAACGAATTACACAAAACATATTTTACCTAATTAGTAGCAGCAAGTGGAAGAAATCATGGCTGTGTACTGTGAACTCATGACAGGAAGCTAAGCATCATATGACTGAGCTGTCTTACAGGGAAAACCTTGTTAAAAGGGGCGTAATGCAAATTTGTAGAAAAACCACAACAACAGAATTAACTTGTTATTGTGTTTGTGACGCTAGAATGGGCTATAGATCTAGACATAATGTTCAGTTTTTGGCAGCCTACCATCGCATCATAACTTACTCGTCACTCAAACCATAGTGCGTAGGTTGTGAAAATTATTTAACAAATTGAAGTTCATAAAGGCTAGCTTTACTCCAAGAGTTCTTCTATGTTTCTCGATACTCAATTCTCTTTCAACTCAACATACGAACCGTTCAACTGATTTATATCGTTAACTGTAACTACAGTTTTCAACTGATATGATATATTTCTTTGTGGTAGAACCCATCTGCTGACCTAAATATCGTTCTCACTCACTGTAATTACAATCATTGTTCTTCTGGCTTATTTCACAACCTCTATCTGTAGTTTTTTTCACCGAAAACTCAAGGATCAATACATCAAAAACCGGCTTTCTAAATCGCTCTCGTGCTATCATTTTCAGTTGGTCGACCTGACTGATTGAGGCTGATTACATAGGTAGAGGGGTATTTCCATCTAAACTACATAAGAACAGCGATCAAAAGTTTTCAGTCTACTACCAGCCTCTTGTGAAAAATTTAACTTTTTCTGAATTACCAAAGAGAGGGAATTGCACCCTGTTTTTGCCATCCGCCAGTGGTCAGTAACTACAGTAACTGACAATCAACGAACGATCCGAATGACCGATCGCAGATTATCGGCCGTTATCTCACCGATTCACTGCATTGCGGTGGCCGTTTTTTATTATTTTGCGGTTGTTTTTTTCAGTTATTGTTGATCTTTCTTTTTGTTTGCTGGATTAATTGTATCTACATGATTGAATGGGATGCGATGTAACGATTGATTATATAGCCGGTGATGAAGGACGGCTTTATAATAGCTGTTATATAGCAGAAATATTAGCGAGGTTGGATTGTGAATTAATAATTCATCTCGATTGAAAATATAGGAAAACGTCTGAGTAGCCACCTAACTGGAAAACTCCACCTAACTGTATGTACTTTCACATGCAGTATACATACAGGGTGGGCCAAAAAAAACCACACAACTTTGAAGGTTAATAACTTTGTGAATACGAATCGGATTAATTAACGGTGTGCGTCATTTTCATCAGTATATATTTGCAATTTTAGAACCCTACTTTTATTCAAAAATTGCAATGCAACCAGAAGTTAGGCAAAAATTTCTGAAAAGTACCATTTTTTCAACCGGGCGGGAGTTTTCATGCATAGGGTTACAAAAGATTTTTGTTAATGTTTTATACGGCTCAGACAAACTGTTCTGGTTTCTTTTGCGTTATTCAGTTAAAACCTAGGTAATGAATCTGTTTAAAACAATATTTTTAGGAACTTAAGTCTGTTTTTAACGTGAAAATTATCATTCATGATAGCAAACAGGCTGTTGAGCGTTGAGCACAAAACGTCCATATTGAGCATTTCATCAACTTTAACATGCTTTCTATGTGTCTGAAACTTGTCAAAAACATTTTTTTTTAAATTTATGTGTAAATTCTGTTTCTTCTGTGTATATTTATTATTGTTAAAAATGAAATTGTATCAGCAGAAAAACAGCAACTTTTTGATAAAAGTTTGATATCTTTTTGGAAAATTTAAATTTATCCATAATAATTATATAAATGAAAGCCAAAGATATACCAGTTAAAATGATGCAAACCGCAATTCAATCCGATTCGTATTCACTGAGTTATCACCCTCCAAAGTTGTGTGGTTTTTATTGGCCCACCCTGTACATAGTTAGTCGAGTTTGAATAAGGCGCGCTTTTCCCATGGTATTTTTATATGTAATTAACTGCGTTGTATTGAAAGGAGCAGGAAGGAGCAATCATTTGATCATACTTTCTTAGCGTCTGACCTTGACAACAAAGAATAGTATTGTACCACAGGAAGCTACATACTGGCCCTCTGTTTGCCCTTTATGGTTTTTATTATAGTGATAAACTGCTCAAACCTTATCTTTCCTAACCAAAATGTTAAACAAATAAAGTAAAACCCCAAAGTTCATTTTCGTATCTACTCGATACACTTGTACAAAGAAACCTTGTGAATATCATTTCACATTTATCACTACACTAGCGAGTAAGCTGTATAATAAAATGTTTGATTAAACTGTAAATCAATGAAAAACAAAAATAGATAATGGTTTTAATTAAAACGTACTTGTTATGCGTAGAAGATGACGAACGGCAGCTGCTCAGGCTCACGTATTCTTCTTCGTAGGATTGTGATGGAGCGATCTGAAATGAAACAAGCATAAATATGTAAAATAATAACAAAAAACGATAACAACAAGAACAAGTAACAAAACTAGTAAAAGATCAATTTCAGCATTCCATGAACTACAACTTGAATCACTAGCGGTTGAGCTAATCCTCCACAGGGAGGGGAAATCTGTCAAAGATGGGGTATCGGCAGTTATTAGGCCATTTTACCTACAACTCAAATAACAAATTATACTTTTTGAAACTGCCAAAGAGCGGGGAATTCCACTTTTCTCTCCCTTATCATCCGCTAGTGATATGAATGTACAGATCACCTACATCAAATTGCACATTCCATAACTTTATTCCCCTTGACATACCAAACTCAGCATGGGGTCTGTTGACTGTAATCACCAAAAACTCAAATGTTCTGAACTCTTTTTCCGACTGTTTTTTTTCGTAAACAGTTCCACAAAAACAACAGTTTTGATTGTGGAATGTCGTGCGAAAATGGAATGAGAAACTATGGGTTTGGTGGCGGATCATTAAACCAGTAACCATAAAATTTCACAGAGAATATTTTTACAGTGGGACTTCAGATTTTTTTATTTATTTTTTGAGTTAAGATTTGAAAAAATGTGTCCTGTGAAAATTATGATATTTTACAAAAATAGAACATATCTGCCCGAAACGTACAAGACGAGCGTGCGAACAGCCCGAGTTAATGAACAACAACATAATTGTCACTAATGATGACATCAAATCGAGACGGGTCAATCAGAGCAGAACTCTGGTAATGGGGGAGGGTAGTAGTCGAACGCTCGACTCATTTACTAGAAATATAATAAACAAAACGTTTATAATATCTGGATTCAAATACGTGGAAAATATTTCGTGGAACAAACAAATGTGGTTCTAAAAGAACCGGTTTATTCACTACAAACATTTGCTCAGCGTTAATTTTCCTGTTAAATTCTTCGATAGTTTTTCACTCGAATGTTTTTCTGTGGGAATAGAGACACAAAGAATCAATCAAGTAGAAGCATAAAAATAAAGAAAACGATGTATCGACAACTGGTAAGTTACTGGACAGATGTGGTACTTCAAAAGAGTACTCACAAACAACACAACTCTTTCACACGTACTTACTCACTCAAAGAATTTTTTTGTGCGCGCTCTGAGAGTTTTTGTGAGCGAATGCTAGATGATCGAGTGCCTTTACCGTCGACTGGCTGACTTTCTGAGTAACTGACTTACTGTCTTACTGAGTGACTTACTGACTGACTGATTGAGAATCTAAGAGAGACCCATACTGGCTGAAACTCTGCCTGTTCTAAATAATCCTTTCAAGAAACAGTGAAATCTGAACCCAATGTCTTGAAATAAGGCAGATATTTTCGCAACTTGCTGGCCGGCTGGGAAACGACCAGGTGACAAAGTTGGTGGTAGAGTAAGCAGGTTTCAAATTTCGTTTCCATGAAAGCAAATGGCTAGGCAACTGGCTGGCTGCCTTCTCACAAAAATCTGTTTCATATCCATCGAAAAGTAAACACACACCGCTTTTATTTGTCAAACAAAACACGCTTGTACCTATGGTGTATTGTAAACCTATATTAGTACACGTATGTACGATCATGTAAATTCAGTTGTACAAGTCGTACCAAGTGCCTTGAGAAAATTGCTGTTTAGCGGATTCTTTTGTAGTGGAGGTGGAAATATTTAAAGCAGACACGCCTCGCTCAACAACAACAATGATAAATAATAATAATATCATTATAATAACAACATCTACATCTACAAAGCTTATATCATTGTTGTATTTGCTCGATTGCGCAACAAACGTCTGGCCGCAACAGACGAACATTTTGGTCGACGGCGGGTTAACAAAAATTCCCAAACTGGGAGAATCATCTCTCATTTTATTCCAAACTTATTTAAAAAACATATTTAATAGGAAAGGAATATTTCATGTTTTGAATGAGCCTGACAGAAACCTAAAATGTCAGAGTATTTTTCAATCGCCTTGTTGTGTTCTTCAATGTCAATCATAAGAGTCCTTTCAGAAGTAATCGTGCGGAAAATGATGATATCGGCTATTATAAAGACACTTTGTCCCATATTTGCTAACTTAGGAGCAGCATTACCGACATAATGATGATATAACAGCGGCATTTAATGCACGATTAGTAGTGTTTACTTCCGTGATAGGGCAAAAACTTACTTGAGCTGAATCGTAATAAAACTTTTTTTCTCTGCCATTGTATCCATACTCAGTACAGACCAAGATATTTCAGACTACAAAAGTTTTCAAGCTTCTGTAAACTGACAATATATGCATATGATTCTCAGGCTTTGAAAACATTCTAGATTACTCAAGTTACAAGCTTTTGTAAAGAAAAAAAGCAACGAACGAGATGTGACTGTAACATTTTTCACATTGTCATTCAGCGCGTGGGAAGTATGGTTTTGTTTGAAAACGATTCGGAGGTGTGATTATTAGACGACTGAATATCACTAGGTAAATAGCAATATTTTTCGTTTGTCCGTTCGCCAACGACTCATAGTCACAGCAAACATTTTCGAGTAGGATTTTTTCCACGCACCGCTGGTGGTTAGAGCGTTTTGATGACTCATCCAGTCTGTCACAACTCACAGTTAAAAACCGATTTGAATTACAGACAGGTTCACACTGGACCACTAGCAGACAATAAGGTCAGAGAAAAGTGGAATTACCCCTCTTTGGCGTTTTCAAAAAGTAGAATTTGTTTCCTTTGGTACATGTAGGTAAAATGGCCTTTAAGATGCCTAGATGATCGAAGATTCATTATCTTTGGTGAAATCCCTCTCCCTTTGAAAGCCAGTGTGTCGCAGTTAAACACCGATTTGAATGACGGACAGGTTTACAGTGAACGCCAAACCACGAAATTACAGCTCCTAACGGGTTTGGTCGTAAGTTTCATGGGTGAAGGAATACAATTACTCAGAAACTGTAATTGTGGCTGCTTTGAGCTTTTTATACTAAAGTTTGATTATAAATTCGACATAATCTGACTGGTAGTAGTAATGTATGTATGAATCAAGGGGCAAGACCGACGCAAACTACTAACTTGTAGTAATATATGTATGTACAATAAAAACTATCCTGTACTATGTTATACGACCAGCCCAATAATGAATCATTTCGTTTCGTTTCAAAGATGGATTGACTCGAAATCAAACATTGCCGAATACGTATGATGTATGAACGAACAAAACAACGTTAGTTTTTCGTACGTATGTAGAAGGCGCTGAAAAGTTCAAATGCTAAAAAATCGGATCGACTTAGCTGAACTTTTGCAGGGTCGAATCGAAAGGGAGTCATGAATCAACCCGGCATGCAATAACATGCTTTATTTTTATGGTCAAGGTTGCCCGTTGACATCGAAATCGAAAATTGGCCATATACAGGGTGGCCCAAAAGTCTCTACCCGCTGTTTGATCATGAATTTCTCAAATTTAATAAATTGCATGATTCTCTTTTACAACCCAACTATACGTAATAACACCTTAAATTTCTTATTATGTGGTTAATTTTTTTATAGGATTGCTCAAATTTTAGTTTTTGCCGAAATTGATGGATTTTTCGTGTATTTTTGGCAATTCTGACCAAAATACTATGGAAACAGGACAAAATGATGCGATTATATGTTCAAATAATTGTAAAAGAATTTCACATTGCTGAAAACAAGTGTTAACTGGGTTTTTATAATAATTATATAGGAAGACAGGTTGATATTAAAGAGAATTACGACAAAAAAGTTTGGGTAACCAAAGAAAAATCGACGTTTTTTGACAAAAATCGAAAAATTAAATAATCGGTAAATTAACTTCTAGTCGGGATAATCATGCTTCAACAACTCCCAATGTGCGGATGTATTATCATAAAATCCCATTTAGGGCTATTAAAACAAGAAAAAGGCTGAAAACTGCCAAATTGCCGATTTTGGTCCGAAAATTTACTTGCGCAATTTGGCTCATATTTCACTGGTCGAAGCCAATAATCATTTTATTTTGTGATAAGTTCAGTTCAAACATCATCATAAAACAGAATTATGCAATTCTTGAGTCTTATAACACGTTTACATTTGAAAAAATTCGACTGAAGATCATAAAAGTACAAGAAAAACCTGAATTTCGCCGAATTTCCGCAAAAAGTCATAACATCCTAAGAAATAGGTCAAAACTGACAACATAATTCGATTTTTCAGGTGTTTTTACATGTATTTGCATATTTGAACACTAATCTTCAAATAAAATTTTTTCGTGAAATTCGACGTTAAACAGCGGGTAGAGACTTTTGGGCCCCCCTGTATAAATCAGTATCGACTGCATGTTATCCATCCTCGGGGGAATCGCATTTGAATTTTCAAATGTTCGCCTTGATCCGATTGGAATTGAAGATGGATTAAGCGTAGATTCGTTTAAAAAGCAAGCATAAGTTGATGAGATGTTTTATACATGTATCTAGTTAACCGAGACATTCATATTTGAATTCACAGCTAAATGGAACTAAGTACAAGAAAACTCGGACCAGAGAATGCATGATATTGACTATACAATACTTGACAATCAACGTAAGTTGGAAGCAATACTAGATAATAATCATGATGACTGCATGCAACACAGCAGCGCGACACGCATATTTCCTGGATCACTAATTCACGTATATAATTTCGTCAGAATTCGTCAGTATTCGTGACGTGATGGTCAATTTCGCATTCCCGGAATGCATTGAACTATATTGTTTCGATTGGGAAATGTTAATGCCTGAAATTCCACAATCAGATTTCATTGTAAACACGTGTAAAGTTCAATATGAAAAGTTCAATGTAAAAAGCTTGTGACCACAATAAAGTTTGGTCCCATCAAAACATGATACGCAACGTAAACATGTTTATCGGGTAATGAAAGAAGAATCACTGATGTAAACCAACTTGCCTAAATGGTTTTTCATCGAATACAAACCTAAATTTAATGAAATCTAAATGACTGGGCGTCCAAACTCAATACAAATCAAACCCCAATAAAAACAACAAGCATGTAATCGCATTACAGTAAATGAAAAAAGTATACAATCCAATTAGCCAAACGCTCACTCGTAACGAACAATCGACGTCGTTGCAATTAAACCGGGAAATTTGCCCAATCAAATATACAATTTTGTTTGTTATCTCAAGTTTCGGCTATCGGCGCAAAGCTGTCGCATGGATTTCATGCTATTCATTTGACAGACGCAACAAAACAACACCCTGCAACAAAACCAAAACATTTTGGCGGACAACCTTTTTTCACCAACACTTCGTTTTCATGACTTTCGCTTTCAGTAGTGAAAGTTGCGTCGCAGTGTTGGTATCCGTTGCAGTTGCGACATGAATAACTCTACAGATTAGCGTGGCTGTGGACAGCTGTTACGGGGTGTTGCGGTCATGTTGCACTGCAACAATGGGTGTTGCATGCAGCAGCGGGCAGGGCAAACAATAACATAACCCGTTAACCCACACAATATTTCCTCGTTTCTTTTAGAAATTCGTTTCAAGATAATGGCTTCAGTCAGGGGTTTCAGGTTTGAGAAACTGTAAATTTCTTGACCCCTGTTTTATTCAAATCTCATCCGCTAGTAGGAGGGGTGTTGACCACTGGTCAGCAACAACAACGCACGCTCTTATTATTGTTCGACGCGTGTTGCGTTGCGATGTGGCGGAACACTAAAGAGATAAATATATCCATGTGAGAGGATTTTCACCAAACTTGATACTTTTATGGATAGTCTGATTCGTTTTGTTACTTAGAAAAATTCAATGAAATCACCATTTCATAATTTTTAACTCTACTCACATGTGAAAGTCTGTTGTTGCGCAGCGTTACAAGGGTTGTTGCACTTGACGATGCTGTTACGGGCTAACGGACACTGGCGATCCGCCTATTCTCAGCTCTAATCTACAATATATCGAGAAATCGAAGAATGCTGATGCTGAATGAAATTGGGTGGGTGGTGGGGGTGACGGACAGACTGACTGACTGACTGACTGAAACTTTGCGTCAGTGCGTCAAAGCTAAGCGAACGAACACAGATGAATACGCGATGGTCAGCGGTGGATACAGAGAACGGTCAACTGGGGTTTACACCTGAAAACTGGTGTCAAGAAACAATCTAACCACGATTTTATAAAGAAACCCATTACGAGAGAATTTTTACCAGATTGAGTTGACTGTCAACATCCGCGGCCAAACGGCGGTGAATGAGTGAATGCGGTTTAGCATCGCATATTGATGGTGATGACAGACACAATCGTAATAAGTAGTATGTACTATATGTGGTTGTAGATTGTACGGTAGTAGGAGGGGCTGGAATGTACGGAATGTGCACGGCACGATGTAAAGACACTCAAGTCCACATATAAAACAAAACATGTTCGCACGTGTGTGGTCAGTCCGGAGCTCGGGGTTCCGCATATTTTACAAACTTGCGGTGAAACATATTGTGTAAATTCCATTTGTAAATTGTATCTCAAGTGTGGTATAAACCACAGAAATGACATAAATGTAATTCAGGGACAGGGTTTGGAATGGAGCTTCTTGTAGAATGCTGACCGTAAGGTATGTTTGCATTGAAAACTAATCATGTACATGAACACAAGCATTCATGAATAAAATTCATCTCTATTTCCGAAAGAGAAGAGTTTATGGAATGCTAAAAAATAATGTACATTTATTAACAAAAGGGCAATATAACAATAAAATAAAAGTAGTATGGAACAGCTAAACCGACCGGACACGGTCCGAATGTGGTGGCAACGGGCGAAGGTGGCGCGGGCGGGTCGGGCAGGCCACGCAGTTGGAATACCCTGTAATTATAAGGTTATTCTCATTCAATAAACTGATCTACGAAAAAATTGTGTAATATGAAAGAAATTTAATAAAGCATGCGAAGCATGACACACTTAAATTAATCCCAATGAACATTTGTGAAATAAAAGAAAAACAGCCCAAAAGTGACCAACTTCTGGTCTTGATTATGCTGTCGTTTGTTGATGATCTTCTTATAGGCACCGCGCATGGTGTCTGGTACATTGGCAGCCGCGGGCTTAAAGTGCCGTTCCCGACTATTGTTATGGGCATCCGATGTAGTCGGAGTCACCGGGAATTCGGTCTCATAACCGGCAGTATCCATCACGCAGAGAACACTTCGTCGTTGCTGCGGACTGTTCCAGTTTAACTGTTGCTGTTGTTGTTGTTGTTGTTGTTGTTGTTGTTGCGATGGATGACGTTGTTGTTGAGTTTGCGGTTGCAACGGTTGAATCGACCGGAGGGAGCCGAGATTCAAGCTGGCGTAGCGATTCACTGAGAAATTATCACTGGATCGAGATCGTAGAAGTTGACGGCGGGCGAACAGGTCATCCTGAAATTTTTTTGAGTTATTCATCATTTTCTACAGTGGATTATACACTATGGATTACATAAAAAAATTACTAAATCATTTCACTCACTAATATCGTCTAATAATCACTAATCCTCAATACTAGTCGTTAACTTACAATAAATAGCTTTGAGAATTAGAGCTTCTGTGCAGATTGAACGGGTTCTATGGAATAACGAGCGAGACAATTATGGCTACATAGATTTTATGGATTTCGCGTCGACGTGTTTACGTCTTTTCGGGTAGTTTTTCTAAGAATCAGAATTTATTTTATGTTTATTGGTGTTCAAAGTCGACGGGCAATAAAACACACGGTGATAATAATGCGAATTATGTGCGCTGGTTGGCTGGTTTGGCAGCATTTCAAACATTGAATTCCCTTTAACTGAATTGAATGCGAAGTTTTTTACTCACAACATTAACTCATATAATCGTGGACCCAAGACGATGTACTATTGAGTTTAATATTTAAATAATGTGGCTGTTAATATTGAAATCAGACCTATGTATGTATGTAGACAGAAATCCGTTATTACAAGGCTTATATTACATTTTTCAATTTTATTTTGAATTTTCCTTTTTCGATCATGAAATGTATTCAACGGGCCCGTCTTATGAACGAGGTTGACAAGACAAGCAGATGTTATCGGGTCGTGCTATTCAATGCATAATGCATGGACAACGGGTAACACCATCGGAATGTTGTTGTGCTGGTGGTAACGACATGAATGATGTGCTTGTATCTAACAAAAATCCTGAATTCTTATCTGAAAATCAAAGACATGTGATTCGAAATATTGCTAGCTACCAGTTGCTGTTCAGTGAAATCGATGCAAATGAATAAAAAAAAGTTTCAGTTTTATGAGCGTGATCTGTAAAACGAAGACCACCTGACAAGGTCCATAATAATAAAGTTTAGTGCGTACGACAAGTACCAAAAGTGTGAGTAATGGAGGAGCGATAACAACGATGGAACGCCGAGATGATGCATATCGAACCTTATCAGTTGGAAAATAAATGCATTTTTCACTTGTGTGGTAGAATACATGCGGAAAAACTTATACTTTCGACTTTGGGTGGGGTGAGGCGTTGTGTCGATGTCGTCAACAACGGTGACAATTGATTTTGAAACTCAAGGAAATACAACAAAATCTTCTTGTGCGTTCGATGAAATAGAAAAAAAATACGTAGAGGTGCGTAGCGTTGAGCAGCTACAACTGTCTAACACCAATAATACTGCCAGAATTTTGGTTACGGTTAGTAATTTAGATAAACCCATTGAATGAGTGGGTCACTGACCAACAAGGGCTCTAATTATGCCACTTGGTACATATCCATAGCAGGGGTTCAATAGACCGATAAACCATAGAAATCTGGGGCCAAACATTGAATGTGCCGCGTAATGGTGCTGTTTCAGACAAAGGTTTGAACCAATAGAACAAGGTATGTTGTTGCCTTGGCAACCCGGGTCGTTGACTTCAGGAAGCCATCAGGATATTGTGAAATGATTGTTTGGATTGGCTGATCTGGTTCCATACTTAAGTATTACACTGATTATTTTTTATCAGATAAACGAATAATCACAAGTAAGAAGCTATAAACCTTTGAGAAGGTACAAATATGAACAAAAATAATTACGAACAAGTTCATATATAACAATTATGGGACATGGCTATGTATTTTGACGGCCATGCTCGGAAAAGCCGTCAACAAAATTGAGTCAACGTTACATATCTATGTACATACAAAAATATAAATCCTCACTTGCACATCACAACTTTCCCACGACGTGCTTACGATAAAGCGAACGACCGAAATCATACAGAAATGCAATTTGATGGAAAAGCTGTTATCTCATCAACCAACCACCGAAAAACTGAAAAAAACTGACACAAAATGGGAAAACTGCCGATTCACTGAAAAAAAACAGGCGATGCGTAATCAGCTGTCATAAATTTATTTTCGCTCAACCGCAACAATCATCGAAAATAAAAACCTTTTAGAAATATTTTACAGGCGAGCATGATGACTCATCGTTCTGGGTTAAGACACAAATTTACCAAAAATAGAATAAATTTTATTCGGTTGATATTTTGTGCAACAGATTTTTTCCCTTCGAATTTTGAAAACAAACTGAAAAGGTATGAATAAATTCTGTGCTGGGTTCTCACATAAAACAGTACAAAAGCATGATATATTCAGAATTTATGAGCACTACCTGCCCTGCTGTGGATTTTATTAACTGTTTACTCTGGACAATATTGAATCGTTATGTACATACCCGAATCCAATATCATACAACGATGTATTACGAAATAACCCAGCTTACTGTATTGAATAAACTTATTATTCATAAACTCAAGAAACAATGATGTTCCCGTGAATAATGTTTTCCCTCATTTTGTAATCAATCACCTCAAATTTGAAACTGCTATAGAAAAGCCAATAACTAGTCTTGTTTGTTTGCACACATGTATTTTAGAACGCCCATTTATTATAATGCTTCGTTCGGTTGTTCAACTAATAAATGCATCCATTAGGCGAACTTTCGAATTAAAAAGCCATAACGGAATTAAAAATCTCTGTGCAAATAAAACGCATGAACACTGGCGTTCACCATTGTTGCAGATGGTGATGACGCGACCTCATATCAAACCGCAACTACTGAAACCAGTCACTTAGCATCAACAACAACAACAACAACAACAACAACAACAACAACAACAACAACAACAACAACAACAACAACAACAACAACAACAACAACAACAACAACAACAACAACAACAACAACAACAACAACAACAACAACAACAACAACAACAACAATATGAGCAAAAAGCAGCGTGTTAAGTAACGTTGAGCGCAATGCAACAACACATGCATGCAACTGCTCGAAAAACGGGCAACAAGCGTCAAAGTGAACGCATTAATGTCAATTGTCAAGTCCATGTAATATCACACTTTGACAGGAACGTGTGACGCCGACCCTGAAATTCAGACCAACACACAGAAGTTCGGACCAATACTCAGAAGTTCGGACCAATACTTAGAAGTTCGGACCAATACTTAGAAGTTCGGACCAATACTTAGAAGTTCGGACCAATACTTAGAAGTTCGGACCAATACACGGAGGTTCGGACCAATAGTTGGAAGTTCGGACCAATAAATTGAAGTTCGCGCCAACACACAAAAATTGAGGAAGAAAAAATTTACAAAAAAAATCTGCATCTCAAAACATTAGAGGTTGTTGAAACTTCGTGAACTGATTGACTGAAACATCAAGAAGGTCAGATAGCTGTCATGTTGAGATGTCATATCCTGATTGAAAAACAGACGCAACCAGCTACGACGAAAAGGGCAATGTAATGGCGGACGAGCCAAGCCTCCAAATAGAAGGGAACTTTTGCAAAGAAGTGCAAATTTGCAGTTTTGTAACTAGTTCATCTAATATTGTCTTTTTGTAAATGCCAAAGGAGGGGGAATTGCAGGTTTCCGTTCCTTCCGCGTCCGATAGTGTGGCGAGGCAAAACTTGCATACATACATAACTCAGACATTGAAGGAAGCACTGACACGTTTGACTCAATGAACATCACATCTTCCCCTTTTTATTCTTTGCGCATTGCGGATTAAGGTAACTTTTTGTCTGTTTTCATGGGAGTGTGTTTCGAAGTCTTCCAATAGAAACTACTGTTCGATTCAACTATAGATACAACAAAGGTTGTAAACTATCACAAGGTCCTACCATGAGGAAGCTAACGTATTATGACGAATTTTGTTTCATCAAGAGATGGGTTTTTGATGAAGACGACAAAATGAAACAACTTAATCGCCGTTTCGATGAAAACATGACAAATAAAATCCGTTGCGCAATCACATCTGATACAGGAACAACAACGACGTGATTTATGTACAACGGAAATGTGAATTGTGTGGTTTGTCTCATCAATAAAACACATAACTTCAGCCCAAAACACGCGACAACGAACAAACACTATTCTTTATCAGTTTCGTGATGTCTCTATATTTCGTGATGTCTTATGTACGCCGTACAGACGCGACAAAAGACTTAAAGATTCGTATTGTTTATTTGACGGGTATTATTTCGTTTCGATATCATAATAGACAAGCAAACACGAGACCAGAACTGATCTTGTTTCGATAATGGAATATCAAAGTTTTCGAGTTGAAAAAAACAGTGTTAAAGTGTTGCTAATCGGATGATCGACTTTGACGTGTGGGCGGCTGTTTGAAGTTTGAATAAGGCAAAGTGACTGGTAGAGTAAGGCGACTGGTGGGCAGAGGAAGAAACGACTGGTGTTGCGGCAGAGTAAATACACCATCAAGCCGGAAATGATACACATATGGATGTATGTAGTCGAGACCTTTGGGATCAGTCAGATAATAAACATTTAGATCAAAGGGTACAGAAAAATAATATTGTAAGTAATTCACAAATAAAATTCTGCGGCTATAGATTTAGCATCAACTAGAAACTCTGCCAAATCAGAAACTTACAGTATGTAGTTTTTTCCACAAGTGTACATATGAAAAAACGACAACAAACAAACTAGAAAAAAAAGTATTATTTGCTTCTGCTGTGTATTTACATGTTTGTATGCTGCTAAGTATTATAGAGAATGGATCGGGCAGCGTCGGATTGTCGTTGACGGACGCACACACGCTCAAGGTGAAACCAACAGGTTTTACATCCAACCCACATATAAATACTACAACATTACGATCGGGTTGTTGTGGTTGGGCAGATGGTTTGCACAATTGTAATCACTGAATGACTGATTGACTGACTGATTGACTGACTGACTGCTTGACTGACTGACTGACTGACTCACTGACTGAGTGACTCACTGACTGACTGACTGACTGAATGACTGACTGACTGACTGGCTGACTGACTGACTGACTAATGAAGTGACTTAACGACTGATTCACTCATTGATTGACTGACTGACAGGTTATTGGATAGACTAGTATTGTACGGTTCAGCGTTCTGTTTGTACAGGATTTGAACGCAAGAGATTAGGAATCAGTATGACAAATACATACATAACGCTGGCGCTGATTTTGGAGCAGTGATTGATAGATGTGTATTGTATGAAGAGAGATTAACTTTATTATAGCATACACTACAGTTTATTTTATTGACAGATTTCCTAGTGATCTTAGGCATTCTACTGACCAACTGTTTGACCAACCAACTCGTGGTCTGACTGACTGACTGACTGACTGACTGCCTGACTGACTGACTGACTGACTGAATGACTGACTGACTGACTGACTGACTGACTGACTGACTGACTGACTGACTGACTGACTGACTGACTGACTGACTGACTGACTGACTGACTGACTGACTGACTGACTGACTGACTGACTGACTGACTGACTGACTGACTGACTGACTGACTGACTGACTGACTGACTGACTGACTGACTGACTGACTGACTGACTGACTGACTGACTGACTGACTGACTGACCTGATAGTTGACCGATCCCGTACCACTCGATGAGCCAGAGCTGGATGCCACCGATGATGGACTTTTAACGAGCGAATGTCTGTGCGACTGCTGCATGGCTTCGAAGAGACGTCGACTCACGGCTCGATGCCGATCGGCCGATCGTTTCAGGGTGTCCGACGATGAATCAGATGTCTGTTGTTGTTGTTGTTGTTGTTGTTGTTGTTGTTGTTGTTGTTGCTGTTGTTGTTGTTGTTGTTGTTGTTGTTGTTGTTGTTGTTGTTGTTGTTGTTGTTGTTGTTGTTGTTGTTTTTGTAGAGATGGTTGTGGCTGGTGAGTGTCAATCAAAGACAGTCGACTGTCCGAGAACTCGCTTCCCGACGTGGATCGACATCGGGCGTGGGTACCGGCAGAGGTGGATGGCTGGGGTGACGGCTGAAACATTAACTTCGTGATTGAATGACTGATTGATTGGTTATTGATTGATTGATTGACTGATTGATTGATTGATTAATTGTTTGATTGATTGATTGATTGATTGACTGATTGGTAGATTGATTGATTGATAGATTTATTGATTGACTGATTGGTCGATTAACTAAGTAAATGCTTTCTGACTGGCTGGGTGATTGATTAATTGGGTATTCAATGCAAAAAAATTGAAACTATGTGAACTATGTGAATGTTAAACCGTCTTATAATATTTTACTTACCTTTAGATTCATACCAGTAACATTATATCCGAAGATTGTGAAAGTGGCAGAAAATGAACAAACTGGTATAACATCCAAACGGCGATCAACAAAAAATCTATCCATTTTCATTGTATGTAAAGGGAAAGGAAATTAAAACCATCAATCAAACTGAATAAACAATTCAATCGGATTACATGATCAACACACAGCGGAAATGTAATTCTTCAATAATCCAATCAAGATGTTGGGAACGGGTGATTATGTATGTACGACAGAGTATGACTGACTGACTGGTGTGTCTGTTATCCATGAGATAAGAGTTGAGTCAGTCAGCGGACAACGAATTGATCAAACCGATCGTCACTTTGATGCGTGACAGACAAGCTGACAGATTGACTGACCTCTATGCAACCGAAGAAAATATGCAAAATTGACTGATGAGATGAGGATATGTATCTTACGAGTCAGGCAAATACCAACATATTTTACAGGGCAATTTATTATTTTCACCTTTGAATACTGAAACAGTGGTCAATCTCTCTCGCTGTATCTTCGCTGTTGACCACCAGGATATTTGCGGCAAGTTAAACATTTCTTGACTAATATTGTTGCCTGCGACTGGTCATCTTTGCAACAGTACTAACGCGTGCAACGTTCATGACACTGGTCGTTGGGTCACTCAACTCAATCCGTTGGTCAGTCCGTCGTAATCACCGTAATTATTATTATTATTATTATTGATAATATTAAAATTATCATTCTACTAAACTAAATAAAATCGAATGTAGTGTTTGAGTTTAATATGTTTGTACATAGAAGTAAAAAATTATGTCAAATTTGAAAAGTTTTTTTTCTGCATGCAAATTAACGTTAGT